>JAVLUX010000052.1:2892500-3220000 GCA_032164185.1 Moxostoma hubbsi | reverse complement strand
CATGAACGCCTTCATGGTGTGGTCGAGGGGCCAGCGGAGGAAAATGGCACAGGAGAACCCCAAAATGCACAATTCGGAAATAAGCAAGCGACTCGGGGCCGAGTGGAAACTTCTGTCCGAGAGCGAGAAGCGGCCGTTCATCGACGAAGCCAAGCGCCTTCGGGCTCTGCACATGAAGGAACACCCGGATTACAAATACAGACCCCGGAGGAAAACCAAGACCCTCATGAAGAAGGACAAATACACCCTGCCAGGTGGACTCCTGGCGCCAGGTGGGAATGCCATGGGCGCAGGTGTCGGTGTAGGGGGCGGTCTGGGCGCCGGGGTCAACCAGAGGATGGACAGCTATGCCCACATGAACGGCTGGACCAACGGAGGCTACGGCATGATGCAGGAGCAGCTGGGCTACCCGCAGCACCCGGGGCTGAACGCGCACAACACGGCGCAGATGCAGCCCATGCACCGCTACGACATGAGCGCGCTCCAGTACAACTCCATGACCAACTCGCAGACGTACATGAACGGATCGCCCACCTACAGCATGTCCTACTCGCAGCAGAGCACACCTGGAATGCCGCTGGGCTCCATGGGCTCGGTGAAGTCCGAGTCCAGTTCGAGTCCTCCGGTGGTCACGTCGTCCTCTCACTCCCGGGCCGGACAGTGTCAAACGGGTGACCTGCGGGACATGATCAGTATGTACCTGCCCGGGGCGGAGGTCCAGGAACAGAGCGCCCAGAGCAGACTGCACATGTCCCAACATTACCAGAGCGCACCTGTGCCCGGTACGACGATTAACGGCACGATTCCCTTATCGCATATGTAAATGAACGTTTCTATACCGCTGGACTCCTTATCGGACTATTTTTGTACAGAACACTTTGGGGAGGGAAAAGTTGTATAGAACTCAAGGAAAGAACACAAAACTTTTGCTTTCTATTTAAAGAGGAACGGTAGGAACTCCACACAGTTTTTTTGTTCTGCATTGTTTTTATTTTTATTTTATTTTATTGTTTTATTTCTTTCCTTTTTATTCCAGAAGGTGTAAGAGGTTGGGAAAGTAGACATGGGGGAGAGTGAATCAAATGTTTTATTATTGCAATCGACTTTTGTACAGTATTTATCAAAGAAACATAATAACAACCAGATGTAATGTTTGTAAACAGCAGGAAGTTACATTTTTATAAAAGCTAAAATTGTGCAAAAAGATGGCAGAACTGATGTTTAGTTCAGTATGCTCTAAAATTCAGCAAACACTGAAATAAAAGGACTAAAAAAAGAGTTTTTCATTGAAATGACATAGTAATAAACCGTTATTATTATTATTATTATTATTATTATTATTATTATTATTATTAAGTTCTAAATGAGAAAACAAACAGAGGCACTCTCGCAGGTTAGCATCTTTTCTTTTGGTCTCCCACTCTTCATCTGTTAAGTATATGAAGTTTGTGTTCTTTATTTTCTCATGGTTTGTACATTTTCTGTATATTTACTGTGATATTTTAAGTTTTTATTTTAAAACTTTCTTTTTTTTTTCGTAGTTGTGTTTTAAAATGTGGCCTGTACGCAGTTGCCAACACTCCGTGTATATATTTTAACTAATAACATCATTATAACAGTTACAATATGAGGTTTTTTTTCAATATGCAGTTTGAAATGAATAAATGTTTGAAATTTGGATATTTGAAATGGGTTTCTGGTTTTGATTTTATTTATCGAACTTATCTAGCTAATTGTCTCTAACACACACACACACACACACACACACACACTGAATTTTAAAGGACAGGCTTGACATAAACTATGCATTATTTGCATGAAACCATATAAGATGCCACTGACACAGGGGTGCAGCTCTTTAAAGGTAAGTATACTGGAATATTTTAAGTTCATGTGAAGAATCCATGACCGTGTTTGTTGGTGTTTGATTCGAACAAATGAATTGTTAGATGTTATTTCCGTTTAGAGTGAGTATTAAGTTAACTCCGTTTCTATTTTTTAGTGGAAACGAAGACTGAGAGACACCAGCGTTTAAGTTTCTTGCCTGTGCTGGGGAGATAAAACGAAGACGCATGTCAAGGTAGTCATGTCTTTCAACTTTATTTCTCATTAGCTATTTTATAAAGACTGCTGAAATTATTTAATTCATTTTTTTGTTATTTTTGTGTGCGCAAAATTACAAAAGCGACATTGAAATATAATTTTAAGGAGTTATTTATTCATTTATTTTTTAGGATTCACTGTTAGGACGAGTGATATTTATTAATTCATATTTTATTATAAATGAATACAAAAAATAAAGAGCCGTCAGGTCGTTATAATATATTATATAAAATACATTTTGAAAGGGAACATTCGTATTGATGTTTGTTTATATATATATATATATATAAAAAATAAAAAATGAAAATAACATTTGGGGTTTTGAAAAATGTAAAAACGAACGGGAACATATGTTAGGTGTGAATACATTTGCATCTTTCGATTCAGTTGTGTTCTTTACAGCTCCACATCTCAAAGGGATGCTTTCATATTAATGCTCATTTATTAAAATATGGTTTAGTGTTTGACACGTTCAGAGCTGCTGATGGTTTTCAGTATAAGATTTAAGAAGTGAAGTGTATGAATGGAAGCAGTTTCAAATCTGGAGGATGTTCGAAAATGTTACTGTTCTGTGTTGGTAGATTAGTGCTGTTTCTTGCCAAGGCACCGAGGCATCCATTACAGCGGGTCTCGGGGGAGAAGGGCTCACATTAAGCGCTAAATGAATATTTGAAGAGGACTCATTCCGACAAACGTGTCCCTGCCGGACTCTCAAAGGGTCAGGGAGCACTGCTTAAATCCATTATTTATACTAGCACAGGCATTGCTTGTAATGGCTGAATCTGTTTGATAAACTGAGGTTAAGTCTGCATGTGAGTGCATCACGCATTTTACCTCTAGAAAAGGAGCGATCCGAATTTATTCGTTTTACTTGTTCGATTCAGAAGTTATTATGAAAATGGCTCTTTGTGTTGGGGTTCAAGAATCTTTAGAACTGTAATTTCTAAACAGGGTTCTGAAAAGTCTACTTGAATTTAGAACTGTTTTCTGTAGAATGACAGTTGAACAAAACAACAAGATTTCGCCTACTTTTCTTATTGATTTCTGTAGATATACATACCTATTTAAAAACGTTATCATTTGAGCCTGTTGGTGAAATAAAAAAGCGGCGACGTTAAATTGTTGCGTTGTTGTGTTCATATTGAAATGGGCGACGATAAAAAAAATGGCATGCCAAAAATGAACCGAATCCACTGGATTTGAAGCATTTTTTAAACATTTCGGTTTTGCGAATGCGAGGTGTGAAGCCAAGGACGAGACCCTGTTTGAGACAGAATAATTAAAGAAATGTTTTTGTTGTCATGTACGTGATTTTATTGCCTATTGATATAATGAAGCAGCATATAAACCAATGAGGTGTTGAAAACCAACCTGTATCGTGAGGTAGGAATATATGAGGGGCATGACCCGTGCAAAATGATGTTGTAGAGCAGCAGATATCTGTAGAGCAACAGGTGGCAAGCGCTGGAGTCTTCTTTATCCTCAAAACTCTCGTTTAAACCATCGAAGAGGAACATTCCAAAAAACTTTCACTTTTATTGATTGACAGCATTAGTAATTATGGGTACGGATTATTTGAATATTTGCTTCTTTCAATTAAACGAACAAAGCCCACTTTATTGTCATATGTGCAAATATTAGTTGAATTGGGATATACGTGCAACAGACCAATGAGAATAGCTAAATAAATCTCATATAGGCCTACAACTATTATTGATGATAATAATAATAATAATAAAATAATTTTGTATTTTATTATAATATCTATATTACTCAATTATTATTTATGATTAGTTCAATATATTATACAAATATAGTAATATTATACAAGTCATCAGGTAATTAATTATATGAATCATTTATTGATTTTGCTGTCATCTAATCCTGATAAAACATATATTTTAGGCTATTATTAATTGGGAAATTATTATTATGTGAGCAGTAGCTGTCAATATTTTTTTCTCTTCTTCTTCTTCCTTTTTTATTATTTAAACCATATTGAATCTTATGTACTATATCACATTAAAAACATAAAATAACTAAACGTGAGAGTTTGGTTTGTAAAGCGATGCCGGTTGGCGCTGATTGTAAATGGGTGGAGAAAGTTTAAAACTATTTGGAGAAAGTAATAAGTTGTTTCTTGTGTGTGTGTGTCTTTTAGGGGGGGGGGGGGGTTGGGGGGGGGATTCAGCGTTGTGAGATTGGCTGAATTGAGAACTGTCAGAGATGTCTCTCATTGGGTGAATGATCCAGTGCAGGTGCAGGGAAACAGGGGGATGGGGGTCTCAATAAGACCACACACTGTCAGCCAGCAACACATCAGTCCGAACCGAGTCTGACCAAACACAACAGCATCATTTCCTTCTAAGACTTCTGAAGCGTTTTATGTATTATCTGTAATCCGATAAGTGCGTGTATACAACCAGAGTGAAAGCAGATGTTTAAAGGAGCCTATATTTAATCAATCCGAAGCTTATGACAATGTATAGTACTACCTAAGAAAGAACAAATGTAGTTATATTTATATGTATTTTGTGTGTGTATATATCGATGTCGGACACTACAAACAGTTTGAAATGGGACGAATGAAAGAATAACTCTACTCATAATTCTACTCAAGATCCTCTTGCAGACTGTGGCAATCCAATTCAACCAAATTCTGACAAGAGCTTGTCATCATGCTCATGCTAGACTTTTTTTTAGCTGTCAGAGTATTTGTTGTCCAAAGTCATTTTTCTACTTTTTCCTACTTTCTGTCAACAATATGCGTGAAAGAAACGTCTGTATCCCGCACACCTTTGTATTGTTTATATGCATATATTACACATGTTTTATTGTTTGTGATGTCTGGTGTTTATTCGTATAGCTACATAGGCAGTTTTGCATACATAAAATACGAACAATTATTTTGATGTTGTCTTAAATATAAAGAAATAGTTTTCTTACACATTTGAGATAACACGTCACTAATGGCAACATCACCGTGGATAATTGGTCCTTTTTTCCTCTCGACAACAGTGTGAATCTCCATCTCTTTATTATTTAATAACGGAGGATTGCCTCCGACAGTGGATATCTTTCTATCCACAATAATATTGCCTTTAGACTTATAGTGGAGATTTCATGATCTAATCTTAAAATGTTTATTACATTTCCTTGTCAGTAATGCAACATCTTTTAAAAATGATTCAGTGTACATTTGGACTGTTGTTGTGATTTATCATTATGACAGACATCTGCATTATAATGGCTTTCATGCATGCAAGATTCTGATTTATAGTATTTCTGAACTCTATCGGGCTTTGTGCAATAAGCGCACTGTTAATATCATTAGATACATGTTTTTGCATTTCCAACAGCTGATAAAGCATCGAACAGTTTAGATGAATCTATTGTTTCCTGATCACATCTGCCAGTGCCCAATATGAGTTACATCAGCACTTGTATTTCTGTCCTGTATCATTAGATATCCGGAGCAACAAGTTTGGCCATATGCAAACCTGAGGTGCAAGTATTTCAGCCCACGCGTGGAACAATCTCACCTTTTATACAGCAGATCATTCACAGAGATGCAGATCCAGCGTTCTTTTAACGCGCCTCTGATAGACTGGGGATGGGGATTACTATACATTACTCATTATGTGTGAATGAAAGGGTTTGTTAAAAATGTTTGGAAATAACTAAATAAATAATATTCACCATTTACCAATTTTGATGAATGTATGCGTCCATTGTCAAAACTGAATGAGCTGTAATAACCTAAATGGCGTTTTTTCGTTGCATTTATTACGTTTTCGATAAATTCGTAACGCCAAATTCGACAAACATGCAACTTTATTAATTTCCACAATCAAATTACTTTTAAGAATTTTTAGAGAACAATTCAAAGCTCAGCAAAGCTCAGAATTAATTTTGCATTTCAATTTATGGAGCTAAAATAAAGTTTTAGTCTAGCGCTAATTTTGCGAAATAGCGGCACGCGAAACACTGTCGTATATTTCTTAATATAAATTACATGATAAGTGAGTTGCGACGTTAAGGGATGTAGAACGAATGCATTGCATTTACCTTTATTAAAACTTTGGGTTTGAGAAACTCAATAATATATTCTTAAACTCTTCCATATAATTCCCATTTCCGAAAGTGGCCAAGTGAAGGCTACATCTATGACGCAATTTTTGCATGAATGATCTTCAGCATATGAAATCAGTTTTTGCTAGTTTCCCAGCATTAGGTTTGGGGGCTGTTAGGAGGTTGTCATTAGCTGACCCTCACAAACAGCAGAGCATTGTTCTCCTCATTCCACCCAATTTCAAGCTTCACTTGTACATAGCCTATATGTTGATTAATGACACTAAAAGCAACTGGGTCACCCTACTATAAAAAGATCATATTCATCGACAATTACACCATTTAAATCTGTTATTTGTTGACAAGATGTCTCTCTAGGCTTGTCATTTGGAAACACTGGACAGTCTAAAATGCTAATCTGAAATTCTCACAAAGCAGAAGATATTAACGATCCAAGGTGGACTGATAAAATCGGTGGTATGTCTTTGTATCGAAAGGAAATGTTTATTGGGAATAGTCCCAGGGCAAATTTCTCTAAATTGTGAACCAACCAGACATATGTGTGCTTTCAGAAGAAAGAGGGTTTACAAAAGTTTGTCTGGACATTGAATGGGCCCCTCAACCGGCCCATTATGTTTCATCTGAATGGAACGCGTGGACTTGTTGACAACTCATTTTCTCAAAATGTTCACATCACTTTGGCTCTTCCTGCCCTAAAGGTATACACATGCTTTAGGTTGATTTTTACACATGATCTTCTCCATGGGACTTTCATTTAAGGATTATTTTGATCCGCTAATTCGAATGGATTACATCCACTGGATCGGCTAGATTCGAATTCTAAATTTGAATCGAGTCTGTATGAACAACACATGAAACATTTAAAGTAGATTGAATTTATTTGAATGGTCCATTGATTGAGTTTCCAGTTTCAATTTAACAGACACATCAATATTTAAACGCGCTATTTAAATGTCGATTCCGCAGATTATGTTCCAATTAAATAAAATAATGTTTAAGGTGGAATGAAGGGGAAACGTCAGTTTTCAATTAATATGGTTGTTAAATATAGCCTAATCTTAACATATATGCATGAAATTAGTCAGAAACCCGAACTCGTCAAATAATTCAGCAAATGTAAAATTCGACACTTCGCATTTTAGGTCACATCACGTCTGTCTTGCATGAGTCTAATTAATACTCAAGTGTGGTTAGTGGGTCTACAGTCTTTGAATGGCCCCTGTCCTCTCGTCAGAGGCCCTGCTGGAATGCAAAGTTTTTTCTTTTCTTTTTTAAATTCATTTAGAGAGCTTCTCGAGCATTCCCTGTAAGTGACGAAACGCAACGCTTTAAAGGACACACATTTGGAGCAAACAAACGCATGCAACTAAACGACAGATTGAAATGATGCACATTTATCTATCATTTTTGCGCTAGATTTCGTTCATTTCAAACGCTACCAAACGAATGCAAACGCATTTTTGAATCGTGCATTTCAGTCATGACAAATAAAGCTGTTGTGATCAAACGCGTTGGGCCAGTTAAAAGAGGGTGTTGTTGGTTCTATGGGCTGATATGGGAGATAGTGAAGTGTGTGCTGCCCGGTCAGGGCATTTGATTGTAAATAAGAGAATTCACACGCCGATCGAGTGACTACAGCGAACAGGCAAACCATTTGAATCAGGTGCCTATCTCCCTATCGAGGCGATCAGAGCTCAGCCAAATGACATCTCCCTCTGAAAAGCCAATCTAGTCGCAGGATGAGATTTCACTGTCTTTGCGCTCAACCTGTCCAATTAACATAAACACAGTGAGTCCCATTAAAACATGCAACAGTTGGTGGGCTGTTATGGCATTATCTGCCAACAACCCAAGTGCTGGGTTCCCTTTCTGGGCGAGAAACAAATCCTGAATTATCACTTTATTTTGTATTGGATTGTTGGAAGCACTTTGCATGTTATAAACAGTTCATGTACTAAACATAATTAATAACAACATTCAGTGTGTAATAATAGGGTGTTCTAGAAATAATTAGCGCTCTGTGGGGCTAAAGCAAAATTAGTTGTAATTTTTTTTTTGGTCGGAAAGTGTATCGATATTGAAGAAATGCATTTCTTTTTTATTATATATTTATGGAGAGACATTATTTGTGTGGAAATAAATAATAATACAAATATTTCCTTTAAAAAGGTGGTGAGGGGGTTGTAGTGATATAGAGGACAACTCTATTTGTCAAGCAAATACTCTTGAGACAGCAATTTTTTTTTTTTTGAGTAGCAAATTAAAATAATGCTTATTCAAATTAACCACTTCCAAAAGAGTGTGCTGTTTCCTGTTAATTTAAGTGACATTTTGGATTTCATATCATCTCAAGTCACTGTAAAAAAATCCAACCTTCAATTTTGATTAAACTATCTAATAACGTTGAGATTTCTTAAAACAATCACTAAAGGGAACTTTTATCCCATTGAAGTCAGAGCCACTTACATTTTTAAATGGTGAGCACATACAATGTCAAGTGTTGTGGTGAAGGTGGAACTTACAGGCTTTTGAGCGTGCTCCATTTGATCACTGATGCTCCAGTGTCTTTAATATAGTTTTTTTCATTTTTTTTTTTAGTTAAGTTAACTTCTAAAAGTTTGAAATACTTGTTACCTAAACCACCTTTTAAGATGGACCAACTATTTTGCATCTTGGTGGGGCTGTCACATGATCTTATGATGAAATATAGATCTGCTTAATAAAGCATTTTTGGGCTGACAAAGCAATTTTTCACACTCAAATGTAAAAGCTCACCATTTACACATATTGCAGAATAATTAATAATTAATTAAATAATTAATAAATTATTAATTAATAATTAATTAAAATGTATCACATTTTTCAGACCCCCCCCCCCCCCCCCCCCCTCAAAAAAAGACTCCAATTATTCATAAATAATATTGTATGTGTTTAGAATCTTATGATTCGGTTTGCCCCATCTCTCTCTCCAAATAGTCTTATTTTGTTCCACTACATGGCAGAAAGTCAATATTATCCTCTATCCCCTTCTGTCACAAAATGCTGATCTGAAATGTAGGTGTGGCTATAACAACTTTTAGCCATAGCAGATGTGTTCGTTCATAGACATTCAGTCTAATTTTAGGTCATGCACCACCCCCATTGCTTCATTGGATATCTCGGCCTCTGAGTGGACTAGAAGCTCAATCTCTCCGTTTAGAAAATTGAGATTCTCCCCTTTGCGATTATGTATTTTATCATCAATAGTAAATAACATATTTTTCAGATTATTTGTTCAGCGCAAGCTCACAGACATGGAAAAAATAGCTATTTTTTTGTTTTTTTTTAAAGAAAACTAAAAGCAGATAAAAAGTTTGTAGCTATTTGGGGCTTACAGCAGCAGCTAAAGGAGCATAAACGAGATGTTTGTATTTGATGATTACAGAAATCATATTTCACTTTGTGATTCTATTGAAAATCTTTCAAACTGTGATATTCAGGCAACAAAATAAACTGTACAGTCATGAGAGCTTGACTGTACGCTTAAAATTGCCACACAGAAAAATGAAGGCCTTATTTTGTTATCTTAAGTAACATACATGCAGAAGTGATGGCAATCTGTGAAAAGTTCAGATTCTAATCTTTCAACTGATATTACATATACCTGACTTATGTATACATGGACTTGAGCATTTTAAGCTTAAATGTTCACGATATAACACCCCCACCATTGGACCTGAAGAATATGTTTTTATATTATTTTCTATATTATGGACAGCTGTACTTAATAAACAAGTTTATTGAACTTAATAATCATTGATATTATTGAGTTTGCTGAACTTATTGCATTGAGTTCATGGAACTCAATATTGAATTATTAAGTTGGTACAACTAATTTGCCCAAAGCTGAGTAAACTCAAAATGCTTTGCATCTGGTTGCCTTACTTTTTAAGCTTTACTCAACTTTGTATTTTTACAGATGAAAATATAAAGAAATGAATCTCTGTTGTGTTTGGATCACTCAAGGTGAGCCTGCTTTGAACAATCTTTATCACAAATCTATTCCCCCTTTAAGAAAAACATTGTGTTTTATGGGGGGCCTTTAGCCCATGCAAAAAGTTGTATTTTTTACCCCATCCTTTCACTTTTTGGACAGTTATTGAAAAACTAAATTGGAAGTGAAACATAAGTATTTTAAATGTTTATTTTATTAGTATTTTTTTGCTTACAGAATAGAATTTGTGAGCATTTTTTAATCTTTGATCATTCATTCATCAGATCTAAAAAGAAGCTGCGAAACTGGCCTCATGCCATGTCAAGAAAACAGAGCTCTTTGCATTGATTATATGTCGCAATGTATATATTGCTGTAGAAAACGACATGACACAGATTAGCAGCTTTTGGAATTGCACCTGTCACATATTTTGAAGTTCATAACTCAAAAGATAAGATGTAGACACAGCTTGTATTGTGCCATATTTGATCAACCGTGTGAAATGACACGGCGACTAGATGCTAGATCAATAATTGTGTATCGTGTTGAGCTTCCTCTTAACATGAATTCATTTCAACTGTGGATTTGATTCATTCATGGTCCACTACATGAGACCTACATACAGCTTAAACGAGACATTAATGAATGTTTTGTCGCAGGGTTAATGAATGCCCGTGCGTGGGTTAAGAAGCCCCAGCTTTCACTTTCATGCAACATGAAACATACAAACACTTTTCTTAACCTCGTGCAGTTTTTTAA
This sequence comes from Moxostoma hubbsi, assembly GCA_032164185.1. Lineage (NCBI taxonomy): Eukaryota > Metazoa > Chordata > Actinopteri > Cypriniformes > Catostomidae > Moxostoma > Moxostoma hubbsi. Next base: position 3,209,073 of record JAVLUX010000052.1, on the reverse strand, counting down.
TAATTCCTGATAAACTATCAGCATGTTCAGAAGAACAAAAAATCTACTAATCAGTGGGGAATCAGTGTTGAAATAAAGTTAATTGTGACAGATGAAATATGATCTGAAAGACCCAATTTTAAGGAATATTTCACTGACACACTTTCCAATCTGCAATGACTCAACTCAAGAATCTGGTTTGTGTTTTATTTCAGATTTATTTCAAACGTCTCATATTCTTTCTTTTTTCTCCAGTTGTTGTAAATGATTTTTGATGTGTTTTTTTATCGTTGCTCGGCAGATTATAGTAAAGTTTGTGCCCCTTTTCAGTCTAAGCAGGATAAGCTTGGAGTGGCCTGTCACCGTGGAAACTGCCAGAACAATTCAGTTGAAGTTTGAAGAGGTCAGCTTGCAGGGTCAACAACCCCAGTCTCTGCCTATACCAACTTCTGTTGAGCCCAGGATGTTTTGGGGGAGCGCTAGCTCAACCTAACCCTGGGTGGTAGGCAATTCTAAGACTGACATAAATTTTTTGAGTCAGTTTGCGGCCTAGGCTCTCCAGGAGGTCTGTGAAATCGATTTTAACCCCGTGACCCTGTCCTGGAGAAGCACGGTTGACAACCTGGGTGAGAATTTAGCTGGGCCTGACAGATTTGCAGCTCTGAAAGCAAAGAGAGGGAGAGAGACTGAGAGGGGGGTCGAAGGGTGGGCGCAGAAAGACCCCAAGCATCTCTTGAGCACTGGGGTGTGTTTTAGAAGTGGTCATTAAAACCTTATTAAAAGTTGGAATGGTTTGAGGAGTCGAGCTGGTGAATATGTGTACAGCCTTGATATGTGGCCCTCACGATATACATCAGCACAGAAACAAAGTCTGTGAACTTCACTACAAGTCTGAGTACAAGCTATTCAAATCCAAAAGATTTGAAGTGTTCAACTATGGTTGATGATCGGCTTTTAACCCCTTTACGTGGTTTGATGAAAGATGGAGAGATTTTCCAATGAAATAAACTGATGACAGATGATGTAAAGTTACACAGCGTAATATAATGCAATGAAATGCAACATAACATTTTATAGCCTAGAACTCAGTCCTCCATGCTCACAAACTTGATGTTCGATTTGCAACCATTTGAGTTGTTTTTATGAAAAAGGTCAAGTTTTTCCATTGGAAAATAAATGAATAAAAAGTATGTATGTATGAGTTTTTTCCAATGAAATAAATCTCAGTTATGTAGCAGATCATAATGCAACGTAACTGTTACATTACAATAAGTTCGGATATGTTCTCTTATGTTTACAGGTTAGGTTTCAAATGATAGTCCAGATCTCATTCCCCCATGACCTCCAGAGATAGTTTACCTTTTCCAGCTTTTCCAATGAACCTCTGAAACGGCTGATAGAAGTTTGAAACTGTAGTGTTTAAATTGGAATAATGACTGTAATATAACATGACTTAAAGTAATGCAGCTATGGGATGCACTGATCTGATACCAGAATCAGTATCAGCTCTGATACTGACAGTTTAAACTGGATTGTGTATCGGTCCACTCCATAAATGGCATGATAGAAACATAAAAGCACCATTAAATTAGTACATATTACTTGTGCATTTTATATAAAGTCTCTTGAAAGCATACCATAGCTTTGTGAATCTCAACATACTGTGTTTAATAAATGCATATATTAAGCTCAATCAAAGGATTTGTGGCATAATGTTGATTACCTTCAAAAAAGCAAAAATATAGGTTTCAGTGTGGCAGTTAGAAATGCATTTTTGGAAGGTTTAATGGCATAAATGTGAAGCTAGTCAAATTATAAAAGCACTTACATAGTGAGTATTTTAATGTTTACAGATTGGCCCTCATTAACTTTCATTTTAAGCGTCTCACTGTAACCCAGATTTTTGGAATGATATCCTATTAAAACTGAATCCATTTAAGGAAAAAAATGATAAAGAGAACTAGCTGATTTTCTACTGAAGACTTTCAATGGAATTATTGTAAATCTTGCTGCTGCATTAGCCAGAGTAGACTATTTTAAAATAAAGTGTTTCTTAAGGTGCTACACATTTTTTCTCTATATTATAATTAAAAGATGTATAGATACTGTAGATGTTTCTGTTTCTTTAAATAGAAAAGAGTAACCCCAATCAGTTCCACACTGGTATAGATATTCTAAATTGATTAAGAAAAAAAACAACACTGGTATCGGATTGGGATCGGATTAAGTATCAGTCGATAATAAGAGGTCAAGCTTTGGAATCAGATCAGAAGAGAAATTATTTTATTAGTGCATCCCTAAATGCAAAACAACCAGGGCTGGACTGGTAATCTGGCATACCAGGCATTTTCCCGGTGGGCCGACGCACTTTGGGGCCGATCAGGGGCGGACTGGCCAGCGGGAGTACCGAGTCAGAAACATGCCGAATGGGCAGCGACAAGCAAAAATGAGCCGCGTTATGCAGAACGGTGCACAAAACAGCGCCGTTTGGCCATCAAAATGGTAGGAAATTATATTAGTTAGTTTTATAAAAGAAACCTCAGTAAGTTTTTAACTGCAGTGTTCAAGCTTCTATAATGGCAGATAACGTAACGCAACATAACACAAAGTAACATAACACAAAGAAACATAACATAGCAAAGTGTAACCTAATGCAATGTATCTTTATGCCAGTAAAACAGTAAACTTTATGGATATTCATTTTCCTACAGCAATCGTGAAGCTGCATTCATGATTTGCGTTAGGGCATCAGTGTCAGCGTCAAACGGCGCTTTGAAGTCAACATGAAAAGTGCTTGCAGACAAAAAAACATCTCATTCTGCGTTTTGGTGATAGATAAGACTTGACATGCTTCTGTGGTAATTAAAATGCACCTTACCTAGGCTGAAAAAATACATGTGCCATCTAGGCTTGTTTTGTACAACAAATAGTATTAAGAGCTCCTTTTCCCATCACTTTAACAGAGACTGACTAACACATCATATATATATACACAACAGTGATTCAGTGTCAAAGGACTCCAAGCAGACACATAGTAAAGGTTCCGCCCTTCCAACCAGTGTTTATGCTGGTTTATGCTGTATTAATGGAAAATACGTTAATCACACTTAAGAAAAATGTATGCGTTCAAGTATTAATGCATTAATGCATTTTATGGCCCATTGATGGCCCACATTGTAAAATAATGTAACATATGACAGTCTTGAACTCATCCCCTCATGATCTCAAGATTTTTCCATATTTTTTCTAAAGAATCTCTGTAAATTTGAAACTGCAGATAGGGAAGTGTTTAAATTTAAATAATGAAAGCTTAATGCTACGCAGCTCAAAATGTAACATAACAACATATCATATGTGATAGACCAGATCTCAACCCCCTCCTCATATCTGGATGAAGGACTCTACTCACATTCAGAAAAGCCAAACTACATGTGGCCCCAAAAATCGGAGTCAAACTTCTCGGCTATTTTAAATGATTTTGGCCAGTCACAGGGGAGATTCCACGATCAAAGGACTGACTCACCACGCAGATCAGAGCTCGGGCTCTACTCTTGTGGACGATTCCATCTGTCATGTTTAACAGACTGAGGCTGTCTGCTGGGCACTCAGCGAGCGAGTGAGTAGTGTGGCAACCGCGTGCCAGATTGTTGCTGATTGTTGCTGATTGTATTTGATTGCATTTGAGTGCAGCATTGACGATGGGTCTAAGAGCTGGTATCATCCCACTCTTGTCTCATTACTTCAGAAAAAACAGGAAACACTGCTCAGAAACGTTGGACCCCTGAGAAAATCGTAGGGAAAAAAATCAGCTATTTGGAGAAGATAATGCTTGGAGAAAGCCCAGAGTGTGTGATTGTTGGTGTGGTTATGACAGAAGTGAACTGCGATATACTCATAGCTGGGGTGCAGAACATCTCAAGCGCTCTCTTTAGTCCTGTTAGGAGTTCAAGCTGTTATTACAGCGTCAGACGACTCTTTGGTTGCTCAAATGAGTGACAGAATGTTTGCTGGGTGTGTGAGTATGTAGGTTTGTTTGCCTCAGCATAATGTCACCTTTGCCACCATTTTTAGATTCATTCGCCCTGTCTATAATACATTACACCTGTCTAAAATATACATTTTGCTACATGGCCTTCATCGGTACCTTACCAGGATAACGGTTAAAATGTTGCTTTGTAAAACAATTCTTCAAGGTGTGACCTCCATCTGTCTTTATAGAACTTGTTTGGCTGATGCTTATTAATTTTACAAACATTCTTTGGCTACTTCTACTTCTTAGATACCATCTTTACATCCATTAATCTGAGCTTTGATGAACAGGGAAGGAGGAATTTTCCAGAACCCATAAGTATCATGAGTATTAACTAACAAAGTCAACATGGATTGGAGTTCACAACCCATTTTACTTCCATAATGTATGTATATCTGAATGAAACAGGAGTCGTTGTCCCTGTGTGAAGTGCTGAAATCTGACTGTATAGTGACGATCATCATTGTCATTTTATTCTAACTTGGTGTTATAAATACATGTAATTAACCTTATAATGAGGTTTACCATGTTGCCTATTGCATGTGCTCAAAAGGCTGATGGAACATGAAAGTACTTACATAGATACATATACACACATTCACTGATAAAGTGATCTGGTCTAAATGTATACTGGTGACATCAGTGCAGGACAACAATGCTGCGGTGCAGGCGACTGCACCTTTGGGTACCAGAAAGGAAGACGAGAGGGTTGTAGAAGAGGAAGAATGTAGGAAGGCATTCCCTCTGAATTGAATTTTGTAGCTGCAATTGCAATTTATTGATTTATGGCTAATTATATTAACATAATTATATTATCATACATACATTTTCAAACTTAATTTTATTTATGGAACTTAACATTATGTAATGTTACTTTAATTATATAACATAACATAGCATAATAATATAACATAATATAACATAACATAATGTAACCTAACATAATGTAATGTTACATAATTATATAACATAAAAAACAAAGTAACATAAAATAGTGTGACATAATGTAACATAACACAATGAAACATAACATTACATAATGTAACGCAACGTAATGTAACATAACCAAAGTAACATAACGTAACACAATAATATGGCATAATGTAATGTAACTTAATGTAACAATTATATAATGTAATGAAATATAACATAACGTAACGTAACATAACGTAACATAATGGAACATAATGTATGTTATATATTATTATATCTTGGATAATAAAAATATGCCTATATAGGCTAATACTAACGTAACTTAACAACTTAGTGTAGTGTATCCTAATGAACATAGTATAACATAACATTACAGAATGGAACGTAATGTAATATAACATAACATAACATAACATAATGTAACATAATGTAATGTAACAATTATATAGTGTAATGAAATATAACATCATTTAATATAACACAACATAACGTAATGTAACATAATGTAATGTAACATTTATATAGTGTAATGAAATATAACATCATTTAATATAACACAACATAACGTAATGTAACAATGTAATGTAACAATTATATAGTGTAATGAAATATAACATCATTTAATATAACACAACATAACGTAATGTAACATAATGTAATGTAACAATTATATAGTGTAATGAAATATAACATCATTTAATATAACACAACATAACGTAATGTAACATAATGTAATGTAACATTTATATAGTGTAATGAAATATAACATCATTTAATATAACACAACATAACGTAATGTAACATAATGTAATGTAACATTTATATAGTGTAATGAAATATAACATCATTTAATATAACACAACATAACGTAATGTAACAATGTAATGTAACAATTATATAGTGTAATGAAATATAACATCATTTAATATAACACAACATAACGTAATGTAACATAATGTAATGTAACAATTATATAGTGTAATGAAATATAACATCATTTAATATAACACAACATAACGTAATGTAACATACTGTAATGTAACATTTATATAGTGTAATGAAATATAACATAATTTAATATAACACAACATAACGTAATGTAACAAGATAATGTAACACAACAGAACACAATATAATGCAACATAAAGTAACGTAACATAAAATAACATAATTTAACATCATAACAGAACATAACATAATGTAATATAACATAACAATTACATGATATAATGTAACGGAAAAAAATAACATGATACAACGTAGTGTAACAATGTAATATTGTGTAACATAACAGTGTATAATAACGTAACATAACACAACAGAACATAACGTAGCATAACATTATGTAATATAACGTAACATAACAGAACATAACAGAACGTAACATAACATAACATATAACAGAACGTAACTTAACAACAGAACAGAACAGAACAGAACATAACACAACATAACATATAACATAACAGAACGTAACGTAACTTAACAATACAACAGAACATAACGTAACATAACATAACAGAACATAACATAACATATAACATAACATAACAGAATGTAACGTAACATAACATATAACATAACGTAACAACGTAACATAAAATATAACATAACGTAACATAACATAACATAACATATAACATAACAGAACGTAACATAACATATAACATAACGTAACAACATAACATAAAATATAACGTAACATAACATAAAGCATAACAGAACGTAACATAACATATAACATAACGTAACAACATAACATAAAATATAACATAACATAACATATAACATAACATAACAGAACGTAACATAACATATAACATAACGTAACAACATAACATAAAATATAACATAACGTAACATAACATAACAGAACGTAACATAACATAACATATAACGTAACATAACATAACATATAACGTAACATAACATAACGTAATGTATGATAGTCCTATAGTTTATGTCTATTTTTTTCCAGTTTTTTCAACCTCAGTACCATGCACATACGTGCACCAATGAATCTTGCACAATAAGACCAGGAATGTGAATTAAGAAATTCAGAAGGATACAATTTGATTTAATTTAACTATAAAGCTAAAATGTCTCCCTCTCGCTGTGGCTACTACATTAAAAAGTTTTATCACACAATTGTCCATTCAGTTATTATTATTTTTTTAAAGTAAATTCATGAAGTGAAGTCGATCCACTAGAAGATAAAGTCACTGTAAATTCAGGATAATAGTTGGCCTCTATGGGTGTTGTGCAGTGATATACTGTACACAGTAGCTGATGAACAGGTGTTTCACGCAAGAGCTGTTATTATATATTGTGTATTTTCACATGAGTATAATTCTGTATTGACCAATAAGCATCCAGAATTTTTGGGGGGGATTTCTGGGGGCCGCTCTTTGTAAGGGGGGGTTGCTGGGTGATGATTAATGAGGTATTTTTGGCAAGCTGGCATTACTCATCAGTGCCATTGCAGTTTTGTTTCAAAAGTGCTGGTGCTGAAGAACGAGGGATTTTAGCCCATCAGCAGTGTGTGATGTCAGCACACAGGACAACAAAAGAGAAGGCCAAATCCGTGGTGTTTGCAGCATTACAGGGGCCCAGGCTGGGCTGAACACAGGCCCTCTTTTCACTGGGACAAACATACCAGAGTGCGCGCAAACACACACACACACACACACACACACACACACACACACAGACAGCACAGTGAAGTTTCTTTTAGACAGCTCAACACACTCTCTCTTCTAAGGCCATGTGTATTTTAATTTGTAATAATTAATGATAATTGAATGATAATGTAATCATAAACAACAGCACACGTTTGTTTATCTGTGTATTTGCAGAACAGGTATCCTCACTCAAATGAACATAATCAAGTGAAAATGTGCAGAATTATTTCTTATTTTTCTAGATCTGAACCTTAAAGGAATATTTGACCCAAAATGTATTTCAAAATGTGCCATCATTTACTCACCCTTATGTCGTTCCAAACACATTTAACTTTCTTTGTGTAAAAGAGAAGTTTTGAAGACTATTCTGGCCACTCGTTTACATATAATGAAAATGAATGAGGACTGAAGCTGAGCTCCAAAACAAACGCTATAAAAATCACTATAATCGTGTTATAAAGTAGTTGCGTTTTATGTTATATTATATTATATTATATTATAATATACTTGTGTGGTATATAAGGTGCTGTATAATCATTTTAAAGAAAACTTAAAAAATACACATTTATGACTCAAAAATGTTAAATTAACTATATATTTTTTTTTCTGATTTGACATTATATACCTCTGGGTGTCAATAAGGTGGCTCTGAAAAATTGCTTTGTTTTGTTCCCAATCATGTCATCTGTAACTGAGTTACTGTAACTGTGTTGATATGACAAAGCAATCAAAAGTTATAGAATTACAAAAATAATTTATCCTAGTGTCAAAAAACATCTCAGTGTCTAAAAGCCTCTCCAAACAAATAAAACATAATAATTGTACATAAGAACTAATTACACATGCAAACACAACAATAGACTCTTTTCCTCCATTGGGACGTATGGTTCTGAGCATGGTGCAGAATGGTTACTGTAGCATTTCCACTGGAGCAGGTATGTCACCATTACAAACCGTTCTTGGCACTGAAATCTGGGCATGGTAAGCTAACCTCACTCAACCATGCAGGTGGAATGACTTTAGTATGTGGCAACTCGTTTTGTCTGTTGTCATGGTGTTATCTATGATGGTTTAACTAGTACTGTAGCCTACATTTATTTTTCTAAATGCCTTTTCCATCAGGGAAATAGATTACTAGTGCATTTAAACAAACAAACAAAAAAAAAAATCAATATATTCTCATTTGCTATTTTCATATAATACTTGCACAATATTGTTAATAAATATCATTTTCAGCTAGTCAGGGAACTTTTACCTTTCTAAATGTTCATGTCTGGTGTCAACCACAAGCCCTCAGCACATGATGGTAAACCTTTCACCTTGTCTCTTTACTTTCCTCTTTGTGACATTGTCCGTGTCTTTGCTGTTTGTTAGCAGAGTAAAACCAGAGAAAAAAGCAGTCCTAAAAACTGGAATATGTGATCATCCTCTATAGCGCACACATTCGCTATAATGTTTACCTCTCACGCCATCGCCAACAGACGGATATGTTGCATATATTCTCCTAATATCACCACACCACAATGGAAAAATAAACCGTAACCACGCAAGCTGGCCCGGATTGGCATGGAACGGTACGGTTTTGTGATGAGAACTATACGGCCCAATGGTTGAAAAGCGGTTTGCATAGCATGCAGACATGATTTTAGTAATGAGATTTCACAGAAAGAGTTTAATTCTGTGCCATTTGAGTCATCATTGAGTCTGTGCCATGTACTTGGCACCATCTCCTGGTGGTCATATGTAATTAGAGTGATTGATCTCTCTGCCCATATATGGTCTATCACCATTAGTTGTTGCAATCTTAATCCAATCCGATTGGTTTATATGCTAAAGCATTTCCGATGATGTCCTGTGATCCAGGAAAGCTAACATGTTTTCAGCCTGATAACAAGATGCCAGATAGCAAGAGGCAGTGTGCACATTGTGCTTTGAGTGGGTTATCTAATGATCTATGCATCTGATTACTTTTTGTGTGAGATTTAAAGATAATTGCGCCTCTATATAATGTTATAATGTTATTATAATGATATTTCATGTTCAGTTTATTTTTCGTGAAGTTATAAGTGAAAAGGTGGCATATGAGCAACACCTGTTCACATGAAACATATTTGTCAAAGACATATACTTAACTAGTACTCGCTATATTTTTGTCTATGAGTGAAACAAATAAGCTTGGTGTATTCTAATCTTTGAGAGCTTTCCAACAACATATCGAAAACCAGAAATGTCTTTTTATAGAATATTGATGGAGAAACATAATTTGTGTGAAAAGAAAAAGGGCCTTTCAATCCATGAAGATTTCTTTTCCTTTCAAAATCCAAAGCTGACGTACAAAAATGTTATGTCATTGCAGAAGGGTATGCGTGCCACTTATTAATTTCTCATGTGCAGGTTGAAACGTTAAAAGAATGAGCAAATTCAAATGAAACACACACCTTTGTTTGTTTAAAACTGCGACTGTGACACACCAAACCCTCTCGTGTTTTTACTCGCAAATCAGGATTACACACTGAATGAAAGATTTCTAATGGAGCAAAGGCAGATAATATGCAGTCAGTCTAGAGGCAGTCTTAGGAACGTTTTTTGGAATCCGTCTACTTTCTCGAAAGAGAAGCAGCAGGTGATGAGGCCAAAACCAATTCAGGTTTGAACGCACCATGAAAGCATTTTTCTTTTGTGTTGCGCTTAGTAAAGACAGATGCAGCTTCAAATAACAAAGGTGGGACAGATAAGACATCATCTTTGCAATATATTAAAGCGTTTTAATGACTGAAAATTATATCTCCGTTGCAAAACTATGTTTTTGTCTTATTTACCAGTAAAAATAAACATACTTAAAACAAGACACATTGACTTGAAAAGCAAAATTGCGAAATTCATTTGTTTTCAGAGAACATATAATAAATTTTTATTAGCCATTTGAAAAAAAATGTTTTAAGTAGAAATAATATAAACTTAATTCAAAATACATTGTCTGAAAACAAGGATGTTAGGGCATTTTTACTGGAAAAAGAGACAATTATTTTTTATTTATTATTATTATTATTATTTTTGCATTATAGTCATCAGTGTTCACATCAAATCAGCAACCTTTGGCAACCCTGTAGAGTGAGAGATATACCCAGACCTGATTGTCTCATGTCATCGCAATGTTTGCCGGTTACATTTCATTCCTTTTATTTTATACTAAGCACTTAGAAACAAGAGATGGCCACTGTAGGAGTGCCAGGGCTGTGCTGCTTTCTATCGTGTCGTTTGTAAAGGGCTTAACCCTACTTGAACCTGTTTATTTGTGTCCCTCTCTTCGCAATGCTCAAAACAAAGCCTCATGCTACTGTACCCCAATAAATCCAGAAAACACAGTCAGGGATGGCATGAACTGACTCTGAAGGACGATTATTGTAGATGCTGCCAGTACCCAACAAGCCCTCTTTATGATGGGAGGAATTATGAGCAGTGGATATGTGACATCGCTAGTGGCAAGCAAGATAAGTCGAGTATTTGTCACTTACTGTAACAGCGGCTCCCATTCATTAAGGGCCCGTGTCTAATAAACTACTGGAGGAAAGAGGGCCAGCTGTACTGTGAAGTCTCAAACAAGGCGGCTCTTTCTCCGTGGCCCCAAACTTTATCAAAAGGCGAAACTGTCTTATGAGGAGCACTGTGATTCAACAAGACTGAACAGAGATTCCAATAGAGGTTTGTCTTTGGGGAGCAAACAAGGGCTTCCTTTTCACTAAATAATGAAAAATAGAGTGTTCAAGAGGAACAGAAAAAATTGATATAGCTTCTTAAAGACTAGTTCCAGTTAAGTAAACTGGAAAACAAACAATTCAAGGGTTGATGCAATACTTATTTTAAAACTAATAGGCTGATTAACATGTTAAGAACATAATTTACTCCAGTGACAAAAGAGATAAATAAAGAATTAGATTTTCCTTAATGAAAATTAAATACATTTTTGGATTGTTTGTTTAATTCAAAACAAATCTCTTTGTCAATACTGTAATGCCAAAAAGGAATAGGTTAATTGTAAAGTATTTATCATGGTGTTATTTATTGTACTGCCTTCAGTGTGCTGATTTAACTAAAAACAAAAAAAAATATTAACGTTAAAATACTGTATTACAGTAATGATAATCATATGAGAATAACCATCCATCCATCCATCTTCAACCGCTTATCCGAAGTCGGTTCGCGGGGGCAGCAGCTCCAGCAGAGGGCCCCAAACTTCCCTATCTCGAGCCACATTAACCAGCTCTGAACTGCACACCTTCACCACCCCAACTACGTCTCGATATCCTGTCCATGAATATCACAAACAGGATTGGTGACAAAGCGCAGCCTTGGCGGAGACCAACCCCCACATGGAACGAACTCGACATCGTGCCGAGGACCCAGACACAGCTCTCGCTTTGGACCCCCCATCCCATACTCCCGAAGCACCTCCCACAGTCTCTCCTGGGGGACCCGGTCATACGCCTTCTCCAGATCCACAAAACACATGTAGACCTCTGGCATACTCCCAGGCCCCCTCCAGGATCCTTGCGAGAGTAAAGATCTGGTCCGTCGTTCCATGGCCAGGAGGGAACCTGCATTGTTCCTCTTCAATCTGAGGTTCGACAATGAGAATAACCACTGAGAATAATGCAGATAAAGATGTTTTCATGCTTGACCAAAAAAAAAAAAATGTCTTCATTATGCTAATAATTAGTGCTGTCAGTCGATTCATTCTTTTAAGCGTGATTAATAATTGTTTTTGTAGTTAATCACGATTAATCGCAGATTTTGAAAATTCTGAAATTTGTCAACATAATTCTTTTCCTTTCAAAATACATTTATTTCCATCTTAGGAAATAAAACAAAACAATATGTAACAATATAACACTTTGTAAAACAACGTTTACAAAAGTCTCATTGGGAGTTTGACTAATTTAAAGAACTCGTCTCCACAGAGGTTGCGTATTCACTACAATGCGATTTAAATACCGTAATCTCTCATCCTCAACAAGATTAATCAGCTGGTAAACAATATGGATATCCGTCTTCCTACAGCAATCGGAAGATCATTCGCGTCTGTTTTGAACTCCACGAGAATAGTGCTTGCAGATAAAAACGTCTCATTCTCCATATTGGTGAGAGTTAAAACTTGGCCGAGAACGGCATTTGCGGGCCAGGTGACCCAGAGACAAAGGAAATAGCTCTGTTATTGAGAATGTGGGTACCGCAGCCCCGTCTGGGGAATAAATTCAACAAAAGATTCTCCTCCTGGCCCTGATAGAGTGGTCTGCTTACCAGCTCCGGCGCTAATGTCTTGGTCTCTGGGTCGGATGTCTCAGGAGTGCCTGGGAGCCTTCCGGGTCCTTGAGACGGGGGGCGTCTGTTCCCTGTGGGGTGCTCGACGCGGGGGCTGAGAGCTGGGCCCGGGTTGAAGTGGAGCAGGGTGTTTCTTAGCCGTAGGAGGATGCACTCGGCGAGCAGACAGGGCATGGCCCATGGCGGCAGGTTTGTGGCGGGGCAGGATGTGTGAAATGGCCTCTGTCTGCTTCTTCACCGCTGAGGACTGATGGGCGGAGTCATCAACGGTGCCGCCGAATGGATGAAGCTGGGAGACTGGGGCGTTCGAGAAGGTGTGCCTTGTCTACCTCCCGCATTTCGACCAGGGGTGGCCTTCGCCCGTTCGAGTGCTGGTGCTTCTGACCTTCGTGTCCCGGGGGTGCGATCGGTCATTGAGTGCAGTTCCTGCAGCACATAAAGAACAGGACTACCCAAGTGCAAGTTTTGAAGTGCCTTGGCCTGGCGTTGGTTGCAGGAGGGGCCATGGCGTGCAGACCGCTCCACTGGCGAGGGTAGTGAGAGCGGAGGAGCGAGGAAGCCGCGGCTTACTCAACTCGTCATGCACGTCCGGGAAGAAAGCGCGGCTGTGACCGGCACACATTCCCATGGGACCAATCAAGTAGCCGCGAGGGGGGGATGGGGTTTACCGGTCCAGACTCGCGCTCGCGGTAGCCTGGGAAAGTATAGCGGACCTCTGTGCGTCAGGCTCAGACTGGGCAAGCAGACCCAAAGGTGGCGGCCCAGGCGAGTCATCAGCATCAGACACTGCTGTAACGCTCTCCGATGCGATGTCATCCAATTCCGGGAGCTCAAGGGCCATGAAGCAGACCGCACTCATCTCAAGCTCGAGGGATGCAAGCAAGTGTGCCGGGGACGCAGGTGGTTCGAGGGGGCAAAACGGAACCCGTCGTTATCCCCAAATCGCCTTCATCGCCCGCAGTACCTGCCCCAATCCCGTAGGAAGGAGGCGAGGCACGGGGGGCAGCTGAAGTGGCTCTCTCTCATGACAAAAGAAAGCCACGACCGCAATGCTGCCATGGCTATGTTCTCGCACTGGGAACATGAACCATTCATAAAACGCTGCCTGCGTGTGATCACAGCCCAGGCACGCAAGACAGCTTTTATGACCGTCAGAGGTAGGGAGAAATCAACCGCATACAGAAACTACACAGAGGCGGAAAAGACGTCTTTAAAAAGACGCGTCCAGAAAAGGATGTTCAACGGCAGCTGTGTATTTGCTCTTTTAGAGAAACAACACTTTTAACTGCGCTGTCGAAGCGACCAGGGGCAAACTGCACAGTCGTGCAGAGAAGGAGAAAGCCGTTGAAGTGCGCCATAGATCCAACAGCAGAATCAGCTCAGAGGAACAGGAACGGGTGTGTGACTCGCAGCTGACTGCATACATGACCATCGGTTCCAAAGAAAATTTCTGAAGTGACTCGACGTATTTCCCCGCTTTTATACCCGTATGTCCGGGGGCGGGGTATGCAAATACTGTCTGCCAACTTCTCATTGGCCTTTTTTCATAGATCATAGGCATATTCGGAGCTCAAGAGAGACCCCTAGTGTCGCTTCTTCGACACAATGTCAAAATGAGCAACAGACGGGGAACCACTGTTTTACGGTAATAACATTTTTAGGGGAATGTGCTTAATTATAATAGAAATAATGTTAAAATACAAAACTGAGAATCCAATCTCTTTCTTTCAGTGAGCCTCCAACTTAGATTTTGGGAAATGTTTTATGTTACTTGATTTGGTGATATTTTAGTACATTTCTATCTTTATACTATGATATACTAAAATGTTAATAAAGCATTATATTGTTACATATTGATTTGTTTTCTTTCCTTAGATGGGAATGATGCATTTTTACAGGAAAATAAGTATATACTGTATAGTGTAAAATTTCAGCATTTAAAAAAAATCTGTAATTAAACGCGATTAAATAAATGATGCGATTAATCGTGATTAAAAAATTTAATTAGTTAAAATCCAAAATTTCGAACAACTGCATTACGTAAATGAAATTATCATAGAAATAATTTCAACCTACAAAATTAAGAACCACTGCATTATGGTAATTAAGTTGGGGGGGGGGGGGGGGGCACTCTTAATTATCATAGGAAGAATGGCAAAATACAAAATTGAGAACCACCTGCATTACGGAAACGAGATTTGGTGGGGGCATGCTTAATTTTCCTAAAAATAATGGAAAAATACAAAATTGAGATCCACTACATTACGTTAATGAAATTTGGGGGGAACACTCTTAATGATCAATGAAATAATGAAATAATGTCAATGTACAAAATTACGGTAATACAATTTTATAGTAATATGCTTAATTAGGATATAAATAATGTCAACTTGCAAAATGTCACAATGCAGGACTGATCCTAAAATATGCTTAAATCTCTTTATGTGACATTATATTTTTACATTTTTATATTGGGTTAAAACTTCCCCTTTAAGGCCCCAAAAGTGATCCAAAAGCAAACTGACCAGCAACAAGTTCTGGACAAGGGTAACTTTCTATATTAATCTTATGATTATCAGGATTGGGCAGCATTAACCAAAAGCATTGCAAGCTTAAATTGATCTTAGAAGCCATTGGCGCCAGTAGTTTCTACGATCTACTTAGGCTTACGATGCTCTTGTGAAACACTGCCCTGGTTAATTTACCCATAACCTATCCTGAAAAAAATGTAATACTTATCTTGGAGTCCTCTATACATGTCCAACCCATCTACCACTACAATGACCTTCTCATCACCATATTCCCACATTATAGAGATACACAAACCATGTTGGAACCATGAATGGAAGCCCTCCAATTCCAACTTGTATTCTTCTATACAGTTGACTAAATTCAAAGGATGGTTCAAGAGGAACATGTGTCCTCAACTATTCCAACACTTGAATGCATTTCTAGGGTGATGGCAGAGGGTTCCTCTCATTTTGTTGTATCGTTTTTTGATCATGGTAGGCTATTGTGACTCCTGCTCTACTTCCTGTCAGTTACCATCTAATGGAGGTGTGGGAGGGCAGCACTAACTTCTTGGAATGTGGCAAGTCCATGTGAACTATTTGCTTTATTCCTAACTACTTGTTGCTTTATAAAGTTCTATTTTGAACTCCAAACTGTTAGAGTATTGACCATGTGCAGTGATAAATACTTCCCAGGAACAATAGCCACTTTTATAGCATCAGGCCAAGCAGTTCAGAGTAACACTTCCAGTAGCTTCACTTAACCAAAGTTTCGGTATGGTACGATTTAAAACAGTTCCCAGTACGGAATTTTAAGGAAGGTTAGCTAACCATACTATTTGACTTGGCGACTCACGTGTAACTTGACCATCCAGTCCATTCTCATAATGATATTACTGCACAGAAATGGAAACCAATGAAAATATATATTTTTTTTACACCTTTTTTTTTTTTTTTTAAATCCAACTGCCAATGTTTCTGTTTGCTGCCTGTGGATAAGCAGCTAAACCTTAAACTCAAACTCATAAACTAGAGACGTGGGTTTATATTTGCAGAGCTACACCATTTTTGTTGGGGCTCAAATGGAACTCCCATAAGGATATTTGCTGTCATTAGCTGAGCTCATGACGGTTTAGCACAGACCAATTACAACTCATGGTTTGCTTATCCAGTTGTTATGTCTCTCCAAGGACTATTGTGACTGGGGCC
The DNA here is from genome assembly GCA_032164185.1 of Moxostoma hubbsi. Lineage (NCBI taxonomy): Eukaryota > Metazoa > Chordata > Actinopteri > Cypriniformes > Catostomidae > Moxostoma > Moxostoma hubbsi. The sequence goes on along the minus strand of JAVLUX010000052.1, from coordinate 3,192,412 downwards.
ATACATCCCATTGTTTTCCAATAATTAATGACACTTTGGTTTACTTTGGACTATACTGGGATATGAGTATAAGACAGCTATAAGAATGGGAGCGATATACCGTAAACCACAATTCAAACACACAAGGCTCTAATGACAAATTACTAACTTCAGAAGGTCAGAATAAAAGGCAACAAGAATGTTGTATCACTTGCAGCTACAGTCGAACACTTGAATCAAACCACAAGCTATTGAGGAATGCAAGAAAATGTGTAGGGGGAGTTTTAGTATAATGGTTCTGAACTGAGGGGCTTGCAAACCCAAAATGGGTTACAGGTCTATTGGGTTGTGAGCAGCAGGGTAAAACAGGTCTAAATTAAAATAATACAAGCCCACAAAATATATAATTGTGCATAGTCAGGACTTTGAAAAAAAAAAAAAAAGCTTATCAGCTTTAAAAATGTAGGAGAAAACACTTCCCATAACTTTTGTTGTTAACTTTAAAGGCTGCTCGTCCAATCAATCGCTACAGTATTCTGGTGCAAATCTTTCATTTAGTAAAACCTAGCCAAATTAGACAAATGCCAACATGAACAGGTTATGTTACATGCCCTTATCTTCAAAAACCATGAACAAAACAAGTGGAAAAAAAAAATAGATTAAGAAAATAGGAGCTTTCCTATTGAGCTTAAGTATTGTTAAAGGATTATTCCGGGTTCAGTTTCAAGTTAAGCTCAATTGACAGCATTTACGGCATAATGTTGAGTACCACCAACATTTATTTCTTATTTTGAAGAAAATTCCCTCCTTTTCTTAAAAAAACCCAAAACAAACAAAAATCTGGGTTACAGTGAGTCAATTACAATGGAAGTGAATGGGGCCAATCGATAATCGTTAAAATACTCACTCTTTCAAAAGTATAGCCACAAGATGTAAACAATATGTGTATTCAGAAGCAGTTCTAGCTTGTTGGGTACCCTGGGAGAAACCCACTTCAACACCTTGGGCGGCTGCCCATGTCGCCCATGCCTAAATCCACCCCTGTGTGTATTTACATGATTTTAGGGTAATAAGTAAGGGAAAAATTTACAGTCAGATTTTATCACAAAATAATTTCCAACAAGGTGATCAGCACCCCGTCACAAAGCTTATAACATAGCTACTAACCAAATAAATGAATAAATGGCCAGGAAATATTGATTTCTGCTGAAATTATGTAATTATGTGAGAAGAAATAAAGGCTGAATTCCACCTATTGTTTGCGTCAGAGTTCTGTTGGTGTTTTTTTGTAAATAATGACTCCTCATTATCTGTCTGATAATTATTTGATTACTCATTATCCAGTTTACAAGATTCAAGATTACCAAATAAATAAGTAAATTAACATGAAACATTGATTCGAGTTTAAATTATTTCATAAGCTTACTTTTCGGGATTACACAGTGATTTGAGAAGTTGGAAAGATGACTCGCGACTGCTCTGATATGTCTTAAACCCCTGATGTGCGGTTGTTACTCAGAAATACAAGACTGCTAAATGTAATGTAATTAATTTACATGAACAGTCCAATAGAAACAACCCACTAAAATAAATCAAGAGTTCCCAACGCTAAATATAATGGTTTGTTTAAAAATTATTTGGTTTTTCAAGTGTTGCATTAAGAGACCATAGAGATTTAGGTGATTGTGTTTGATTACTCCCTCGGCTCCATTTCTGCATTCTCAATACAATGTGATAAATGTAGCATTTTGTGATGCTATAGTTCTATTCAATGGAAAAGGTAGCTTGTTACTGGAAAAGCTACACTATTGAGAAAACTGTTACAATTTAGTAGCATTGCTGCTTTTAGCATTTCCTACTCCCCAACACTGGTTGCCACACGTTCAGTGTGAAATCTGGGTTCTGAAGCAAAAATAGTTGCAAACATTTGCAGGTGAAAGTTGGATTTTAGAATGCAAGTAGGAGGTGGGATTGGCTGCATCTGTTGTGAGGGTCTTTCCTTCATGAAACCAACTGCATGGACAGAACTTTAGCCCAAGATTTTTGTGAGGATGTTGGGTCAGGAAGCTTCCTCCCACAGTCCTCAACATGCTCCTTGAAGGGGGAGTGTACCAGGAGGCGTATCCTCTATCTAAGATTCTTTGTCCCTATAGAGGGGCAAACAGTGGGATCCCACAAGGAAGGAAAGTCACGCCCCTTCCTTTAACAACAGAAGGAGGATAAAGTATATTACATGTTTGAAAATCTGCCCACTGCTATTATTTTAGTGACCAAACCAGTAGGGGTACACACTAGCTTTCTCAGCTCGAGAGTTGCGAGGCGGTTGGATGAGATTTTCTTTTGCTCACATCAGGGATTTTATGAATGCACCTGCGAGTGTGGTTCCCTGCATTGTTTTGGTGTTTTGATTATTGTTTCACATATCAGTAAGGGAAATGAGGCATAAAACGAAAGAAAAGTTGATATCAATTTCACCTGCACACGAAAGTGTGTGCCACAAGAGTGGTATTCAAAAGGAAGTTACTCTAAAGCACAGAGTAGAAAAACTCACTAGCTACTCCATTATCAGATAATCCATTCATAAATTTCAGCGTTCATTTAAATATGCAATAACAGATACCAAATCACAGTAGACATGCCTTAAAATCTGGAACAAACAATTACAGGAATACTGACTGTACATGAATACTCAGCAAACTTGACATTAGATGTTTGACTTGATTTTATCCCCTCCTCTTTTACTCTTTCTATTTTTATTTTTTTTTCTACTCAAGCATGGCGGTGATAATTGGATTGTGTGGACACCTGTATGAGTGCAGTATATCCAGGGGATTAGAGGACTGGTTGGGTGAGTCAACTCAAATTATTGTCACGTTAACCCATACAACTGGCAGCCGCAACCCCTTACTACTTACTAAAATAAGGTTTAATTCATTCAGAACATCTAAACAACCTCAAAAGCACCACTACCACAAATGTTCATGTGCTTTTCTAAATCTATAACTATAGATCAGTGGTCTTAAATGGTTTTGATCAGGCCACAGATTTAAAAATTACACTTTTCACTTGGCAGATACTTTTATAAAAATTACTTCTGTTTGGGTGTTCCCTGGAAATTAAACCCATGACATTGCCGTTGCTAACAGCACTCCAGTTGAGCAACAGGAACACATTTTACATTGTTTGTAAACAAACAATGTAAACAAGTGTTTTCTTTTCTCTTTTAAAAGCTGATGAGCCTTTTTATTTTGTTATCCTAACTATGCACAAATATCTGGTAAGTCACAGTTAATAATAAATTCATTTAGAATTTGCAGCAAGTCAAAGGAATATTGTATCTTTTAGCATTGATATCATATTCTACCTTGGTACATGAAGGACAAATGTCAGACACTACTGCCAACAGCTCTTTTATAAGTTCGTCAGGACAGCCGTAGTTAGAAGGAGTTTGTAAACAGAGTGTAGAGTGTGTGGAGGGGGAGGCAGAGGCGCTGAAAGACGACACAGCAATAGCGAAACTCAAGCCGGTCCTTGGTGTAGGGGAAGGAGGGGATTGTTTGACCATCGGGATGAACGATGGGCCGGCAGTCCCGTCAGAAAGTGGATTCACTAGGTGACGTCTAGGCAGGTAATTCATCAGTCCATGCTGGGGCAGGGCCTCGAAAAACTTCCCATGGTCAATTCTGAGTGCGAATACGTAATGAGCTGGAGGGCTCCACATTTGCCACGGCTGATTAGCTGAGAACAATGAGCCCAAACAGAACTGGCAGCCCTCACAATGGGGACTGGAAAGCCTCAAGGCGTTGCCTCCATATTTCTAGAAGAGGAAGAGAGAGAAAAGTGAACAACACTGTAGTTTATAACGCTCTGCTCTCTTTTGGAGGACTTTTGAAAGTGTAAAAGATTTTATCGCTAGACTTCCAATAATCTGTATGGTGTCTGCACTCAAAAACCAAGAACATTTTTTGTCAAAATTTCAACAGACAGATAAATATTGTGTATGTAACATGGCTAAGAAAAGAAGATTGGCTAAGGTGTATAAAAACTTCTGACTCAACTTCGCTGTCTTATGTCAGTTAGGATCAATATTTTAAGAATGTGAAATATCAGATTAACAGTAAAGAGAATTATTTATTTCAGCTTTTATTTCTTTTATCACATTCCCAGTAGGTCAGAAGTTAACGTACAATTTGTTAGTATTTGGTAGCATTGCCTTTAAATTGGGTCAAACATTTTGGGTAGCATTCCACAAGATTCTCACAAAAAGTTGCTGGAATTTTGGCCCATTCCTCCAGACAGACTCAGGTTTGTAGGCCTCCTTGTTCGCACACACTTTTTCAGTTCTACCCACAAATTTTCTAGCGGATTGTGGTCAGGGCTTTTGTTTGCCACACCAATACCTTGACTTTGTTGTCTTTAAGCCAATTTACCACTATTTTGGATGTATGCTTGGGGTCAATGTCCAATAGAAGACCTTTTACGACCAAGCTTTCTTCATGGCTGATGTCTTGAGATGTTGTTTCAATATATCCTCATATTTCCTTCCTCATGATGCCATCTATTTTGTGAAGTGCATCAGTCCCTCCTGCAGCAAAGCACCCACACAACATGCCACCCCCATTCTTCACCCTTGCGATGGTGTTCTTTGGCGTGCAAGCCTCACCCTTTTTCTCCAAACATAGCAATGGTCAAAATGGCCCAAAGGTTATGTTTTTGTATCATCAGTCCAGAGGAAATTTCTCATAGGGTCTTTTTCCCTATGTGCACTTGCAAACTGTAATCTGGCTTTTTTTATGGTGGTTTTGGAGCAGTGACTTCTTCCTTGCTGAGCAGCCTTTGAGGTTATAGAACTTGTTTTTACTGTGGATATAGATACTTGTCTACCTGTTTCCTCCAGCATCTTCACAAGGTCCTTTGCTGTTGTCTTGGGATTGATATGCACTTTTTGCACCAAACTACATTCATCTCTAAGAGACAGAATGCTTCTCCTTCCTGAGTGGTATGATGACTGTGTATTTTTTGTACAGAAATTGCTCCCAAGGCTGAACCAGACTTGTTTTTTTCTGAGGTCTTGGCTGATATATTTTGATTTTCCCATAATGTCAAGCAAATAGGCACTGAGTTTGAAGGTAGGCCTTAAAATACATCCACAGGTACACCTCCAATTCTGTACATCTCCTATCAGAAGCTAACTTTGTGCACAGTTAACTTTGTGTATGTAAACTTCTGACCCACTGGAATTGTGATATAGTCAATTAAAAGTAAAACAATATGTCTGTAAACAATTGCTGAAAAAATTACTCATGCTTAAAGTATATGTCCTAAATGACTTGCCAAAACTACATTTTGCTATCATGAAATCTGTGGAGTGGTTAAAAGAATTCATTTTAATTACTTCAACCTAAGTGCATGTAAACTTCTGACTTCAACTTCACTGGTGGCCAAAAGTTTGGAAGAATGTACAGATTTAGCTGTTTCGGAAGGAAACTGATACTTTAATTCACCAAAGGCCATTCAACTGATCACACAATATAGTCAGGACATTACAGATGTAAAAAACAGGTCCATCCCTATTTGAAATCTAGACAGGCCCCATTTCCAGCAGTCATCACTCAAACACCTTATCCTTGAGTAATCATGCGTAATTGATCATTTTGTACTAGAAAATCACTTGCCATTATATCAAACACAGCTGAAAGATATTTGATCCGTTAAATGAAGCTTAACATTGTCTTTGTGTTTGTTTTTGAGTTGCCACAGTATGCAATAGACTGGCATGTCTTAAGGTCAATATTAGGTCAGTAATGGAAAAAAAGAAACTTCTTTCTCTAGAAACTCATCAGTCAGTCATTGTTTCATGGAATGAAGTCTATGCAATGCTTGGAATTGCCAAAAACAAAAGACAGAAAGAGATGTGGAAGGCCAGATGTACAACTAAACAAGAGGAGAAGTACATCAGAGTCTCTAGTTTGAGAAATAGACGCCTCACATGTCCTCAGCTGACAGCTTCATTGAATTCTACCTGCTCAACACCAGTTTCATGTACAACAGTAAAGAGAAGACTCAGGGGTGCAGGACTTATGGGAAGAATTGCAAAGAAAAAGACACTTTTGAAACAGAAAAACAAAAAGAAAAGGTTAGAGTGGGCAAAGAAACACAGACATTGGACAACAGATAATTGGAAAAGAGTGTTACGGATCTTAACCACATTGAGCTTTTGTGGGATCAGCTAGACTGTAAGGTGCGTGAGAAGTGCCCGACAGGACAAACACATCGATGGCAAGTGCTACAGGAAGTGTGGGGTGAAATGTCACCTGAGTATCTGGACAAACTGACAGCTAGAATGTCAAAGATCTTTAAAGATGTCAGTGTGGCATGTGGAGGATTTTTTGATGAGAATTCTTTGAAATAGTTTAAGTTTTTCAAATTGTAATTTTTCACATTATTAATGTCCTGACTATATATTGTGATCAGTTGAATGCCACTTTCCATAAGAGCAAAATCTGTACATTATTCCAAACTTTGGCTGCCAGTGTGTATGTATATATATACTTACTGGCCCAAGACTAAAAAAGTTCACCTTCAAATCTCTATGATATGCTATCCTTGCTATATTATTGCTACGGTGTTCTAGTTGGTTGCTTGCATGTTGTTAGAGTGATAGATGCTATAGTGTTTTGGGTGGTTACTAGGTGGCTTTTAAGGTGTCTTGCCCAAGCCCCATGTCAAGTGAGATATTATGGTCTCTAGATATGGTTTGATATTTAGGGCTTTGTTCAAAATCCCTAACACAAATTATGCTTTCCTTAGCAAACACCACTAATCAAAGAATAAAAAGAACTATGTCTATGTCATTTCTTGAAATTATTACATTGTGTGTATTAATATCACAGTTTATAGTTACATTTAAATTAACAGTTCATTTCTGACCAACCAAACATGTGGTATTCTTCACTAAGCATTAGTTGGCCTGGAAAAAAGATCAACTTCATTAGTGTCTTTTGTTTGACAAAGAGGACACTGGCTCGTGCTCAGCGTAGAAGCCCTGCATAAGCCCTATCTCTATGAACATGCTCTACCAAATGAGTTTCTGTATCAGTTGAAGACGTTTCGCTTGCTATTTTAAAAATAGAGCGATTGGAAGGGAAGCCCCTGGAATATTTATTGGGAGGGGGTGATAAATCCACAATCCACTGACAATATTCCCTTTTTGGTCACATTCTCTTCACTGTGTTTCCAATTACTTAACGGTATTTACATATGATTTCAATGTAGTGCAGCAGACACACGCAGCCCAGCGAAATAATTCACGCTTAATTGTATTTCATAAATCATATTGGGAAGCCCTTCAGAATAAGCTCCCTGTAACAAAATGATAAAATGGCCAATTATGAGAAAATTCCAGGGTCTTTAATTTACTAAACATACTCCAGAGAGTATGTATTTTAGCAGGATACATTGGACTTTCTAAATGTTAAATAGCGTTCCTTTAGTAAATGCAGTGGATTACACTACAAAACCGAGACATATACATAAATAAAGAATGCATTGAACTCTATACATTACGATATTAAAAAGGGTCCATAGTAAATTTAATGCACTTTAGGAGCATTTTCTTGCCGCCTCACTAAAAAATAAATAAAGAAGTAGCATTTTGTTGCTTTTAGTGACATTTATGCATCAAACCCTTGTTCGTTTCTGATCCCGTAGTGAATGTGACTTTATAATTGTCTGGGCTTGTTCTCTCTGCATCTCACTATGACTAAACTACCAGCCCCCCTCCATCAGGTAGACCACACTAATGTTTGCAGTTTAAACTATAGCTCTTTAAACGCAAATAACTGGAGTGATAGTGAGAGAGAGCAGCTCCATCACTCTCAAATTCCTAATCAGAGTGTTTGTTTTAGGTCTTGCAGCTTCTGTCCAAACCTGTGGGTCCAGTTGTATCCAGGACATGTCCCTTGATTGCCTCAGCTAAATTCTCCTGCTTTGTCATCTATTGGAGGGCCGGACCTGCACGCCGGTGACCGCAGTGTCAGCAAACGAGCTGCATCAACCTCCCAGTGAACGCAAGACTCGGATCTGTGCTGACATTATTGTGTATATAAAAGATACTTTTGCCATATTGTCATGTGTGACTCGTTTCATTAAAAAGAATTCATGTTTTGTAATATAAATTATTATAATACAAGATAACTGCTTTCAAAAAACAATCTTTACTAATCTCTCTTTGATAGCATAAACTCTTGTTCTTTGTTTGATACATCAATAAATAGAGCATTTTGAAATGCTTGTAGATTGCTTGTTTTGTTATGAGAGATTCAATGCACTTAATATGTTTTCAAAAATAAAAGTATTACAGCTTTATATTTGAGTCTGATTGTCCTCTGAAAGTATTGATGATAAAAATAGTTGAAAGCAGATGTAATCATCAGGCTTATTAATAGCGGTCATGGAATTTCAAACACCATATTTCAAGATGTGAGAACTCTTTGCGCATAAAGGATTTTCTCTATTTATTTATGTATTTATTTAAAGTTGGCCATTTTACAAATGCTGTTTTTGGGAAGGTGTTTTCAAACTGTGGTTTCCCAAGCAACAAGCTTATGGAGGGCTTACTCAAAATGAAATCATTAAATAAATAATTGAATGAATATTTAGATACATCAAATAAAATCATTGAAATAATAATGAAATCAATAAATGTATTTCATTTTAGCACTAGTTTGCATCTATTTTTATATTATCTTTCGGTACATTTTTCATTATGAATGAATGTCACATTTATGTAGTGCTTTTTTAGGCACTCAAAGCACTTTACATAGTATAGGGGGAATCTCCTCAACCACCACCACCAGTGTGCAGCATCCACCTGGACGATGCGACGGCAGCCATAGTGCAGCAGAACGCCCACCACACACCAGCTGTTGGATGAGAGTAGAGTAGAGTGATGTAGTCAATTCAAGGATTGTGATTATTAGGAGGCCATGATAGATAAGGGGCAATGGGAGGAATTTGGCCAGGACACCGGGGTTACACCCCTACTCTTTACAAGAAGTGCTCTAGGATTTTTAATGACCACAGAGAGTCAGGACCTCGGTTTAACATCTCAACTCAAAAACTGTGCTTTTTTACAGTATAGTGTCCCCATCACTATACTGGGGCATTAGGACACACAGAGACCACAGGGTGAGCACCCCCTTCTGGCCTCCCTAATACCACTTCCAGCAGCAACCTTAATTTTCCCCATTTTAAATTTTAATTTAAACCATTTACTCTTGCGACCCTGTGTACACATGCATGGATGTTGTATTTTGGCTTTGCATAATGCAACACAAAATTTAAATGAATTTAAACAGCAACAAAACTACATCTGGTAAGAAAGCTCTAGTCTAGTTTCAATAGATATGCCATTTTTAAAAGTTGAGTGATTTGCTGTGAAACGGCAAGCTGCTAAACACAATGATGTGTACTATAGCACATTTTTTCCTTAGAAATGTTATATTCACTGTGCTTTATCACACTGAGAATCAATGTATTCATGCAACAGCTGTAAAATCCTGCTTTCAGATGTTTATATGGAGTTAGGATGAATATAATGTGCATTTCAAACTGTGAGATCAGTGGAGACAGACAGCACAATGGAGGTTAAGTCATTCACTAAATAGGGAGCAAGGGAGCGTCATATAGTGTGCATTCACTCCTAAAATCTGATAAAAAGTTCAGATTCAGACTGCAGATGATGTTTGGACAGATGCTGACAGACACATGTCATGTCATATTCAGGTCTCAGGAGGTTGTAGAATCTGGTTGATTCTTTAAGAGAAGGCCATTATGAAAAGAATATCCTACTTTGGTTGTGATGCCCGCTGTTTGAGTGACATGTCAATAACCGTAAACCTGTAAATGAAAATGCCAGGACACAAAAGCCTGTGCTTAAATAAAATAATAATAATAATAATAATAATAATAATAAAAAATGAAAAATTAGGGTATATTTATCTTATATATGAGTTGAAAAAATGTTCTGGGTTCAATACAAGTTAAGCTCAATTGACAGTATTTGTGGCATAATGTAAAGTACATTTAGTATAAAATTGTATCCAATTTAAAACTTTGTTACCATGTTGATATAATGACGTAAACCCTAAAACTACAATCAAAACGACTATAAAAATACTTTAGAGCTCAGTTTTAACAGAAGATTTGATGTACTTTAATTAAATTATAAAATTTCTGCTTTTAAACCCTCCAAAAATTGGCCCCATTCACTTCCATTGTAGCTGTCTCACCAGATGAGTTGAAATGATTTTTTGTGGTAATAAATATTATGCCACAAATGCTGTCGATTGAGCATTACTTGTATTATTCTGGAATATATATATATAACTGGAATATTCTTTGAATGATTAATTTAAGGTTTTCTTTCTCTTCTTTCTTTTTTTTTGCAATTTTATTTAATCATTTATTGAAATATTATTTTAATGATGCTTTCTTCATGAAATAATAAGAAATTGGCTCTCCATAGACAAAGTGACAAAAAACAAGAACATAGTGTTTTATATAATAATCACCATACATCATAATCATAAATAAACAGCTGAACTATTGTAACACTAATAATTAATATAGTAAATTTAAAAGCATCGCTACTTACTAAAAGTAATTACTCCCCAATACTGTACAAATGAAATATAAGCATACCCCAGATTTTAAATGGCTATAATTTCCTTCTATTTGATCCTCAAACATTTGAATTTACATTCGGATTATGTCCCAACAGCTCCTTGGAAATATAATTCAAAGGTTTGGAGTTGACCAATCAAAAGACAGAGATTAATCTGATCCAATCAATCAGATGCATCCGATGACCTGAATGGGAGATGACAGCTCAACTCCTACTACTCTGTATATAAATGTAGAGATTATGAGTCGTAATTAATCTTATTGTAAGATGTATCATAGAAATACAATACAGTAATGGAAGGTGTAACTGTAGAAATGTTATGCAGTATCAATATAACAGCCCTGCAGTGCTGAAACTCAGTCGCATTACTCTGTCTGTCTCTCTCTCTCTCTCTCTCTCTCTCTCTCTCTCTCTCTCTCTCTCTCTCTCTCTCTCGAAGCTCCCAGGTCACCACTGCACTCTCTGTATTCATCATTCTCTTTATTTAACACAAAGTGCTGTGACACGCTGGTCTCCATCAGCTTCTACTGCTTCCCAGAATCCCTTTACCTCCAAATACAGTAAGAGTTGGGCAAAGTCTGGCATTTGCAGTCAAATCTCAAGTACTATTTTTAAAAATGGATATTACCTCACATGACTGTTTTTTGACTAAGCAAACACTGAAAGTCCATTTGTGACAAAATGGAGAAGAACATCAAGGCCCTTACAAACCAACAATCCACGGCTCCATCTGCACTAGTAGTGGATTGCATATGACTTTTTCCCAGGTTAACATAGAATGTTATTAAAGCAAGTTGACCGTGAGGTCATCCTGAGAGCGACCCATGAAAACAAACAATTAATTTGGCATGGAGGTGTAAAGGGATGATCTCACGGCCGGGCCGGATCTATTGTTCGGCTAGAATTAACCGTGGCAGGTCATGTGTCACTAGCCGATGACCTCGGCCCTTTCACTAGCCCACACTTGCATTAGCAATGGCCTGGCAAGGGGTCAGACACAGTTACAAGCCAGCCAAACACCCTTCTAAACACACACAACACACACTGCCCACTCCTGACCGGTGCAGCTTTTGTCAAACAAAAGCACGGCATTACTGTGAAGTTCTGGGATTTGTGGTGGCATCCAATGAACTAGACATGCCTGTCAACCAAAAGCTTTTCTACTCTTGTGAAATGGAAGATAGCAATCCAGAATATTCCTAAGTACCATGATGCTATGTGGGCGATGTGGGTGAAACTTTGGTTAAGCGTAAACAATTGTTATGCTATGTATTAACGCAGCATTAAAAATGACAGAAACGTAAAAAAAATCTGTTAATCAATATGGATTTCAGCATGATGGACAAATATCACAAAGAACCTAAGCAGACTAACCTGAAAAGCTATGTAGTCTATTAGCACCTTCACAGCTGTAAAGATGGACATGTTTTGAGAACTGCTTATGTTTATTTTAAAGCATATATTGAGTCTAGTCAGAATCTGAAGGGTTTGTTGTGCCGAGATTATGTACTTACTGCAGAAACAGGAGAGGTCTAAACAGCAGGGTGCACGTGTATTACAGGACTCAGGCGAGAATGTCATGCTGCCGTTTTTCGGATAAAACACAAATATTTAGTTGGAGATAAATGTGTAGTAAGCTCAATCTAACTTTACAATTGTTAGTTTATGTAATATAAATGCTATAACCTACATGACATGATTAGTGTTGACTGAACAACTGATCCTGTTGATAGAATGAATTTATTGTTCTTGTGCAGGAAATAACAATGTATTAGAAGCCACACAATAAACTGTACCGAACAAAAAGAACCACAATGCAATACAAATAAACATATTTATTTGGACATACATTAAAAATACATTAAAAAATTGAACACAAAAGTTCAATTTTCTCTGTAAAGCGACTATAAAACAGTACAGTATGTATTGTTAAAAGCACTGTACAAATAAATATAATTGATACTGAATTAATGTCCACACTGTTTTCCAATTAACCGCTTCCCCTTAAGAGAAGACATGCACATTCTGCAAAGACACTCAAAAGAAAGTGAAATGCAGGCAGGAAAAATGCAGGAAAGAGGAAAATTATAATACAATTAATTTCAAACATGATAAAACATCTCACTACTGTACATATCTCATTTAATAATTATGGTCTTCCACTGTAGAATTTATCCATTTAGAATCACAGCATAAAACATTTTCACTACTCACAGACAGTTCAGGAAAAACACAGTTCCTTTTTATACTCAGTAATAATGCCATTTCAAAACACGTGAAGTGTTCGCAATGGCCAACACTTAATAGAAATGAACAAACTCTCAAAATATGTAATGAACTTTCAGCACATGCACACACACCTGATAGTACAATAATGCGACTATTTCTGTAATTCATTGCACTCTATCGTCTATCGTAGCCTGACTGTAATGGTGGATAATATAAGTAATCCCCACTGTTGACTTCTTGCCAATAAAGTGAAAAGAGCACATAAACAAATTATTACAAGCTTTTTCAAACATAGTTCCTAAATCAATCCTTATGTAGATAGCTGATGGAAGAAGCAGCATTTGGGACTGGAGCGCTTTGCAAGAGGTTTTTAATCATAACATTGCTGTTTTAGATAAAACTTTAGTTTCGCTTGAATATTAGGATAACCATTAACTCCACACATTGTCTGGGGAATTTTAAAGACATCTTACAACGTTTGAAAAGTAAGAATCTAACCACATGACATGCAATCACACTTCCGCTAGCCAACCGGAAATTCCACCCACCTTGCAAAATTACATTGGACTCGCTGAGAATATTGTGGATACAATGGTGACATTGTCGAGTGGATCACCATTTCTGAAGGTGGATTAACTGAGGTCGAAGCAAAAACATTATAAGGGGATGTGATGGGTCACCTGTATACATAATAATAGCAATATAATGCTGCCTTTACATGCTATTGGAATGATCGGAAATATTAGTTTCCCATTTTGAAATTTCACATGAATGACCCCTCGAGTCATAATTATAACTGGGAAGCTCTGAGATTGATACAGTTGGGAGGAGATGTAAACTGTCAACATGGCGGAGGAGAGTATGGTTTCTGTAGTAAATGACAGATTTTTTATTTTTTTAAATTTCTAATGTGCATATTGTCCCAATATGCTGTTGGTCCTCTCTTCAAGTCCTGTAAGTTTCGATGTGGAGTTGTCATGGATTTGTTGGTCCACCACATCCAACAGATGCCTCAATCTGTCTCAATCGGATTGAGATCTTGAGAATTTGGAGGCCAGGGCAACATCATGTTCCTCAAACCATTCCCGAACAATTTGTGCAGTGTGGCCGGGTGCATTATTCTGCTGAAAGAGACCACTGTCATCAGGGAATATCATTGCCATGAAGGGGTGTACCTGGTCTGCAAGAATGTTTAAGTACTGTAGGTGGCACATGTCAAATTGACATCCACATGCAGAGTTTCCCAGTAGAATATTGCCCAGAGCATCACATTCACTCCACCGGCTTGTTGTCTTCCAACAGTGCATCTTGGTGCAATCACTTCCCCAAGTAAATGGTGAATACGTACACAGCCGTCCATGTGATGTAAAAGAAAACGGGACTTATCAGACCAGGTGACCTTCTTCCAGATGAACAACCCAGTAATCTGTCCATAACACTTTGGCCCTTGTCAAAGTCGCTCAGATCTTTACTCTTTCCCATTTCTCCTGCATTCAACACATTGATTACGAGAACTGATTGTTCACTTACCATCTAATCTAGCCAGACCTTGACATGTGGCCTTGTTAGGAGATGATCAACATTTTTCCCTTCACCTGTGAGTGGTTATAATGTTTTGGCTCATAGGTGTACATCAGTAACCATTTAATGCATTTTTCACTGTGTACATAGCTTGTATTTGATTAAAATCGAATTATAGTCAGCAAGCTGTGTAATATGTATTATGGTTTCAAAATACATTTCCTCAAAAAAAATCTATGAATAATCTTGTCGTCGTCCATGTTTCCTGTTCTTTTCAACAACAAAGGACTTGAATGCGACCTACTCGTAATTACCACTTCAGAAGTGGGAAGTAGGATAATTCCGATAGCACATGAAAGCAGAATTAAATATGAGCTATACTGTCATACAAAAAATGAGAAAAAATGGTGAATCTAAATCTGAGCAAAGGTGATCTAAACCCGTCTGTTACAGGACAGATCATGGTCTAAAAGACCCATATTTTGAATTTTGAAAAAATGTGTAGTTACCAGCCTGATTTCATAAAAATAATGTGATTGTGCTGACATTTTTGCAAAATTACATTATGTGGTTCCTTTACATCAGTTTCGAGGTGAAATGTCCACAGTGTGGCGCTAAAAGTGAGTTAAATTTGGTTAAGTTTGATGCTCTATTAAGTTTTAAATTAACAAAACCTA
The DNA here is from genome assembly GCA_032164185.1 of Moxostoma hubbsi. Taxonomy (NCBI): domain Eukaryota; kingdom Metazoa; phylum Chordata; class Actinopteri; order Cypriniformes; family Catostomidae; genus Moxostoma; species Moxostoma hubbsi. The sequence goes on along the minus strand of JAVLUX010000052.1, from coordinate 3,177,319 downwards.
CCCTAAACCTTAAACCTAAAGCAATTTCTGAAGCAACCACATCATTTTGTGGTGCTTCTATTATACTTCCAGACTCACGTGCACTCCAGGACTCGTCCCCCGGCCATTTGCATCACAAGTGCAACAATCAATTAATTGAGCTATCTTGCAATTTTGAACACATCTAAGCATGGCTGTTGTAAAGGTGTTTGGTTATGTAATGAAAACATTAAATGTTTCACCTTAATGGTTTCACCATCATGCACTAAAGTAAAAGTGTCATAAGATAGCATTGTTTGAGGAACAGAGTGAAAAGTACGTGTTTATGAACTGATATTCAGCCATTTTACTTGGTTTATTTCACCAGGAAACTGCCACAATACATTCAACAAACCATGTAAAAATAATTTTAAAGTCCTGGGCTGCATTTCCCAAAAGCATTAAAGCTTAAATTGATCATAGAGACTGTTAACGCCAATGGTTTCTACGATCTACTTAGGCTTATGATGGTTTTGGGAAATGTTGCCCAGGTTGTTATTTATTTGTTTGCTGGGCAGTACAGAACTGACCTAAAGATAAAAGAGCCAATCACCTTTTTCACAGAGGCATCGAAATGCTGATTTGACAAAAAGACAAAGGTACGAGACAGTGTACTTAATGTCTTTCATGAGGGAAAGAACTACAATCAAATGAAACATTGCAAATAATGTAACTAAATTAATAATTGTATATATTTCCATAGGTTTTAATTCAGAGTTGTTGACTGTAAGTATAGAAACAATATATGTTTTCATACATTTCATTGTTGATTAGAAACTTTTGGAAAATGCTTGAAAATGAGAGTGTGGATGGAAATGTATCCAGATTGTTGTGGACGTCATCCGGAATTAAGCATCGCTATTAAACACAATTATTTGAATTTGAGATAACACATATTAATGGCTTCAAGAGAGGCATACACCATCAATTAACAACCTTGGAGCTCACAATAGATCTGTCTTTAAAGGTTCATAAGTAATTGTTAATAATCAATTCTTTTATGTAAAAAAATTAATAGGATTTGTACTTCTGGAACCAGACTGTTAATTCATTCATTCTTAATTATTTACATTTGTATTGCGCTTTTCTAGACACTTAAAACACTTTACACCTTGAAGACTCAACTCAACAGAGGCAACGCCCACCACCCACCAGCTATTGGTGGAGAGGACATTACAGTGATGTAGCCAATTATATATATATGTGAGTATCAAGAAGACATAATGGAAATAGATCAATTGGCAAATTTGGCCAAGACACCGGGATTACACCCTTCTCTTTACGAGAAATGTCCTGTGATTTTTAATGACCACCGAGAGTCAAGACCTCGGTTTTATGTCTCATTTGAATGACGGTGCTTTTTTACAGTGTAGTGTCCCGTTCATTACACTGGGGTGTTAGGACCCACACAAACAGCAGGTTGAGTAACCCCTGCTGACCTCACTAACACCTCTTCCAGCAGCAATCATAGTTTTCTTGACCAACCCTGCTCATCTTCAGTGGGAAGCCAGACAAGAGCTGCAGGGTGAAATGCTGCTAATATGATTATGAATATGGCTGCCAAGAGCCTTTTTGTGTGTTTGCTCTGACATATGTGCCACAGGACAAACATCAGGATTGTTTTATGTTGTCCATATGTTCCTGTAATTATCTGTCGCCCTGCAGCACAGCTTAAAGTTGCTGACTTCATTTAATGTCAGTCACCCAAGACGTGAGCTTCTCCGGAGCATATGAGGGATAGACAGAAGTGGTTAGCATGCTACTATACCTGACAGATGTGCAGTGGATATGTGGCATGTTAGAAAAACATTTGATCCTGTAGCCTTGAGTCACAGATACTACAGAGAAACATGTTGCACAAATGACAGACAGTTATGCAAAACTGATAAGCGTTATGATCCTATTTAGCATACAGCTGTGACGTAACTGCTAGTATTTGTGTTCTCCTGTTATCTGGAGCATTTCAAAGGTATATCATCTATATTTAAACACAAGCAAACAATAGCTGTGTGTTGTTCCTAATTAGACTTTCTCTGTAGTAGTATTGGGGAGTAGCTAGCTAAAAGTAGCGATGCTAATCATGTAAGTAGCATGACAGTAGCTCAGCTGTTTTCAAAACAGAGTATCAAGCTACTTTTTCCAACAAATAGCATTAGCATGATGTTAAATGTCACATCGCTGTTTTCATTTACATTTGTACGCTTTTTAGCCAAGCAAACTGTGGCAACAATCAAATGTGTGCTCCTAAACTAGGGTTGCTATCTTTTTACCACATGAACAGGACGGAGCATTTTGAGTACTTGTGCCTTCAATTCATCTTCTTAATAGAGTTGTATTAAATATATAGAGTATGAATATTAAGAGAATATTAAATGTTTCAACTCAGCTATACATTTTTTTCATTTTTAATATAAATGTAGCCTATACTGTATGTTCCAGCTTAATGCTGTCATCCTGAGATCTTTGTTTTTGTGCCAGATAAATACATTTAAATTCATTTTATTATAGTACATTTAATCGATTATTAATTAATTATAAAAAAATACATTTCCTGAAAGTTAGATAATGTATTAAAACAAATATTTCCCTCTTAAATAGCTTAAATGTAGTCAGCAGGGGCACAGCTACCTATTTATGGTGGTGTATGGAATATTAACATTGGCGGCCCTTGAACATTTCGTTCGTTCTGTCTGAGCACACCCACCCACTTTGTATGGCACCACTATTGATTGCATATGTTACATACCCCATTATTTTTCACCACTGGTAGTTAGCTACATTTTGTAAGTAGCATGTAGTGTTGCTAACTACTTTTTAAAAGGGTAGCTGAACATTTATATACTCTGAATTATGAGTCACTTGTAGTTTGGGTAGCTACAGTAGCTTCCCAAATGCTGCTCTGTTGTTAGGGGAAGACTGCAAGATACAGGAAGTGACTGAGATTATACGAATATCTTTCTTCCTTAATTGATTGGGTGTTGAGTGGGTGGAAAAGGCTGTGCCGAAGCCCCAGAGCACAGTGCCTGAATTAAAACTTCAATCCCCCATGTAAGACTCAATTTCATCTGTGACCTGACATTATACAAATGAGAAAAGAACAGATAGGTACCTCCTCTGTAGATGGAGTCCCTTAGCCTTTGGCCTGTGATGGGGGAAGGGTACTGACCCTGTTGTTCATCTCTTTAGATGTGAGAACAGCAGAGAAATTCTTGACAGATGCCTTGAAACATTTTTGTTTTATAAATAGTCAACAAAATGTTAAATTATCTTTGGCACAAAGGGTTTGGTTGACTCTCTTTGGTTGTCTATTAGATTAAACTGAGAGGACTAGGTGAAAAAATTAGTGAGTACCAAACTTGTGTACCACTGGGAATACTAGTGGCAGCTGTTTACAGCTGTAGCTGGGTAACGACACGTGTGGAGAAGAGGCGTGTTTCACCTTTTTACTTATAGTAAGTTTTACTGTTTTACACACCAAACTGCACTTACTGTAAATCTGTTGACTGAAGAATGTGAGCTGCTTACCGAAAGTCATTTTTAAAGAGAGAAGCACTAATTTACAATGCTTTTATACAATAATAGAAAAATGATATGTTATTACTAGTGGTTTACTGCCACAAATTAGTTGGAATGATTTCGCACCAGTTGCTAAACGGAGAAAACAGCTTTCAAACCGAAATTTTTAACAAGTCACTTTTCCTAAGGATGCTTTTACACTATTGGAGCTTTTGGCGTGGACCCAAGTCAATTTGATATCAGATTTTGGTTCATTTGGTGGGTGTGAAACATAGGACGCCCCACTGTTATTTGTCTGTTATAGTATAATGTACTTCTTATTGCTGCTCATCTGAAGCAATTGCAAAAAGCTAGCATGTTTTGATTCTTTTACAATATATCAATGGTAGACAGATCCAAATGCCATTCTGTGCATGTTAATGTTTGGTAGTAAAACCAAGTAACACAAAAACATTTGTAAAACTTTGAAGCACTTTCTCCTAAGCTACCTAGCTACAATAGTAAACAGTTGCTGCCAATACTCATTGTGTAATTCAAGTTGATGATGGATATGTACCAGCAATAAGATTACACTGGAAATCAACATGTTGCTTCTGAAAGCTCATGTACCCTGAAATAGACCCTGTTCAGGTGAATTACTGACTAGCGACATCCCCCGACATTTTTGCATCAATTCAAGAGTGAACACGTTTCCCTGTCATGGGTTGTGGTCCAGGAAGTCATCATGTTTACATAAACAATGGTGAATGAGAGGTTGCATTTTTGCTCTAAAACTTTATTTTTGCGTCACAGATGTTTAGGTTTAGGGTTTGGTTTAGGACTTGTTTAATACACTCTGTGGATGTTTCACCTGGAAACTGGAGCTCACATGTTCCCATATGTTCAACAGCACTTTCAGCTTCGGCCACTGGGGGCAGTGGTTCGAATTTCAGTAAGCGAAGGCTGATTTTAGGAGCAAAACTTTTCACCTTCTTTTACCAAATTGACAAATTGAAGTGTGATCAGTCTGAATGTACTGGATTATGGATACAAATAATATGGTAGATTCATTGACTAAAGTATTGTGAGAATAATGTTGATTCCATTAATGACTAGTACATATACATAACACATTATCACACAGCAGTGGCTCCTTAAAATTGATTACTTTTATTAGAAAGTGGCATTTCATATAAGGGCACCGAGGGGCCACTATAAAATGATTCATAAGTTCTTTCATTGGCAAGATTACAGGGCATATTCTTATGGTCGCTATGTGGTAGGACAATGTGAACAGTACAGACTTCATAAGAGTCCACACAGGAAGACTGTCTGCTCTTGACTGAGGAATTGTTCATGGTTATAAAAACGGAACCGTTTTTCCTCACAGCAGTGAACTGTAAATAAAGAGGCATATCACAACCACAGAGATTTGATTTGTTGTTGGTGGAACAGTAATGCTTTTTCTATTGACAATAATGAATGTTTTGTTGTTTTGGTGCTGGACACAGCCCTGAAAAAAAAAACTGCATAAAGCATTCTGGGTTAGTTTTGTGGTCTTTACGGATCTGTTTGGCTGGTTTTAGAGGGATTTGGGTCTCTTTTAAGTTGGTCAAGATGGGGGACCTGCTTAAACCAGCTTAGACCAGCAGCCGAGGGTCTTTTTTTATTAGTATTATTATTATTTTTTTAATTAAAAGGGAATGTTTTGATTGTTTTGTTATTGCAGATGATGTAGGTGAAACCTGTGTTGGTAGGTTAAGGTATCAGTCTGTCAATATTAATAAAAGCACTGTGTCCATCTTCATGGGTCATCTTCATATTAATATGTATGTGTTAAAAGTAAAATGAACATTTTAATTTTATTCTATAAAGTACTGACAACATTTCTCCCAAATTCCAAATAAAAATATTGTCATTTAGAGCATTTGTTTACAGAAAATGACAACTGGTCAAAAAGATGCTGTGTTTTCAGACCTCGAATAATGCAATGGAAACAAATGGAAACACAATACACCTTAGTTCTGCCATGCTTTTTACCTTGTACACAGACAACTGTCATATAGACAGGTCTAGTCAATACAACTTTAAGTACTCTGATGATACTGTGTTAATATCTAGTGTTACGTGACTCAGAGAGCCCTAGATTGCATCAACAGGGGGTGACTAAATTGGTAGAGTGGTGCGACAACAATGCCCTTTTTATTAATATAAAAAAAACTGAAGAGATTATATTTTGGTCAACATCCGATGCTCATACATTGCCTGTTGTTATACATAATGAAACTATCAGACTGGTAGGGGCATATAAATACATAGGAGTAATGATAGATAATATGCCATTGTGGAAAGATATTACAGACAGTATCTGTAAAAAGACAAGGAATATAATTTATTTCCTTCGACGTCTTAGGTCATTTGGAGCAAGAAAACAGGTTCTGTTACTATTCTTTATGCCTGGGATCATGAGTGTTTTACAGTATTGTAATTCCATATGGTACATGAGCTTGTCTGTTAGTTTAAAAACAAAGCTCTTGAACCAAATAAAAATTTGTTCAAAGATTGTAGGTCAGACTCTTGAAAAAGCATATGAACTGTCCTATCAAAAGGACCTCTCAAGGTTGGCCAATAATACTGTTTCTAGACCGAATCATGTGCTGTACAATGAATTTGTACTTTTACCATCTAACCATTGGTACAAGGTACCACGATTTAATCGAGTGAGACTAAAGAAGCCTTTAGTGCATCAAGCTGTCCTTGAACTGAATGAAGCATACAAAAAAAGAACCTTTTCTAGTTTTGTGTAATGTGCATTTGTTGTATTTTTTTTTTTTAGTGTTTGTAATGGTATAGTGATTTATATAATAAGAATTGTGAATATACTGTCATGTAAGAAAAATTTCAGAATTTACTCCATGAGGGTTCAACATCACACTCACCTGAGATACTACATTCCAAAACAAGAGAGATATATCCTCTATGAACTCCAAAACTGCTCCAGTGATAAGTCATAAAAATGTGTTCACCCTCTTTAGCATTTTGCTGTGAAGTAACGCATATCACTAATTAGCATTTGCGTGTCTCAGTGCCATTATTACAGGATACATTTTATGGATTATTATAATTATTATTCTAATTATAATGCATTATTTTACCTGTTATGACTTACGGTGCATTACAGTGGCTTTCTCCCCTCACGTTGCCCATGCCAAGACAACTTTCGTGGATGCGTCATGCCCTCTCTGCGAGGGCATGACCATGGCAAGTTGCAGCTCGCTTTCGTAAGAAAGCAAGCCACCCCAGCGGCTCCCTCTCTCGGTCCTTCTACCAATAGGTATGAGGGCATTGCAGCGAGCACTGGGGGCGATTTGGGGACCACCATGGGACCACCTACGCCGGTTAAATCCCTGCAGACCTCCCATTCCCTGGTGTGCTCGTTTGCTCCAGTTAGGCTTCTGGATGAGTGCGCTGGCTCATTTCAGGGCGTTTGACCTCTTGTTTGGTGTTCCGTGAAGGTGATGAGTTTTCAAGCATAGCATCGGAGAGCGGGCTCGTCCAGTCAGACGTGAAAGCCTTGTCCGGGCTTTCCCCTTCAGGTGAGATAGCCCAGGCACTCGCTGATGCGGAAATGATGGACGTGCTTTCCCGGGCAACCGCGAGCGCCGCTCACAGCCATGCCCAGCCCCAGAGCCTTATCCTATCTCATGGCCGGCTGCAGGCAAACCAGGGACCAGGAGACCTGCTATTCCGTAGCTGGAGAACAGACCACTCCATCCCCCGGTGGAGGGCCGGTAGGAGAATCTTTTGTTCCTTCCTCATTTAATTTTGCCGCACGCTCAAGTGGCTGTGGTACCCAAGCAACAGTTTCCTCAGTCCCTGGGTCACATAACCAGTGTGGCATCACCCCAACCACCCTCTTCTATCTCTCTTTGGAAGGTCCAGCACCCCGGTGGCAGTTTCCCCGCCCCTGCGCACCAAGCTGTGGCACAAACATACTCAAACCCGGATGGTTTCGATGGACCGCAGGGACGAAACACCTCCTCCCCCCTCCTCGACCGCTCCACCGGTGAGTATCAGGAGTCAGGTAAGTGCTTTGATGTCTCTCGACAGGGCTCAAATGTCAATGTGCCCCCCCTGGCTCCACCCCCGCCACAGGCCCCACCCGCCGGTATGTCCGACGAAATTGTTCACCTGGTCCCCTTGCCCAGAGCTTGGACGCGTGGCACACACTTTCCAACCCCTTGCGATGGCTGACCCGGACTGTCTGACTTGGCTACAGAAAAGATCAAGCTCCTTCCGGTTCGGAGCATCTCTTTCCTCGGTTTGGAATTGGACTCAGTCTCGAAGAAGGTGCGCGCCTCACAAACGAGCATGCCCAGTCGGTGCTGGCCTGTCTGAAGGCATTAAGCTATTTCAGAGGCTCCAGGGGCATATAGGATCCTCTACAGTGGCCACACTGCTCGGGTTGATGCATATGAGACCACTTCAGCACTGGTCTCCAGGTGCGTTGTGGTTGCATCCGACGCCTCCAAGACAGCCTGGGGCGTCACATGCAACGGGCATGCAACTGCCTCGAGTTGCTGGCAATACTGCTCGCCCTGCGGAGGTTCTGGCCGTTGATCCAGGGCAAGCACGTGTTGGTTCGAACAGACAACACAGCGACGGTTGCATATATATCAACCGCCAAGGTGGGTTACACTCCCCTCGCATGGACATCTCGCCCGCCGTCTCCTCCTGTGGAGTCAGCTGCACCTCAAATCTCTGCGAGCCACTCACATCCCGGGTAACCTCAACACCAAGGCGGATGCACTGTCATGATAGGTCACCCACAAGGGAGAGTGGAGACTGATAAGGGCAGGCACAGGTAGACCTGTTCACTTCCCCGGAATCCTCCCATTGCCCGCTCTGGTTTGGCCTGACCGAGGCCCCCCTCAGCATAGATGCGCTGGCACACAGCTGGCCACCTGGACCATGCAAGTATGCATTCCCTCAGTGAGCCTACTTGTACAGACCCTGTGCAAGATCAGGGAGGATGAGGATCAGGTTACCCTAGTGGCTCCCTACTGGCCCACACAGACTTGGTTCTTGGAGCTGGCAAATCCCCCTGAGGAAGGACCTTCTTTCTCAGGGACGGGGCACCATCTGGCATCCGCAACCAGACCTCTGGAACCTCCATGTCTGGCCCTTGGACGGGACATGGAAGACCTCATTGGCCTACCACCTGCCTTGGTAGACACCATCACTCAGACTAGGGCCCCCTCTACGAGGCGCCTGTATGCCTTGGTGGCGTCTGTTCATTATGTGATGTTCTTCCCGACAAGCGAAGACCCCCAGAGATGCGCAGTCAGCCTTAGCGTTGCTGTATCCGGTGTGTGCTTTGCGCATCTATTTGGATCGCACGCAGAGCTTTAGGATCTCTGAGCAGCTCTTTGTCAGCTTTGATGGACAACGGAAAGGAAGCGCTATCTCCAAACAGAGGATCGCCTGTGCCGCCCCCTGCTGGGCTACGAGCCCAATTTACAATCTCCAGGTTGAACCAGTCTCGTCCCTTGTCTTAACAGGAACAAATGCATAAGTCCGGACTGACAGGTCGGGTATACCACTTGCATCTATCAACTTTCACCTCCCTCGAGCTGAAGATGTGCGTTGTTGATTCCCAGCAGTGTTCACACATGTGTACCCAGGTTGATTTCCACATAGCCCTGCGGCAGATGAGTTTGCAGAGAAACTCACTGCCAGCCCAGTACTTGTGCTAACTACGCCCCGTGCTGGGACAGGTGCTCTGCATGCGCTGGTTCCCTATAGGCAACCCCTTGCAATGAATTTTCCGCTGAAAAATGTTTCCCGGTTGGCAAACTGCGTTTTCCTTGAGACCCCTCTGCCTCAGTCTCCATGCTCATAGAGCTTCCTCCCCCTTCCCCTTGGGAGTGAAACCCCCCCGACATGGACATTGCTGTCCAGTCGGTTAGCAAATTCTCTCTTTTTCTGGGGAAAAAAGGAAAAAAGAGGGAAGAGAGGCATGACTAGGACAAGCCTGTCCCCATTCTTTGAGTACGCGACTCATCCCCAAAGGGCTGTTCAGTTCGACACAGTTACGGGTCAGCCTGGTGCGCTGGCTAAGCAGCATACAGCAGTCTGCCTGTCTCGCACCTCCGATCCACGTAAACCAGTTCAGCCAGTTGTGATGTTTTTGTAGGGGACCCCTAGTGTCACTACATCGACACAACGTTGAGTGAGTGACAGATAGGGAACGTCCTGTTTACTTTCGTAACCTCCGTTCCCTGATGGAGGGAACGAGACATTGGCCCCCTCCTGCCACAATGCTGAACTACCCACTGAAATGGATGGGACCTTATTCTCGGCTCCTCAGCACAAAACCTGAATGAACGGTATGCACACTCTCTCCTTTATACCCGTATGTCCGGGGGAGGGGCATGCAAACATCGCTCGCCAATTCCCATTGGCCTTTTATCAAAGATCGGAGGTGTCTCGGGCTCCCAAGAGTGACCCCTAGTGTCACTACATCGACACAACATCTCGTTCCCTCCATCAGGGAACAGAGATTACGAAAGTAACCAGGACGTTTTCTTGACAAGCAAATATCTTTGTTAAGCTATTCAAACGAATTTGACAGATTCACGCTGAGTGACTCTCAGGTGAAACTGAGAGCACACATTCTTGATTGACAGACCGTGCGTGTGCGCACATACTGTTTCTACGCATGCAATGCTACGTAAAGAGACCTTGTCCAAAAACAATGATTCATAGCTTTTATGGATTATTGTGATTGGACAGGTAATAATTAAAAAGCACCTATTATGGTTTTTAAACATGCCTAATTTTGTTTTATAGGTCTCATACAATAGATTTACATGCATCCAAGGTCAAAAATCACTTTAATTTGCTCATAATTTAAATTGCAGCATTACATTTTTTTCCAAGTGTCAGAAATGACTTGTTCAATGATCCGTTCTAAAGCATTCATTCTAAACTCCTCCTTTCAGAGTGCCTACTCTGCTCTGATTGGTCAGATGTCCCAGTCTGTTGTGAATGGTCTAACGGTCTTACAGTGCATTTTGGAAAGGAAACGCCCACTACCATATCCAAGATTCAGCTGTCTGTTTTACCTTACCGTCCAATAGTGATATATCAGATGATCAATCCGAACCACCATTGCAAGCACGACAAGAACAGGACATTTCTCAGTGGTAAGTTTATATGTAGTTTGACAATAACGTGAGTTAGCCAGTTAGCAGAGGCTAACAGCTAATAGGCTAACAGCGTGCACTGGCTGTACACGTATACAGACCAGAGGCAGGTTTTTTGTTACCAAATTACGTAGGTTAGTACAGGAAGTAAGATTGGAATTACTAATGACTTGTTACAGGTGTTCAGAATTGGTTCTTTCATTTAGGAGTCAATAACTCAGTTTGTCGTGCACTTTGATTTTTGAAACATTCCAGACTTTTTTACATTCACAAACAGCTAAATAACACACTACATGAAAGGTAATATTTGAAAAACCATAATACGTGCTCTTTATCATCAGAGAAATGCAGCCTCTGACTTACGGACGTTTACGCAAACCTTGAGATATTAACACGATTCAACAATAGCGGTCACTGCTGCCCCAAACATGACTAATGTACAGTTCTATTCTTCTAACTGGTCATTTGTACTCATGACAGAAAAAATCTTGCGACCCAGCAGACAATGATCTGTGACCCCCTTTTGGATCACGGCCCAGTGGTTGAGAAACCCTGGTTTAGATATATTAGGTGCAGAGAACCACTTGCATTCTGCCGTGGCCATACAAACTGTATGAATGGAGGATGTTTGTACTCTGATCCAGTAATTTGAACTCAAAATGGATGACAGCAACAATCCAGAAACCCTTGAAATGAAGACAGTTTTGTGGAATAACTAACTACAAATTAGTGACATGTTTGCTATGTTTTTGTTTTGGAAGTTGTTGTAGACTCTTATTAAACTCCCACTTGGAATTCCTTGCTATGAACAAATATTACAAAATGTTGCAAACAATCAATGATGCCTAAATTTAATTTAACCCTTATCTAACCTTAACTCTATTTCAACCCTTACAAAAATAATTGTACTTTTACTATAGTAACCAAAGTTTGACCATAGCATTTGTATAGTAAAACCACAAAATTAATCATGGTTACTACAGTCATGGTTACTACAATATTACTATAATAAAGCAATGGATTCTATATAAATACAACCATATTACAAAATTATGTCCATGACGATCACTGTTGTAGCCGTTTTATGATATAATTATTTATGATATTTGTGTTAAACTGTGTTAAAATGTGCTGTCTTTGTTTATATCACTGGTACTTCAAAGGGAATGGACAATATAATATGATGCAAATGGTACCTGAGAAGAACCGCAAAATGAAATTGCACTAGACCCAGCCCATTAGCGCCTTGTGCCCAATTTCACCAAACCCACTTTTGCCTTGATTTAGCGAATGCTTGCACAAAAATACCATAACTTTGTGGCGCTAATGCTAACGCTCTTAAAACAGGGCCCTTAATCTCAGTTAATGTAAATGTTTTGCTACTGACTTTATCAATTGCTGCTGATTAAATTCCACCATACAAGAAACACAAAGGACTTTTCATGAGTTAAACATCCCATCAGTGTTTCATTCATAAATAAATTATCCGTTAATTAACACACTGAAAAATGGAGCATTGTCTGTTGAGTATTTCTTGAATTGAAATGGGTACACTTTGTTCTCACTGGTTTCTTAAGTTATTGCTGTGACTTTGTTATTCACAAGTCTCAGAACAGGTTGTTGTCGTCAATGCTGAAACAGGTCGGCAGACTTTTGCATTGCGCCACCTATTGTACTGGCGTTAATTCGCTCACGACAAATATTTGTGTCACTTTCAATGCAAAAGGGTAATTTGCTGGCAATTCGTCTCGCTTTTTGCTGCACCATTTGTGTGAAAGGCCTTAACTCTGGTCATAACTCTTAGCTGTTCTTTACATAAAACGGTCAAGACTGGGGTTGCTCCACGTATTTCTAGTTGATTTCCCAGTTGGAATCAAAACACTATTTGTATATGCTGAAATGAAGCCCAGAGCCAAGGTCACACATTTTGGAATCATGAGGACTGATGTCAGCATGATTAAGACTAGATCTTGAAGAGAGTCATGGGAGTGATTCAACAAACATATGGCCACACAACCACATCCAACTTCTCCAATTCTCATCCCATCCAATCTGAAACTCTCTCATGGGATAATATTCTCGGAATAAAATAAATATAGTGGAATTTGTTTACTTTTGGTTCTAAGCCTCTAAATCTATTTTTGTATGAACTGTAATGTGCATCTCTTTTAATTTGATCACTGACTTGAAAAGATCACCAGCATGTATAATATTATGGTTAGTGTCATATTTGTCATCGATACTACTGGCCTCTAGAATAATTATGAAATACTGAGTATATACTTTAGAAATGAAAGGGAAATTTCAGATTTGTTACAAGTTAAGATCAATCTACAGCATTTATGGCATGATGTTGATTACCATAAAAATGTATTTCGACTTATCTTTACTTTAAAAAAATAACAAATTGAGGATACAGTGAGGCACTTACAATGGAAGTGAATGAAGCCAATCTGTAAATGTTAAAATACTCAATGTTTCAAAAGTACAGCCACAAGACACACAATATTACAAAAATTGTACAATTTTGTTGCCATGATGATTTAAGCCATAAACCCTGTAATCCACATAGAACAGTAGTCCGCCAAAAAAGCACTTTACTGCTCAAAAAATACACAAGTTTAAACAGAAAAATTTATGTAAGTGCTTTTATAAAATATTCATATTTCTGCCTTCAAACCTTCCAACAATTGCCCCATTTCCTTCCATTGTAAGTGACTGTAACCTAATTTTTTTTTTTTTTTTAAATGAGGGATGAGCATGCCTATTTTATTCAACAGGAATAGTCAAATTGGGTCTCAGCTTGACCCAAAGCAGAACTTTTAGGTCCATTAGTGAAGAATGTGTCCCCATGCAGGGGAAAAGAGCTCACCAGCCTTCCCTGTCATTCACCCACACCATCCCCGAGCTACATTCATGGAATCCCGCTAATGAGAGTGGAAATGTCAGCCATGATACACTCGCAGAGCAGAAGGGAAACAGGGCATAGTACAAAGGGCTTTTATACAGCCTACCTTGTGCCTCCTCCACACTTGTATTCCAGTCGCTTTGCGGCTTGATTAAAGGATCCTCTCACACATTTTTGCATGTGAAAAAGGGCACAATTTGCTTTAGGATTATTTTTAGTAAAGCACAGTCAGTCTGCATTGTTTGTTGTGTTGTGGAGCTGTGTGTTATCCTGAAATGGGACAGCTAGGATTTGGAGTAGTGTCAAACTATTAAAGATAACAGGCACATGTGTGCAAAAGCCTGTCATATACCCCTATAAAAAGTACTGTGGCAGAACCATGGTACAGTAATAGTATCAGATGGTAATACTGTGGTACTTTGATGTACAGTATGGGCAGTCATTACACTGACGGACACACCACAAACACACACAGCAGTGATTCAGTGTCAGTGATAAAATAATGGAGAAAAGAGCTCTTATGCTATCTGTTGTACAACACAAACAAGAAGGAAATAAATGCATTTTTGACAGTAAAACTAGTATATTTGTAGCTAAATTTAAGCACATTCAAATTGTTATTAATCGCAATTAACTTGTAATCGACTGACAGCACTACAGATGCATTATAAATCACTGATATGTGGTTATACCACATGCATAAAGGGTTCAATTCCTCCAAAATAGCAAGTCATTTTACCTCAGGTGTTATAAATAACACTTATTCAACAATATTCGACAATACATTTCCCTCTTTTTATAACATTATTTTTTTATATAATAATCTATTTTTACAGTGTTGTGGGGGTTAATTTGTGGGGGATTTTTGTACATTTTCGTAGAATTTTTGCCCCAACCCTTATTCATTTCTGAACCTGGTTATGTTTTATTGACTAACATTAGTATGACTAGGTGTATTTATTAAGCATTTATAACATACAAGTTGAAATGATCACTATTTGGCAAGTATTACATGAGTTACCCTTTTATCAATTATTATAATGCATTTGTTAATGACTTATTAGCCATTAATGAGCACCTTAATAAATCCTTAACAAATGGTACATAAGTGTTGTCTATTTTATGGAACTGAATTTTTATCATGTTGAATATGCAACATGGTACCACTGTCACCATGGGATGTCGCCATGTTGCTTCCTAATGTTCCAGTACCTTGGCAGCAGCCCCATAATGCAGAAGTTTCCTGTGGTGCAATGGGAAACGTGTGGAGTTAGCAGCATGGGACACCCGGGTTCTCATCCCGCATTGAAATCAGGCTGAAATTGTGTATGTATAGTGTGTTTGAAATTGTGGTTCCATTTTCCCTCTTAGATTACATTTTGTATTAGGTTTGGGGTTTTATTTTAAGCATAAAATATGCTTTCCTCTTCATTGTATTACATCCTTTAGATCTAAAAGCAATTCACTTTATAACTTGCTTTTGGCACCCCTCCGTGGGCATTTCACCTGGAAACTGGAGCACACATGTGCCCATAGATTGAAAAACACTTCCCGCTTGGCCACTGGTGGCCACTTAAAAATTCAGTAAGCACAGACCAGTTTAGCTCAAGAATATATAGTAAACTGAAAATGAAAGCTAAATGTCTTCCACACTCAGTGAGTAGAGCAAAGGGTTGTTTCTTCAAAAGACTTTTTCATTTTGTACTTTTTGATTGTCAACCAAAAACTTGACCTTATACTGCCACAGTCGCAGAAAATGCTTAAGCATTAAAGCTGCTGTACTATATGTGAAAGGATTGGCTGTACACATGGGTTACATAGTTAATTAAGAGAACTTGCCTCTAAATCCGTTAAGTATGATCACGTTACCCCTCTAGAGACACTAGAAATGAAACTGTGAGATAACAAACCTCTAAATCCACAGTAAAAATTAGAGAAATGCCAGACCTGTCAAAATTAAACCTCATGAGTGCTTTTAGATAAAAGAGTCCAGAAGGCTGTGTTGCACATTGCTCAAGCCTTGATGAAATTGTCCACGTGGAGCTCACTGTACAGGACTCATTGTTTGAGAGCGAGTGAATGCTGGTAATGGAATCTGCTTCCAGAGATTTTTCAACTACAAAGAGCGAGACGTGATCTTAGGTGTGAGCTGGACATGATCAGTCACACAGACAGTTCCCTCAGGACACAATCTAAAGGTCCAACCACCTGTCTCACTCACACTCATCTAGATACGGTGTCTGTACACATTCCCTGAGTTTTAGGACTGTTTCATACACCCAATCCAGTTCTCATGATAATAGAAAAAAAAACATAGGCCTACAATGTTGTTGAAGGAATGCTCCAGGTTCAAATCAGCTTAAGCTATATGAACCAACGAGAGTAATTTTGACTGAAATTTGTGTTAAAATAAACAAAAATCGTGTTTTCAGTAATGCATTTAAAATGGTAGTCTATGGCACCAGCATTCTGCAGGGTTAAAAAGCAGAAATGTGAAGCTTGTATATTCATTTACATTAATTATTTCATACAAAAATGTGTGCTATTTGAGCTATTTGTCTATACAGTCCTTTTTGATGTGGGACTATTTTTAAATATAGTTATGCATTGCTAAGATAATTTCTATGGTTGGATTTATTTTCTGTGTAAAACCTGGTCTCACAGAATTATATACATTTTTACTAAATGATTTGTATGTGGCTAGTACGTATCACAGCAGTTTCCTGGTGAAATGTACACTACCGTCATATTATATTTAAAAAAAAAGTGTCACTTCTTGGAGGATGATGTCATAATAAACCAACAAAGTCTCAAGACAATTCGTAAAAATTTGTACAAGATGGCGATATTGTAAGACTTTTATTCCCTTACAGACCAACCAATCAACAAAAAGAATTCCAAATGGATAAAATACTGGCATCAAATCTGAGCTAATCTCCTACCCAACACCTAATTAGGTTTAGGGTTTGGGTAAGTGAGTTGGGTAAGGGCGCGCCCGGGTCACGAGCTGTCTTGTGTTTCATGTTCGGAGCATGGTGTCTGCATCCCTACATCCCTGCCTGGTTACATTTTTGTCTGTGTTGGGGTCCAGACACTCATGCACCATGTTCTGTGTCTGTCTCTCGTGACCGCTGACGCGCATTGCGCTCGCTTTGTGCTGCGTGCCGGGGTCGCAAACTGTCTTCACATTGTGCTGAGGTTCAGTAACATCGGTCTGAGATTTCAGGTTTCTGTGTGGCCGAACTCTCACACAGGTGTCCTGTCTTGTTTTTGTCACCTGCTGCGTTTGCCTTGCGATGTACGTTCAGGTTTCATTTAGTGTAAGAATGCATGGCATCTCTTTGTTTGGCATTGCTACGCATCCTTTGTCTTGTTTGTCGGTTGGCATGGCCGTATATTGCCTCATTGTCTTGCCGATGTGCGCTCATGCCATTTGTTGACTCGTGAGAGCAGGTGGTTTTCTTTTGTTTCTGCGTAGCTGCGTGCCTCTTTGTCTTACGTCATACCCCGCCTCCTTGTTTGCCAATTATTAGTTTATTAGTCACACCTGCCTTGTTAACCTGTTGATTTCTCTCCCTATATTAGTCTCCTCGTGTTTGCTGTCCAGGTGCAGTTCATAATTTCCTATCGTGTTCGTTTCTCTCATGTCGGTCCTGCCAGTCTTTCTGTTTACTCCTTCCCTGGTTCTCGTAGCCCAGTCCAGTCAGTCCTGATCCCTGTTTCCACTGTCTGGATTATTTACTTTGTGTTTTCCCCTTATATATATATTAGTATATATTTATTTTTCCCCATTGTTGAATTTTTGGTTTGTTTTTCGTTCTTGTTGTATTAAATAAATTCCATTTTATTTTTCAATTCTGCATTTGGGTGCTGCCTCTGCATTCCATTACAGTATGAATTAGCAAATGAAGAACCCAGAAGAGATGGGCATTTTTCTCCACCCAGCCCAGTCAGAAGAAGCAGATCTCTCATAGTACCACCTTGGGAAGGATTTTCCATCTGGCTTGGGTGTTTACGTGGAGGAGCTAGTCCAGGAACCCCACAGGTGGTGCTATGATGAGACCTGTCTCAAACACCTCTTCCTGTCGAGTTTCCAGTGTCGAGCTGCTGGGTGAGATTTTTTTTGGCCCTTTGGGATCTGGTGGACCATATCTGCTGTCTTGCAGAGGTGGAGGTCCTTATGCAGAGAAGGAATGCAAGATCCCTCAACCCCTCTCAACTTGTGCCCTTTTCCCTCCCAGGCACGTCCTGGTCCTCACATCACCATAAGAGAAGGAAGCCCAACCCTTTGGCCGTGGCCACGGAGGCTGTTCCTTTGGCACTGCCAGTGTTCATGGCCATGGAGGCCATTCCTCTACCGCTGCCAATGTCCACGGCCACAGAGGCAATTCCCCTGCTGCTGCCAGCACCCACGCCTACCACGGCCAATGAGCCAGTCCTTGAAGCCTTGTCCGTCCCAGAGCCAGAGGCTAAAGCCTCGGCCATCCCAGTACCAGCATCCTCGGTCATGAAGGCCATGCCCCCAGCAGTGCTCCCTGCTACCCAGAAGAGGAGGAAGAGAAGGGCTCCTGCTCCCCAGTTGCTGCCAGACTCCCGGCCAAGGAGACCGTTTCCCAGTCACTGCCAGCACTCCTGGCCATGGAGGCATTTCCTCAGTCACTACCAGCGCTCCGGGCCACGGAGGTCATTCCCCAGTTGCTACTAGTGTTCCTGGCCATTGAGGCCACTCACCAGTCGCTGTCAGCGCTCCCTGCCACAAAAGCCACTCCCCAGTCTCTGCAGGTGTTCACGGCCATGGAGGCCATTCCCCAGTCTCTACCAATTCTCACGGCCACGGAGGCCATTCCCCTGCCCCTGTCCAGTGGCTGCCGTCCAGTTCACTGACCCCTGTCTAGCAGCCGCTGTCCAGGTCGCGAGCTGTCTTCACATTGTGCTGAGGTTCGGTCACTTCGGTCTGAGATTTCAGGTGTGTGTGTGGTTGAATTCTCGCACAGGTGTCCTGTCTTGTTTTTGTCACCTGCTGCGTTTGCCTTGCGATGTACGTTCAGGTTTAGTTTAGTGTGAGAATGCATGGTATCTCTTTGTTTGGTGTTACTACGCATTCTCTTGTTTGACATTTGAAATGTTCATGACATTCGGGTGTTTTGTTGTCTTCAAAGAGCACTTGGCTTTGTTTTGTTTCTGTATAGCCATGTGTCTCTCTGTCTTAAATCATACCCCGCCTCCTTGTTCGCCCATTATTAGTTAATTAGTCACACCTGCCCTGTCAAACCTGTTGATTTCTCTTCTTGTTTTAGTCTCCTCGTGTTTGCTGTCCAGGACCAGTTCGTCTTGTTTCCAGTCGTGTTTGTTTCTCTCATGTCGGTCCTGCCAGTCGGTCTGTTTACTTTTCCCTGGTTCTCATAGCCCAGTCTAGTCCGTCCTGTTCCCTGTTTCCCCGGCCTGGATTACTTATTTTGTGTTTTTTGCATTATACCTCGAGTTTTTTTGTTTGTGTTTTTGCTCTTGTTGTATTAATTAAATTCCCTTTTATTTTTCAACTCTGCATATGGGTCCTGTGTCACAAATTATGAACGCAGCTTCACGATTGCTGAAGTAAAGAACATAGCCACAGCCTACCGGCAAATTATTATTATGGAGGATGAGAGTTTAAGGGATTTAATGCCCATTGCAATGAATAAGGTTAAGGTTAACTTTATTGTACCCGAGGGGAAATTTTGCTTGGGCACAGTGCAAAGTTGTTTCATAAAAAATATCACAAAAGACAACACAAATCACAAAACACATCAACAAAAACCTGAGAAGCATCGACATGTTGTACTTTACAAGAAGAAAATATAAACACAGAAGAAAAAGGACATTATTGACAGCGCAATTCCATGGATTAAACTGCAAGTGCTAAAGTGCTAGTGTGGTTGTTGCACATTACTCCATTGTATTGAAGTTTGTGTAAAGTGCATATGCTAAGGTGCTAGTATGTATATTGCACATTGCCCTATTGCACCGAGATCACAAGTAAAGTGCTGAAGTGCTCATATATTTATTGCACACACACACTCTATTGGGGACTAGTTTTTTTAAATTAGTCAACCTCCCACTTAGACTTTGTAAATGTTTAATGTTACTTGAATTAGTGCTATTTTAGTTCATTTCTATCTTTATACTGTGGAAGGCTTTGTTTGTAAAATGTTAATAAATAATTATTTTGTTAAATATTGATTTGTTTTATGCCTTTGGATAGGAAAAGAGGTATATATAGTGTCAAATTTAATCAACTGACAGCACTAATTAAAGTATAACAATATTCCAAGAAAACGTGTTTTGTCTAAAACATTTCAATTCTAGAAATTAAAAAGAAAGAAACAACTAGAATATTTATTTATTTATTTTTAAATGGCCACTTTTTCATTTTACAAGTGCATAGCATCCATGGAAATTACAAAAATGTCAACATATGCTCAAACCAAAGTGAAAAAATTATGAATTAATATGATATCCAACTTTTAAAATTGTAATATATTATGACATATATATAAAGGGGACATGAAAATATAGTGCAACGGGAATTAACTATTCTTTCCTCTTCTCATAAGAACGTCCTCTTTTGTTGTTTTTTCACCATGAGCTAGGGGTGAAAAGGTGTTCTGTTCTTTTGGCGAGACTCAGTCTAGTTTGAGAGAGTGGATGGATTTTCAACACAATCAGTCCCACGATAGTGTTTCATGCTCACACGGATCACCTGTGTTGACGGATGAGCATGGAAACGAGCCAGGTAAAGTAAAAGAGAGAGAGAGAGAGAGAGAGAGAGAGAGAGAGAGAGAGAGAGAGAGAGAGAGAGCGCTAACCTGCTGGCTCACCTATTTCTCTAGGCTTCGCCTGCCACCCACTCACTCTCTTTGGCTATGTTAGGAATAAAATACTAACACATCACTATTACTATTTCTCCAGTACATAGTATGCATACTGCGCACAGAATGCACATGTTCTCTAAGCATGGGATATCTGGAGGTCCTACTACATTTGCCAAAATGTGGAGTCTTGCTGTGCAATATGACAAATTTTTTGGCCTATTGGCGATATTCAGTATTTATCTTGATCATTATGTTTTTTCTCTAAAATGTCTTAAAAGTAATTTATCATGAGAGGAACTATCATTTCATCAAAAAAGTAAAGAAATAAAAAAAAAATCATAAAGTAAAAATCTAGATCAGCTCTTGCCTGGTTGCCCACTAAATCTAAGCAGGGTTGAGCATGGTCAGTTCCTGGATGAGAGACCTCCTGGGGAAAATTAAGGTTGCTGCTGGAAGTGGTATTAGGGAGGCCAGAATGGGGTGCTCACCCTGTGGTCTCTGTGTGTCCTAATGCCCCAGTATAGTGATGGGGACACTATACTGTAAAAAAGCACAGTTTTTGAGTTGAGATGTTAAACCGAGGTCCTGACTCTCTGTGGTCATTAAAAATCCTAGAGCACTTCTTGTAAAGAGTAGGGGTGTAACCCCGGTGTCCTGGCCAAATTCCTCCCATTGCCCCTTATCTATCATGGCCTCCTAATAATCCCAATCCTTGAATTGACTACATCACTCTACTCTCCTCTCATCCAACAGCTGGTGTGTGGTGGGCGTTCTGCTGCACTATGGCTGCCGTTGCATCGTCCAGGTGGATGCTGCACACTGGTGGTGGTGGTTGAGGAGATTCCCCCTATACTATGTAAAGTGCTTTGAGTGCCTAAAAAAGCACTACATAAATGTAAGGAATTATTATTTATTAGTTCTATTAGTTATAAATAAACAAGTCATGTTTTCCTTCATTTTTGCCTTCAAAGTGATTTTCACCATCTCAGTTAATCACATCCACTTTAATTGTCTAGAAAAGAGCAGCATTAACATTCTTTAAAATATTTACTTTTGTGTTCCACAGAACAAAGAAAGTGATACAGCTTTGATATTTGTATAGAAAATGTATTTTAAAATACAACATAAGCATTTGCATTTCCAAGATGATAATTGAACGCCCCTCACATGAAGTGTTATGGAATAGTTAGATAAAAGTAGCGATGCTTACTAACTTAACATCATTTGTTCAGTAGCATGACATTAGCTCAGTAATAGTGGCTCTATAACTCTACTCTCTCCTCTCCACCAAGAGCTGGTGTGTGGTGAGTGTACTGGTGCACTATGGCTGCTGTTGCATCTTCCAGGTGGATGCTGCACATTCGTGGTGGTTGAGGAGAGTCCCCTGTTCACTGTATAAAGTGCTTTGAGTGTAGTGTCAGAAAAAAAGCACTATATAAATGTAACTTTCATTCACATTAAATAATTGAGCTGTTTTCTCAGTGGTATAGCTTTTCCATAACAAGCTACATTTTCCAAGGAGTAGCACCATAGCATCACAAAACACTACATTTGTCACATTGTATTGTGAACTCAGCAATGGAGCCGATGGAGTAATCAAACACACCCACTTAAACCATCATCTCTCTTTCATTTAGCACAGGGAAAACTAGCTAATTTCAGTGAATCGGTTCTTTCGGACAGTAGGTAAATGATCCAATTAAAATAAACGATTCCCTTATATGTAGCATTGGGAGCTCCAATTCATTTAAGAGAATCAGTTCTTTTGGAGATTATGTAAATTATCTGGTTAAAATGAACAATTTAACAATTTATTTAATTTAAATAATTCACTGATGCACTTGAGCTTTAGGGGACTTTGTACTATAATAACATACTGTAAGTTTCAGAACTCAAAACTTCCACCTCACATTATTTGAAACCAAGCTGCCAAAACAGCTCGTTCTCTACTTTCTCCACATTGTGATGTCACTCTGTGGTAGAATTTTGCATCTGACTGCATCCACAACAACACATTAATGCCTACTTTAGATGGCAAAATGAGAGCAGGTCAGTCAAAAGCAGAGAGCCAATCATAACAGTGGGAGTTTACTGTCAAGTCTTAAAGGAGATACAGCATTAAAACTGACCGTTTCTGACAGAGGTCTAGAATGAGGGTGGAAAATAATGATGTTTTACACATATTTAAAAAAATACTTTGTGCAAAAAAAACTTTACTAATATTTTAAGTGAACAACAAGGAACATTTCAAAATAATCAAAAAATATATAAATAGAAAGCATGCCATGACCCCTTTAAATTATGAGTAGCTTGTAGCTTGGGAAAGCTACAGTTTTAACGTACTACTGTCTGAGATGTTAGTTACATTTCAAATATGGACATTCTTTGTCTTTTAGTTGCTGTCTGTCTCTCTCCACATGTCAAACCCTGATCCTAGACCAGTCTGAAAATCAGACTGTCTCACAGACATCATGGAAGAACTGACCAAGCCACCTGAAAACCTGCCGGGGGTGTTTTGGAAAGCTCCGGGCCTCTCGTGCCTGTTGTTACCTGTTTCGGATAAACAAACCCTGTGGCAGGCCGAGTAGGAGTTTGCCACTGCGCACCATGCTTGGACACTAAGCAAACTATCACCAGGTGTGCACGCATAGAGCCGAAACTCCGTCAGCATGCTGTCAGGCAAAAGATGTTTATCCAATTTGTCAAGATAATCTTTCCTCAAACACGGCCTGGGCCGAGGCCTCACAACACACACACACACACAAACACACACATGCATACACACTCACAAACACACACATACACACTCACAAACACACATGCACACACACACAAACACACATGCACACACATAAACACACACACACACACACACACACACACACACACACACACACACTGGAAGCCTGAAATGCAAACCATATCCAACTTCACTTGAGACAACTTAAAGTAATTATATCTTTCTTAACGCAATTATCTGGCATTGTAGCTTTTTTCAGCATGTTCTGGATCCGTTTCATCCGTGCTTAGACAGATCATCCAGCACTTTACTCAAATTTAGATTCTTAATGGAGTTGCAATCTGTTTATTTTCTCCCCTCTGGATTACTGCCTTATTAAATATGTCAGTTCTATTAAAATATAAAACAGCATGCAAATTAGCATAAATAACACACACACGTCGCAGCCACACAGCTGACGCCCGTTGACACACACTTAAATTACAGCGTAAGCAAAAAAATCCTAAAGCTGATGATTTTATAATGGATCTTTTCATTTACCATGGTGTGGATTACTGTAAACGGATTTCAGCAGAATATTTACAAGTGTTTCATGATTCACAAACTTTATATTTAGAGAGGGGTTTATTTATCAACAGCTATCATCTTTAATAATGAGCATTAAAATACAAGCCTCTTAAATGATGTGCGCTATAATTACACAGCTGTGGCACATGTGGTATTTTAACTTTGTGACAACATATGAACTTCATGTGGAGTATTTTAAGAGTTTAGAGGGCTAAATATGACAGTCTTGCAAATCAGATGGTATAAAAATACAAAATAAAAGACCAAAAAAAAAAAGAAAATCTGATTGCCCATTTCGCAATCAGATTTAAAACCAGAAGCAAACAGAACCTGAATCGTGATAAGAATCCAGAGAGTCAACAGAAAACTCTAGACAATGGACAAAGACTAAAATCACCAAACAGACAACCCTTGACTAGATGGTGCTTCATAACATAGTTAGGTCTCCCAACAGGCAAAGTTGTCCATTTAACTATGATCATTCCTATGTTACTATTACTATGTTAGCTACATACATTTGAAATCACATACAATTTACCGCAGTAAAGTGCCTTGATTAGCGTAGTTTGATTTGGTGTTTTGACGTATTTCCTACTAAAACAGGAAGTGGGGGGCTGGACATGACCAATGGCTCATCCTTTTTCTTTTTTTTTTTTATAGCTGAAAGGCTTTAGTTTACATCCACAAAACCCTTTCCACCATGCCGCCCATGTCAGAGTCAACGGCTGAGAACTGATCTCAATACCAGCCTGCTTTTCAACCGACTTGAGAACGATTCATGATCTAACTGAGCACAAACGCACACAGCACATTGCAGTACTTGCTTACGATGAATCTGGACCCATTGTGCAAATCAAAATACATATAAATGTATTTTATATAAACATCTGACATGCATTCAGGCGTGATATGCCTCAAACACAACAGCAAATTTGCCGTTATCCTTCCCTCTTCTAAATGTAAATATTCAAGCCAGTGGGCCCATAATCAAGGAGATTTGGGAGGGAAACAGGTGTGCGTCTATGACAGGCTCTTGAAGGCATTACACCTGTAATGTAAAGGACCAAAAAAGGAGTTCTGAACATAACGCAAGTTGACTCTTAAGCCGAAAGTGTCATAGAAGCACCACAAAATCACGTGGTTGCTACAGCAATTGTGTCACGTCGTCTCACATTTGCTTTTATGACACTATCGGATAGGTTTTAAGGTTAAGGGTAGAGAGGTGGGTTTTGTTCATTTAAAACTCCATCTGTTTGGGAGAACATCTAACTTGCTTATAGCGCCACATAGTGGAAATTTCACCTTAGAAATGCTGTGTTACAAGTAAGGAACCACTTAATGTTGTTTTGCAAAAATGAACCAATGAAATCACTTGTGTGCACAGTTTTCTGCCCAGTGTTGACATATTTCCTGTTGAAACAGGATGTTGGCTGAGACATATCGAAGAGCCCACCTCCTTTTTAAAAATAGCCAGAAATCTTGAGTTAACATCACAACCATGATTTTTTATTTTATTGCAAGTTTGTGTCAGGTGGACAATATCATCCTAGAGATCATTTGATTGGACAAACCTCTTTATAAGCCCCTGAGTGCAAGATCAGTCATCAATATTTTAGTCCTTATTCCTAGAAGAGAAAGACTCTAAATTTGAAATGTGTACATGGGTCAGTGATATGATGCTATTATTAATAGTTTTATTATTATTATTCTTTTTTTTGTCTGGATCTATTAATTCACACAAAACAGTTGCTTGAATTCACCTCTACTATGATGAGCATGCTTTAAATTTATGATCCCGCCTCCAACTCACACTGTTGGTTGAGTAATGTTGTTGGGTGAAAACAAACAGGTTTTTTATGCCACCACAGAGACACAGTGTTTCCAGTGTTCGAGAAAATGAATCTATGAATTGTTTACATTTTCTCTGCAGTTTAAGCTTCATAATACTTTAATGATTACATCTTTAATGATTTTCTTTTTTACTTTTTTTGGTAAAAAAAAAAAAACAAGTTTTCAAAACTGTATGAAACTAAAATGGACAAAAAGATTACATTTATACAATCTTGATACATGCGTTTTAAATTAGGGGTTTTAAAAGATTTCTCATTTTCCTCGCCATTATGGTACATGCTATGCTAACAAATAAACAAAACAAACAAAATCAGCCTGTTCAAAAAGTTATTGATCTTTGCATGTTTCTTTGTGTGGCTTGCCTAACTATTTTAATCTTACTTTTAACATTTGATTTATTGCTTGATATAGGCTGTGTGTTATTTGAATATGATTTACACCTTCAAATATGAGGTAATGAGAAATACTCGAGTAGCCAGCTATTGTCATGTGGCTGGGGTCAGACGGCACAGCTATATGCCCACGGGGAACAAACACACGTCTCACCTGCTGTCTGAGAACTTCCAATTGTCCAGTCATGCACACACACACACACACACACACACACACACCCTGTGGGCGTTGGACAAGGTTGAATGCAAAGTAAACGCCCCAGTACTGCTGTATGAATTCATCATAAACTTCCTGCGTCTTTCCGATCTGCTGCCGCACAATGAATACATGAAGTGAATATAACACTTTAAAATTCCAGACATTTTCTTCTAGATCATTTATCAACTGCTTAAGGGGATGGTTAAACCAAAAAATAAAGATTCTTTGTTCCAACCCATTTGCTGTTACTTTGTGCATGAATTACTTTTCAAAGAATTGTTACACAGCTCTTTACCATACAATGACAGTTCATAGTGACCACATCTGTCAAGCTCCAAACAGGGTTTCCGCCATTTTTGAACAATTCATTTCCATAGATTGCACTTTCTAGCTCATATCTGGCACAGAAAAAAAGGGTCAAATTACACCTGTGTTGTAACTGATCGTAATGTGTCATTTTTAAAATTTAGATATGAACACTGGTGAGACCTGCATATAATCAGTGTTGGATGTAATCTGATTACAAATTATTTAGTAACTGTAATCAAATAATTATTCAAAAAGCAGTGTAATGCATTGGATTTTAAATTCTAGTAATCAAATTACTGACTTGGAATTAAGGTAATTACTTTTAAGTACATTACTTAGGTTACACATTTTTAAAATAGTATTAGTTCAAACATGAATTATGGAAAACCTTACGTCTGTTTGGATTTCTGTGACAGCTGAAGGGTGTACGTCCTCTAATAAGTCACTGTAAGGAGGAAACATGTAAAGTTGAGTGTATTGTATGACTTGCGTGTGACAATGAATGAGGAAATATAAACCTTATTTTGAATTCGTTCAACAAATATTTTTTTGAAATACTAAAAAAATTAATTTGTAAAAAAATACTAAAAAAAAGTAAAGTTATTAGCTATTAGTAATGTGATTACCTTTTCAGTGATGTAATCAATGAAGTAATCTGATTGCAATTTTATGGAAGTAATTATAAATTATTAATTTGTAGTTGCACTTTTTGAGTAACTTAACCAATAATGTGTAGAACAGGGAGATTCAATTTCATCAGCAAGTGGGCCACATGGAAAAAATCTTCGGGTCCTGCAGGACAAGCAAGAATATTTTGTAACAAAAAGCTTCTATCTACAGATATTGTGTTATAGAAAGCCTGTAATATTTGCTCACTATGTAAGTAAAGTATAGCTTTATTTATTTTTTACTATGAGAAAAAAAAATGAAAATAAAAAAAAATGTATACATTAAAACTTTCGATTTTTTTTGTTTTTTTTAAATCAACAAAAAGCACTTTCAAAATTGGTCTATGACAGAGAGAGAGAGTAAATCAGACTAAAACTAACAATTTATTAAACAATAATAGTGATGACTTACATTTGTGACTTTTCATATAATCTTGACGAAAGTAATAAATAGAACTTTTCAGTCAGTCTGTCATGATTTTAGTTCTTTAATCTCACCATTCCGTCAAAATGACGGATAATGATTATTTGTAGCGCAACTTCTAAAAGCACTCCTGCAAGAGACACTGTAAAAAAGTTGAAATGTGGTGTGACGTTCCACTAGTGCAAGCTGAAACAAAATACTTGCATTGTGAACAGCCCCTTAGACAACCTACAACCTCACGCAGGGCACTGAAAATTTCAAACAGACCAGATTTGGCCCATGGTCTGCCAGTTGAATAGGCCAGGTGTATAACAACACAAATTTCAGCCTGCTTTTAAAAGACATGGATAAAAGCACACATTTTTTGACATTTACACTGCCGTAACTAACTGTTGTTGTTTAGCATGTGTGCAGTCAAATTTGACCTATCTTTCCACACACACACACAAACACCACTCGCCTAATCCTTATCTCAGATGCTGTTTTCTTCTGTGTTTTGTAAGCGATCGGATGTTTTTCCCGATTATTGCGAGCACCCTCATGGCGGACGCCGCTGCTGTAGACAGCACAGTGAGCGGTGAGACTGGTTGAGCCAGTCGACTACACTAGCTTTTCCAACAGACCATGACTAAACAGGAGAACACCCACCAACTCCTGCCCTTTTATCATAGGCCTTGGCAATCGGGAATGTTTTTGCACACATAATCGATTGATCTAAAAACCACCTTGCTCAGTGGAGGTGCAGAAAGCCAAAGTAATGACAAGATGCTACTTGATGCATGTGGGGCTATCGCATGACTGTATGATAATTCTCAGAGTTGTTGTATACAAATGTAATTTAAATGTTAAAGGAATTTTTCGGGTTCAATGCAAGTTAAGCTTAATCAGCAGCATTTGTGGCAAAATGTTGATTACTTCAAAAATGTATTTTGACTTGCCCCTCCTTTTATTTAAAAAAAGGATAAGTCTGGGTTACAGTGAGCCACTTACAATGTAAATCCGTAAATGTAAAAAAATACTCATTGTTTCAAAATTATAGCCACAAAACATGAACAATGAGTTAACATGAATTTAGTTTGATGAAATCACTTACTAAACTTTTCTGTGTAAAGTTATATAAAATTATACAACCATGACAACGTAAGGCCTTAAACCCTACCTTAATTTGGTAGTCTAGCACAAAGCAACGATTTTAACAACTTTCCAACTTAAATAATACATGAGTTTTAACATTAGAGTTAATGGAAATGCTCTTAAAGAATTACAAGCTTCACGTTTATGCATTTAAACCCTCCAAAAATTGGCTTCATTCCCTTCCATTTTTTATTTGATTTATTTATTTTAAAGGAGGGACAAGTCAAAATTATTTTTGTTGTAATGAACATTATGCCACAAATGCTGTCCATTGAGCTTAACTTGTTTTGAACCTGGAATATTCCTTTAAAAGCTTTTTAAAAATCTTTCTTGTAAAGTCAAGTATCAGACCTGTTTGTAGTTGTGGTGAAACCAGACTACCTGGTTTCACCACAACTACCTAGTTTCACCACAACTACAAACAGAACTGATGCTTGACTTTACAAGAAAGATTTTTTCCTGTTTCCATCATGAATTTCCAATGGGTTTTTAGAATGGAAAAAATAGTCTGTGCTTAATATTTCTTATTGGGATTTTCACATCTTGTTCTATGAAATTATAACACAGGCATAGTTGAAACAAGTCAGAGATTCTCTGAAATGGCGGTGGTGAGTACCTACTAACAGTGGTCCGAGGATGGACAAACCACAAACCGGCAACACGGTGTAGGGAGCCCAAGGCTCATCGATGCGCCAGTGCAACGAAGGCTATCCCATCTGGTTCGAACCGACAGACGACCTACTTTGGCACAAATCACAGACAATTTTAATGATGTCATGGGAGGAAGGTGTCACAACACAGTGCATTTCACCCTGCTGCGGGCTACGTAGTCGCAGACTGAGTGCCCATGATGACCCCTGTCCACAGTCGAAAGTGCCTACAATGGTCACACAAGCATTGGAACTGGACCTTGGAGCAGTGGAAGAAGGTCGCCTGGTCCAATGAGTGCCGTTTTCTTTTACATCACGTGGACGGCCGTGTACATGTGTGCCGTTTATCTCGGGAAGTGATGGCACCAGGTTGCACTGTGGGAAGACGACAAGACGGTGGAGGGAGTGTGATGCTCTGGGCAATGATCTGCTGGGAAACACTGGGTCCGGCCATTCATGTGAATGTCAATTTGACATGTGCCACCTACCTAAACATCTTACAGACCAGGTACACCCCTTCATGGCAATGGTATTCCCTAATAACAGTGGCCTCTTTCAGCAGGATAATGCGCCCTGCCACACTGCACACATTGTTCGGGAATGGTTTGAGGAACATAATAAAGAGTTCAAGGTGTTGCCCTAGCCTCCAAATTCTCCAGATCTCAATCCAATTGAGCATCTGTGGGATGTGCTGGACCAACAAGTCCGATCCACGGTGGCTCCACCTCGCAACTTACAAGACTTGAAGTATCTGCTGCTAATGTCTTGGTGCCAGTTACCACAGGACTCCTTCAGGGGTCTTATTTAGTCCATTCTTCAGTGAGTCGGCACTGTTTATTTTGCACAAAATCGAAAAAAAATTGTTAGGAGGCTCTCATGACAAAAGGTTATCAAATGTGGCAAACTAGCCACAAACTTGCCACAAATTTGCCATTCATTATTTTCACATGCAAATGAGCTTGTGATTCACTGCAAATATTTGCCAGAACTTTGAAGCTCTTCAACGGACGTGGTGAACCTGCAGCAAGCCATAGGCAACAATTGACAATGTTGGGAAATTTGCCATGACCTTTCGATGTTTTTTCATGAGGGTCTCTATATGATACACAAAATATTTCGCATGAATCGGACCAGCAGTCTAGGACAAGTTTGAAAAACGTGATTTTTGGATAACTCAAAATGGCAGAACATTTTATAGATGAAAATTAAATCGGAGATATATATTTTGTTCCACTTTAATCAAGGACATTACTTTAATCCATATGGTTTCAAAGAGAATTTAAAAGTGCATTATAGCGCCACCTAGCATTAGATGGGTGTGTGTCTTTATGCATGTGTGAACCAGTTTGGTGTTTCTAGGACTTACGGTTTTGGGGTTTTTGCTGCCCAGACACTTTTAGGGCACAAACAGAGAATATCTGTACAAATAGAGGAATGCTCTATAGGGGGCTATCTTAGGTAACTTGCCCAGCATTCCAAATGGGATAAGCCAGCTTCTGAAGAGCACTTAGAAGGGAGAAAAATCATGATACCCATGCTGTGAGATCGCTTTAAACTGAATTTCCAATAAAAATTACATAAAGGTGAGTTTTTAATACATTTTATTTCTGAGCACCACACCTTTCAGCCCTCCAAAGCTCTCAAAGTGGAAGGTAAAGTCTTCTAAGTTAATAGGGCATAGGGATGATCACTTCTGAATGGAATGGAATGCACCCTTGGAAGGCAGCATAATTATGCTCAATATTGTATCCCAAAACCAAGATGGAGATTTTAGACACTGCTAAACATAATTTACATAATTTGATAATTCATCCTTGTTTATCCTTTTGGAACAGCCTTCAAATAGGAATAGCTCATATGATGCTTTAAAAAGCTGCCTACGGAGGTTTTGGATATCTGCCCCCTCATGTCATACTCATGGATGTAAGCCTAGAAAGATATTGAGCAGACAGATCTGTTAAAGATTACTGATAAGGTGTTGAAATGTGCAAATCTAAAGCTTGAAACTAGTCATGCGAAATGCACAGAGACAGACAGTGTTTAAACAAAGGATTTATCTGTATATTTCAGAAGACTGACAATACATGACATGCCGTGTGACAGCCGTGACACTTATCTGCTGTTTGCATTTATTTTAATGTACATTTCCAAAATGTCACTTTTCTATGCAATTTTCTGTCCAATACTCTCTCATGAGAATACTGACAACAACCCCCTAAATTCACCAAAGAAGTTCAAATCGTGTATTGACAATTTAATTTGTAATATTTTGTACAAGACAGCAGACCATCAGTGAATAATTCATTTAATTTCGGTCTGTTCCTCACACATCGTATCATTTTAGAAGATTTGGAATATAGCGCTCAAGCCATATGGCTATTTTTATGGCTTGATAAATGTGGTCACTATGAACTGTCATTTTATGGAAAGAGCAGCATCAAATTTTGGAACAAAACGATGACTGAGTAAATAATGACTGAATGAAAAAAAAATTGGTGTATTCCTTTAACATTGTCATAATGTCTTGTGTGTGCTCTCAACATACTGACCATTAAAAAAGATGAACTGCAGGGCTCCAGTCACTCTGGCCTCATTTCCCGCAGTCACACAACTAATAATTATCTTGATGTTAATCACTGTAAGATGGCCATAAGGGATTGGCTTTTCACCTTGCCTTAATTCTGCTGAAGATCTTATCTCTTTGACAGGCCCTGTCAGAGCGGGACGGACGCGTATGTGTTCTGTTACCTAATTGGATGGAAAGTGAACAGGAGGTTTTGTTTCTTAGCAGGATGCATTGGGGAGACAGAAAACTAGATCAAACAAGACAGTGTTAAACAAACACAGGAACTTGCCTCTGAAATCTCCATCTTCTTTTGGGGATTAAACACTCAAGCATGAAACCAACTGAATTGAAACAAACTAACTGTGTTCAGCAAAAATATGGGATAATACCCCCCCCCCCCCCCCGAAAAATACAAAAATAATACTTAGCATTTCTCTGACGATTCTATTCCATAAAGATTCTTTTATTTGTCCTTTTGTCCACTTTTGAATTTGGTTTGGATTTGGTTTGATATGATTCATATTTTTTTTTTTTTAATCAAATAATTACATGGTATGCCGATTAATATACAACTGCATCAGATGGCTGCTTTTGAAGCATCTCATTTTGGTTGTGTCACATCATAAACACAAGTTTTAGGTCGCAGAGACAAGTACTTAGACAAACACGCCTTGAGATCCCTACATTTTGATTTGTGCTCCATCACGCTGTGTTTTGAATGTAAGCACGTATCCTCATGTTGTGCTCTCTACTTGGTGAGTGTGGTTTGTCCTCTAAACTGTGTTACCTATACAACTGAAGTTTCGCTTACTGACTCCTGGAGAAAAAAGTTGGTACTTCAAGCTTGAACTGATCAGGAATATTCCTTATTACGGTTCAGGGATATGATTAATTGCGTACATTTTTTTTAACTTGCTATTATTTATATAATTACTCCCGCTGAATTAATGCGTTTTAATATTCAAAAATATGCTGGAGGGAGAATTTACTTTGTGGTACAATATCACCAAAAACAATTGCAGAAGTTCACAAGTTAATGTAATCCTGCTTAGATGATAGTGTAAAACGCTTGTGACTCACTGTCCTGGGTGATGGGCTCAATAAATAGATAGGAGGAGAAAGGGGAGGTGGAGGGATGCCGGAAGACTCAACGCCATGTAAAGGTAAGCAGCTGTTTATTTACGCCGTGATGTGATTGGTCGGATTAGATTTCCTGGCTTCTCCTGAACCTTGTTTTTAACTCCATTTCAGTAGTTTGTAAATTAATGTAATCCTGCTTGGAGGAGTAAAAGGTTTAAAGTGTAAAACGTTTGTGGCTCACTGTCCTGTTCGAAGGGCTCGAGACCTGAGCACGGTTACCCCCCAAAAGATGCCAAAAGAAGACGGTTGCCATTTCACACATTCTGCCCCGCCGCAAACCTGCCACCATGGGCCATGCCCCGTCTGCTCGCCAAGGGCATCCTCCTGCGGCTTCCAAAATAAAGAAAATAAGCGCTGCTCCGCCTCAATCAAGAAAGGGCCCAGCTCTCAGCCCCAGCGTCAAGCACCCCGAAGGAAGCACACGTCCCCCTGTCTCATGGACCCCTTCGAGGACCTGGAAGGCTCCCAAGTGTTCCCGAGACGGACGACCCAGAGATCGAGATGTTTGCTCTGGAGTTGGTAAACAGACCACTCCATCCCCCGGTGGAGGGCCGGGAAGAGAACCTTCAGTTAAAGGTACGTTTTTCAAAATAGAGGCCCATTCCCGAGAGTTACTGTGCGTCCACAGGGACCAGGTGTTCAGGCACCTCAGCCGTTTAGGGCCTCAGGTAAACCGGGAAAAGAGCTAGCTCACCCCGGTTCAGAGCATCTCTTGTCTTGTCAACGAGCGTGAGCAGTCAACAGCTAAAATGCCTCGCCGCCTTCAGGCCGGGCATGGTGGTCCCTTTAAAACATTTCCAGAAGCTCCTGGGGCATATGATATCCTGCACGCACCGTGTGATCATGGAGTGGAGGCTTCACCCCCAGTCAGTCCTGCTGATTTGGGAACGATTCAGTCAGTGCTCAAGATAGCTCAAGATGGCGCCGAGTATGGCTGCTGCGTCGCGGGCTACGTCAAATCATTGCAGTTTATTGTTTGTTTTGTTTACAGTTTTGTGTTTTTTGTCTTGGATGTTGTCTTCCTTATTGTGTACGACAGACAAACGCTTTTGGACATTGGTTCGGCAATCACACACCGAAAACCGGACTTCAAATTCCTCAATGCCGACCCGCGGTTTACAAAAACGCCAGTGGAGCCCTTTGTCTGGGCTGCCTGGCCGCGGAAACGCAGAAGGAAAAGGGGAAAAAGAGCCGGCGTTCTCATCAGAGTAAGACGTCGTGCAAATCGACCCCCGCTACCCAGTATACTACTTGCAAATGTTCAGTCTCTGGACAACAAGCTCTGCGAGCTGAGAGCGTGGATCTCTTTCCAATGAGAGACGAAGAAATTGCTGCGTTATCTGTCTTACGGAAACCTGGATGTCTGCGGAGATTCCAGACTCGGCCACGGACAGAGTGAAAGACCTCTCAGGTAAAAGCAGAGGTGGAGGTGTATGTTTTATGATCAACAAATCATGGTGTGATCAGAGGAACGTACATTTTATCAAGTCTTTCTGCTCTCCTGATCTGGAATATCTCATGCCTCTGTGTCGACCATTCTGGCTACCGAGGGAATTCACAGCGGTCATTATAACAGCTGTGTACATCCCCCCCACAAGCCGACACAGACTGGGCACTCAGGGAACTGTATGGGAGTATAAGTGAGCAGGAAACCGCGCACCCTGAGGCCACATTCATTGTTGCCAGGGACTTCAACAAAGCCAATTTTAAAACAATAGCACCAAAATACCACCAACACATCAGCTTCAACACATGAGGGGACCGGGTTTTGGATCATTGCTATTCTCATTGCTAGGCTGTCCCCTTCTACCTTGAAGGTGTATGTGGCTGCTTTCTCGGCCCACCACGACGCAGTAGACGACAAGTCTTTGGGTAAGCACGACTTAATCATCAGGTTCCTAAAAGGTGCCCGGAGGTTAAATCCTTCCCGGCCAAGACTGTTCCCCTGCTGGGGTCTCTCAGTGTTCCTATCGGGCCTTCAGAGACCCCTCCCCACTTAGCCGCTAGAATCAGTCGAACAAGGCCCTCTCCCTGAAGACGGCCCTCCTGATCGCGCTCACCTCCATCAAGAGGATCGGGGACCTGCAAGTGTCCTCCGTCAGTGACGGCTGCCTGGAGTTCGGTCAGGCAGACACTCATGTGATCCTAAGACCACGACCGGGCTATGTGCCCAAGGTTCCTACGACTCTGCTCAGGGTTCAGGTTGTGAACTTGCAAGCAAAGCTGCCCTGGGAGGAGGCAGGCCCAGCCCTTCGTTGGTGTGTCTGGTACATGCTTTGCATACCTAGTTGGACCACACGCAGTGCTCTAGCTGTTCTGAGCAGCACTTTGTCTGCCTTGGTGGACAGCGGAAAGGGAATGCTGTCTCCAAACAGAGGCCATCCCACTGGGTAGTTGACACCATTCCATTGGCTTAATCACACCCAGGCCATGCCCCTCCCCTTGTGGGTCCAAGCACACTCGAGGAGGAGTGTTGCGTCCTCACGGGCACTGGCCAGAGGCATCTCCCTGGCAGACATATGCAGAGCAGCGGGTTGGGCAACACCTAACACCCTTGCGAGATTTTACAATCTCAGAGTCAGTTTCGTCCCGTGTTTTCTCAGGTCCGAGCCGGTAGAACTCGGTAACACACTGACGGATTGACTGGGTGGAACGCTTGCGCCTAGCGCCCTTTCCCTCGGCTGAGGTAATTGTGTGCTTTTTCTCCCAGGAGATCCCACTAACTTGGCTCCCTGATGACTCCTCCCTAGCCCTGTGGGTCCGCAATTCAGCTGAGGAATTCACCGACCCAATCCACTGTGGGTACTCAAATCTACCCTGCACTGGAATAGGTGCTCCACAGGCAGGACTCCTGCATGGACTTCCTCCTGTGTGTATTTTCCGAGGTACGGTCCCCTTATGAGTGGACCCACGTCTCCCTTAGGCAGTTCCAGCTGCCCTCCGGTTGCCGTGTTGTAGCAACTCTCCTCTCCTTGAGGCTGGATCAATCACCGCACCATTTTGTGATCTGAGGCCCCCTGAAATAATGGGAAACTGGGTAAGACCCCCTTCCCATGATGCGTGTAAGGGCCCCAGCAGTTTGGCCCTATGCAGGAAACATAGAGAGAAAAGAGGCCTAGCTTGGCTCGGCCCATTCCCAGGTTGGCAAGCATCGCCTTGTTCCCCTGTTTAGGGTAACCAGAAGGATTCCGATGACTTTTATGGGGCATTGGGGAAGGGTATGTGCAGTCTGACACAGCTGGTATTCTTTGCACGTAAAATACCTCCCCTCTCCTGTGTCATCAGTACACATACATGGCTCAGCGCATGTTGTGATATATATTGGACCCCTAGTGTCGCTTCTTCGACACAATGTCGAAGTGAGAGACAGACAGGGAACGTATAGGTTACATATGTAACCTCCGTTCACTGATGGAGGGAACGAGATGTTGTGTCCTCCCGGCCACGTCGTTGAGCTAAGCCACTGTTGTGTCTGGCTCCTCAGAAAAATCCTGAATGAACTAGACGTATTTCCCTGCCTTTATACCCATATGTCCGGGGGCGGGGTATACTGTCTATCAACTTCTCATTGGCCTTTTTTCATAGATCAGAAGCATATTCCGCACTCAAGAGAGACCCCTAGTGTTGCTTCTTCGACACGTCTCGTTCCGTCCATCAGGGAACGGAGGTTACATACATAACCTAGACGTTTTGTAAAGAGATTAATTCATAAGCACAATTTACCAATTTATCAACAAAAGTTATTTCAAGAAATTTAAGCCTCTAAGTCATTAGATGAGAACTTTTGAAGAACAAATTAAAAAACAAGGGAGTCCAAACTTGTGTAGGTAGAGTACTCAAAATTTGAACCAATAGTTTTGGATAATAGTTTGGAACCAAATTTTAAACTTAGCAATGTTTAACCAACTTCTGCTTGCGAACCAACAAGTTGATCTGTGGCATGCTTCCCACAGCACACATGAGCAAGCAACTGCTTAATGAGCTGCCACAGACGCCTGATTCCAGCTGTAATATGACCAGCGCGGGCGAGTCTTGTCCCCTGTTCAGGCAAAGCAGCTGTCAGAGCACACTGAGGGGGCTGAGGCCTTCTGACAGGCTGCACTGGTGACATGCTCACACACAGATGTCCTGTGACAGCTCTCTGCTGGGGTGCAGCGGCCCCCCTTCACCCACCCGTCCCCTTCACTTACCGCAGCTGTATCCAGGCACACCATGAGATGCGGCGGTTACAGGGATGTTCTGGTGGAGATGTTACACGGGGGGTCAGGGTGATCCACTGGTCTAAACCCTGTTGATGACATCAGCCAGTGGTGCATACTGCCGACGGTTAGGATAAAACCTGTGAATAGTGTGTGTGTGTGTGTCATATCATTGGAAACAACACAGTGCAATTAAAGAAATAGCTCACTGTAAAAATTATTATTCTCTCATCATTTACATCATTTACACAAATCTAGATGGAGCCCTTGGAGTGTTTTTGTCCAAACAAGGGAAGTCAATGGGGACCAAAACTTTCAAACTCCAAAAAGGACATCCATATGACAGGTGGTTTAATCCGTGTCTTCTGAATTGATACGGTTGGTTTTGGGTCGGAAACAGACTAAAAGGTTACTTCTTTTTCACAGTAAATCTTGATATCTAAAGGCTCCTTGACACAATCATGAGAGAAGCTCAATTAAACTTCCTCATGCGTATCTTGTGTACCTTATCTTGTGTAAACAAGCTTCTCTCATGGACGCAAACTTAAACAGAATTGGAAATTCACTTATAAGGTTGGCCAAGGGCTTTTGCCTTATAAAATAGCCATAAGTCATAAAAAGTTTTTTCATGAAGATTTTCCATACCAAATATGCAAATGCAAGCACTTAAACAACACAGCATTTAACAAAAAAAAATTAAAAAAAATCGCTATAGACCTACTGCCAATGAAGGGGAGCAGCTACACATTTCCAGGGGTGAATGCAATATCAGTATTAGTGCCCCCTTAATGTTTCGCCGTCCGTCCTGGGTATGCAGTTTTTGCACCACTAGGCAACATTAAGAATGCAACGTATACTTACTTTTTTTATGTATTGTGGTCTGACACCTTTCGGTACGCAACAATGCACAAAATTAAGCTTTTATAGCTGAAAGCATCTGCGTTCACTTGCATAGAGTATGTTTCTGGCCAAAGAGTAAGCAAGGGTGGAAAATGGTCATGAAAAACATTATCATGGCTGTTTTTTTAAAATATGGCCCCTAAATTGCATTGAGTTGTTGCTAAAGTTATGTGCTTGTAAATAAAAAATGTGTAAAAATATTAAATCACTCCTGTTTTTGTTACTGTACCTTCACCATTTCTATATGTAAATTACTTCTGTTATAACTGGCATACTGTAGTTTACACCAAGGTTGTCTATAAGACCTGAAGAAAGCCTTCCCATACATCTCAATGGTGGTAGGTCGGCTGGCCCAGGCTGCTCAGCAAGTATGCAACCTGCATGCTACTATCTTTGCTTGTGGGCACTCAATTGCGGAATAAAGTCAGATTTACTGGTAAATATCTTCTGTAATATAATGAAATAATTTGCCATTTATATGTTGCTTGCAAAGGTTTTGCCTGCCTGTCGTTCATCAGGGTGAGACAAGTTGCTGAATATGAACATATGTAATGTGTGCAGTCAAACGTGTGGTTACATCATAACCATGATAATTTCTGAATAAGCCATTTAGCTGTTTAAGCCTGGATAACACTCAGGGTTGGGGGGCTTACTTTTGAAATATATTTCACTACAGATTACAGAATACATGCTGTAAAATGTAATTTGTAATGTATTCTGTTAGATTACTCAAGGTCAGTACTGTAATCTAAATACTTTGGATTACTTCTTCAGCACTTGGTAGATTTGTTCTGTCAGTACAGGAAGAGAAAATACACATGTTAAAAATACATTCTCTGAAAAACTCAAATATCTCATGCAGTGTTGTTTCTAAAACAAGATTAATCAAATTGATCTTGATTTAAAGATTTTTAGAGATTTTTACAGGAAAACAATACAAAAATTTATATCAAGTATATGATTTTTGCCCTAATATCAAAGATCTTACTAGAAAAAAATAAATTATGATCCTACGTGAATTTTCTTGATAAAAATATGATGGTGTCTGGTAACATGTGCATGCAAATGTCTAGAAATAGCATTTTAGCTTAGCGTAAAGCTGACAATTTACACAAGGATTATTTCTATTTCTTCTGCTACAAACTTACTTCAAATGTACTTTTCTGTCTGCTCGTATGAATGTAACACATCATAAGAAAGTGTTTCACCGCTGTTCAAATGCACTTTGGATCACATCATTTATATGTATAAATGTTTTCCATCTGAAAGGACTAAATATTAAATGA
The DNA here is from genome assembly GCA_032164185.1 of Moxostoma hubbsi. NCBI lineage: Eukaryota > Metazoa > Chordata > Actinopteri > Cypriniformes > Catostomidae > Moxostoma > Moxostoma hubbsi. The sequence goes on along the minus strand of JAVLUX010000052.1, from coordinate 3,137,814 downwards.
AACAAATAACAACAAGTAATCTCTTCAGTAATCAAAATACTTTTTGAATGTAACTGTAACTGTTTTAAATTTTAACTGTAGTGGAATACAGTTACTTATATTTTGTATTTTAAGTACGTATTCCATTAGATGTATTCCGTTACTCCCCAACACTGATAACACTGTTTGGTTTTTGCTTCGATTCTGCTCTCTAAGATTATTTTCAGGAAACCAAAAGGGATTTCTGTCATCATAGGGCAAAGTTGGCAGTCTTACAATACTCCTTCAATGCCCGACAAATAAAGAACCAATAGAACACATCACCTGATGACAGATCCTAGCTTGTCTATGTGATATGTCAAAACAAATATGGTGTACGCTAGCGTTCTATTCACATTATGATCACACAATCAAAATTACCTGGATTTTGCATCATAGAATGGGCATTTCATGGCATCTCTTTTACCCAGTCATGACTTACTCCAGATACCCCATTTTTTTCTTTTCCACTATAGCTTGTTTTTGCTTGTTCAGCACCAGTTTAATTTTACACGTCTATGAGGATGAGATAATGTGAAGCGGACTGATTATAAAATGCCAAGTCAACCTTGTCAATCGTGAGTAAGTCGTAAAAGATGTGTATCATACAGTTTGACATAAAAGACAATTGATGTTGCACAGGGATGCGTTTCCCATACAAGGACGTATCTCACTGCTTAACCACCACTGTATGATGCATCACTGAAGAAATTAACTAGCTAGTCACGACTGTTATCATAACAGTTAATATTACACATCCATAATTTGAACCACATTGGTTCAACAACATAGAGCTGATATTAATTACGTTATACAGGCGGTGAAGTAATAACTTCTGCGAATATTAAATTATAAAAGTTAATTTTCTCATACACCAGAAAGCTGTTTAATGTGAGAAAGCTGCTAAAGACAGGAAAGCTTCTGTGTGACTACATACGCCACAAAAGATGGGTTTCCCTCTACATCGAACTTTGGGATTCCCCCGACACACTTGACCACATACGCACATGCGCACACTTCAAAAGATATAAAATAAACAAATAAAAGCTGTGTTCTCCGACAGAAACCATGATAAAGCACTTTCTCTTAACAGCCTTTAATCCCAATAAGGGGTTGGGAACTTTTTTTTACTTAGGAGCACATTTTTAAATGTTTCGTTGATGCATTTATTCGAAAAAGCCATACCACAAATGAATAATTTAAAAGTATTCTAAAAAACAATGTTTTTCATTATTATATTATTATATATAATATTGCCCATAGACTAATAAAAAACAAACAAATATGCAAAAATTAATAGGTAACATGTTACAATATGGCATTGAGTACACTCGTTTGTGCGGGTCTCAATTAAATTACTTCATTTTACAATTGTTCATGATATTTAATTTCGCTTTTGGGCTGGCGATATGTCAAAAATATTTTAATGATAATATCATTTAAAATATTGCGATATCTATTATATGGGCCATATTTTTGCTTGATTGATTTTGCTTTTAAAAATTTTATTAATTTATTGAAACACAAAAACTTAAAAGACATCTCTAAATTCAAATTGGTACTTTAAACAAAATTAAAAAAGCTATTAAAATTACGAAGATATTAAATAATGTAATATATAACCACCTCCATAAATCCAAACATTTAGCATCTCCAATGGCTCCATTTGCCATCATGCAAGTATCACAACAGGTGAAAAATTACTTTTAGCCTACAAATTAAGAACTAAAGAGAAATATAACTGTAAATATAATTATAATATTCATCATAATAAATAAGCCTCAAAAACTTCCCTTGTGTTCCCAAAAAATGCTGCCAAATGTGTGTTCTTATCTACGGAAGCGTATTGCATTCACTTGAGAAAAAAAAATCTACTCTGTTTTTCTGAATTAACGACTTAATTATCTCAGAATTACAAGATAATTTTTCATGAAAAAAAAAGATTTTGTTCTGTTTTTCTGAATTAATGAGATCCCTCAAAATCCTGCCAGGAGCTCTATTTTTATATTATGATATGGTATTACTTATATCCGTGAAGCATACCATATTGGTTCAACTGAACCTGGAGAAACACAGCAATGTCAAGCAGATCAGAATGTTCTTTTCGTCTGAACAGGCGCAAAGTCTTGAGGTGTCTGCGCAAAGTTGACGCACTAATAAAAATACCATTTATATTACTTAAAGACAGCAGTATCTCCCAATGTCTCAGACCCAAAGTAAAATAAAACCGGATTAAACTTGAAAGGCGGGACATGTTTACTTCCATGCAATTCAGCTAAAATAGAGCTCCATGGCAGGATTTTGAGGGATCTCGTTAATTCAGAAAAACAAAACAAAATATTTTTTTTAATGAAAAATTATCTCGTAATTCTGAGATAATTAAGTCGTTAATTCAGAAAAACAGAGCAAAAACTTTTTTTTTCATGAAAAATTATCTCGTAATTCTGAGATAATTAATTCGTTAATTCAGAAAAACAGAGCAAAAACTTTTTTTTTCATGAAAAATTATCTCGTAATTCTGAGATAATTAAGTCGTTAATTCAGAAAAACAGAGTATTTTTTTTTTCTCAAGTGAATGCAATACGCTTCCGTACTTATCGAATGTGTTTGTATTGCGTTTGTTAATACAGTTAATGCTGCCTAAAAAAAAAAAAAATAGAACTCAGTTTTAGGTTCAAGGTGAACGTGTCTTACTTTATGATTTAATCATTTTCGTCTTTGTTTCTTTAACACAAAGATACCTGTATATATTACTGAACCTGCAGAGTTGGGCTCACAAAGTGTAAGAGTGAACTGCTCCATCACAGTACCTTACGAGATGATCGGAAATCAAATGCAGCATTCTCATAGATTACATTATTCCTCCAAACAGTTTTCAGTCGAATGAAACAGAGATTACTTACACTTGTTTCACGAGACAGGGTCCCGTTGCACTCCTCAGTACAAGCAGCGAATTCGACATGAGCATTGACAGCTTTTCTTTTGTCTGTTCTAAAAAATACAATAAAGTGTGTTTCTTCAATCGTGTCTTTTTGACTAACAGCATTTGTTGTCATGTGTCACTCCGAGACTCAATCACCTGTTGTGGGTAGATGAGCAAAATTACTAATCCATGAAATACATTTGAACGAGGAGCTCGCAAACTGGATTAAGCCTCGTCGCATTTTGCGGGTGGCAGGTGCTATATCACACCCTGGGTGCACATAAAAATAACGAACATTCATAAAATCACTCGTAGAAAATGCTCTTAACAACTAAGAACAATAGTTATTGGGAAACGAGGCCAAGAACTCTATGAATTTGCATGTCTTGGAGAAGCGCTTTCATTGTACTCGTGAACAGCAGAGCTCACTGCGCACATATATCAAATCAGACGTGCATTGGCTGCTTTTCTTTCGTCTGTTCTTTAATATATAATCATGTTTTATCAAATACATCTTTGTGTCTAATATCTTGTAATAGGCCCATATCACTCTTAAAAGAGAATTCTTAAAGGTGCCTTCCACAGTGGCTGGTACATCAGCAAAATACTCTGCATGGAAAATACGCATTTGGTGGGTGTTCGTTTCAAACCTTGTTCACTAGGAGTAGCTATGAAAAATTAGTAAGAAAGGAAGTCAAAACTGTCATTGACTTCAAGCTTTGCAATCGCACCCACACTTTCTGTTGGAAAATTATCTCTAGAAAGTTTTAAACTAATGTGTCGGTGAATGGTGATTGTGGCAGCGGGGGCATGGTCAAGTGTCTGTCCGGAGAGAGAGTGCAGTAAGGGTGCTTGCACCTGAGCTAAATTCTGTCTAACACCTGTTTCTGATTACAGTGAACATGGGGAGAGTGGCATAAAAGAGCCAAATAGCCACCAGACCGAAAAGCGAGAGTCTGGATCAGAAAGTTTATTCAGGTGAACCCCCTTTTTTATTAACATAAACATGCCATTAAACTGTACATAAATATGTTCAATAAAACAATAACTTCAAACCCACAACATGAGCAAATGAGATATACAGCAAGTTAACAAAAGGAAAAAGAAAAAAAGAAAGTAAAAAAGAGAGTCAGACAGGAGTGGGCAGTGGGCAGAACAGAACAACAAACCCTCTCAGGTTGCACCAATAAAATGCATGATGTGTAGTCTGTATTATTTATCAAGTGCAGGCAAAGTTACCCTCTCATTCCATTGATTTAATGAAGGCCATGGCTTGTTGTGGGCATGTAAATATCTTATGCCCATCCTTGCCATCAATTCGCAGCCTAGCTGGACAGAGCAGCACAAAGCCCACCCTGCCACATCATAGTTGTAACAAAGTTTAAGCGGAACTCGCCTTTTAAAACGACCAACCCTCGAATAGCATCACATGACTTAAAGATGCTTTTGGGAAACACACCACAGTCTATCTAGACTATTTACTGGGGTCATATCATACAGTCTGACATGCAGCAATCGTAAAAGGATGGAACAAATCATACAGTGTGAACCAGGCTTTAGTTTCTAAGAATTGTCATGGTGAATAAACTATAACTTCTGTATGAGACTCTTTGTTGCACATTAAACTCATATTTCAACAATCCATGACAATCTGTTAACAACATGAAAGTCCTTTTTAAGGCAGGCCAGCTCACTACACTGCCATCTTGGTAACATCCCTGGGCAGTTATTTTATTTGTATGCAATAGGCATGGGAGTACAGCTCCTATCCATTTAAATGTGTTTTAACTCCACATTTAAATATTCCCTATAAGATTACAAACAAAAGCACAACCAAACTGCCACTGTGGAACTATATCAATTTATGCCTGTGCCTTCAAGAGCAAAACAGGTGAGGTCACAGTTTGTGGAGACAATCAGCATCATCTCTTATCTTACTACATCTCCTGTTTGGGTTTACTTGAGTTACACAGCATTGCTCCTTGTGTATCCCATTTGATTGCATTCATGCTGTCACAATGAGCTCATCTGACTGTTTTTGGGGACACAGTGTGTCCTTTGACAACATTCCTTGCAGTAAAACTCAAAATAGTTCAACAATGGGATAATTAATAGAATTTTCTGAAACTCACATCAGTTGTCATGAAGCAGGCTTTGCATGGTATTCAACATCAAACTTCAATTTGCAAAGAAAGGTTTAGGTATGTCTTGATGTTTAACATGATTTACCCAATTATGACATGTTCCTCAACATTTTCATTGGTCCTGGATCAAAATTGCTAGCAACTAATCACATGTAAAAATTCAGTTTAGAATTAGGATTAGGTTTAGGCTTTACTATTAGGGTTTAGGTTTTGGGGATAAAGATTGAACAATATTATTTCCTACCAATCAGATTTTATGATTAGGTTTAGGGAAAAGTTTATAAATTTTTGGTTTAAGGTCTTGAACAAAATTACAATCAACCAATCAGATTTTACAATTATGTTTAAAATAAGTCCTTGGTTAGGTTTTGGGGATAGAGACAGGCTTAGGTTCTTCAAAATCAAATCAAATCCCTTTATTTTCACTCAACCATATACTGTACACAAGTGCAACAGTGGGTGAAAGTCTGATTGGAGAAGAAGCTGTCATGAAGTCGGCTGGTGTGGGTCCTAATGCTGCGATACCGCCTTCCTGATGGTAGCAGTGAGAGCAGCCCATGGCTCGGGTGACTGGAGACTCTGATGATCCTCCAAACTTTTTTCACACACCACCTGGTATAGATGTCCTGGAGGGAGCTCACCTCCGATGATGTGTCTGGCAGTTCGCATCACACTTTGCAGGGCTGTTGTCTTGAACAACAATGCAATCAAGTAATCAGTTTTTACAAATAGGTTTAAGTTTAGAGAATGACTTAAGGTAAAATTTTGGTATAAGGATAGGTTGAGGATTTTGAACAACATTATTATCAAGATTAAGGTCTGAGGGTTAGATTTTGGGGATAGAGATAGGTTATGTTATTGAATAACATTTCTATCAACAAATCATATTTTACTTATAGGTTAAGATATAGAGTCTGACTTAAGATTAGATGTTATAAATAATTATAAATTTAGGATTTAGCCCAGGAGCCCGTTTGGCCAGAGAAGTGCAGGAAATTTGGCGAGAATTGTTGAACATGTCGGCAATGCTGATGAAGGTCATTGCTGACTTAGAGGATCTTGCTGTAATACGTCGATCGATCACTGCCATGTTTGATGGTTACAAGAGCGGGGGATGTCGAGAAACAGACCGATTATCTGGAGTCATCGGAGAGGGAATTAGCTGCGACCAATATGGATTTGAAGCGTCTGGGAGAAGTTGGAGTATATTGCAAATCCATAGCTGGTGGAATAACATCTGTATTGTTGGAATTCCTGAGGCCAGAGAAGGTCAGGATATGGTGAAATTCCTGGGCGGGCTCTTTCTGAGTCTGCTAGACATAACAGGCCATAAGCTGGAAATCGAGTGAGCTCACAGTGAGCTCTGCGATCCGCTGAGAGAGACAGGCCCCGATCAATACTGGCCAAATTCCTGAGATCATCTGATAAGATGATGATCTTGTTACGTGAGGCTAGTAGTAAAGGACAGATTTCTTGGAAGAATCACAATATTTTCTGTTGTATAATTCTGTTTTACAAAATTTTTATAGAAACACCGGACTTGAGCAATCCAATGGCAAAATTGTCACAGGGGCTCTCATAGGCATACATGGACTATTTGAGGTTAGAGGGATAGACACCAGTTGCCGTTGTGCACAGGGTTAATGCGCACGTTTTTCTTTTTACTGTTTGTTTGGTTCAGGGGGAAGTTTGGGGTTTGATTGTTGCTCTAAAGTTGGAATGTGATCTTTATCATTTTATTTTTGACACACAGTCTATTTTTTCTAATATGCCAAAATGTGAAATGTTAATATGAGTGGATTGTCTCTCTCCATATGGAATGTGAATGAATGGGGCATGCCATAAAAAGAAGAAAGGTTATTTCTCTTCTTAAATGTAAGAAATATGATATAGTGTTTCTTCAAGAAACACGTCTTTCCCAGCAGGAAGCTGAAAAATTTGGGAAGACATGGGGTGGACCTGTTTTCTTTAGTGCTGGCTCAAGTAAGAGCAGGGGAGTCATTACACTGATAAGCGTCTACAATTAAAATGTCTCTAAAGATTAAAAGATACATTAGGAAGGGTCATTATTGTTTTAGCAGAAATTCAGGGGCAAAGTTTTATTTTAGATACATTTTAATCATTATTTATTTTTTTATATATCATGATATAAAATAGGGAGGAGACTTTAATCTATTAATGAACTCAGTCCTTGATCATAGTGAAGCAAAAGTGTGTAAGCCCCCTAGAGCAACATTGACGCTTCACAGGATGTGTAAAAAATCTTGGTTGTATAGATATTTGGAGACTTTTGAACCCGTCTGGTAGGGACTATAATTTTTATCATTAGTCCATAAGATTTATGCTAGAATAGATTTTTTTTTATTTATTTATAAGTCCCTCAATTTATCTATTGTTGATTGCTCAATTGGAAACATCTTAGCTTCAGATCATGCCCTGGTGAGTTTAGAGGTGTTGTCACATACAGAGAAAAATAAATCATATAGTGCTTTAATGTATCCCTTTTGCAAAATACTGAATTGCAACAAATGTTAAATGCTGAAATCAATTATTTTATGGAGACCAACTGGTCCTCAGTATCCTCTGTGGGCGTGGCTTGTGAGGCACTTAAGGCACATCTTAGGGGTCAGATCATACAGTATGCCTCTTTCACCAAAAAATCCAAAGCACGAGAACTCGTGGAGTTGGAAGGGAATATTAAAAGGCAGAGGCAGTGCTGAAGCGCAGAATGTCGTCTGATGGCCTCAGAGATTTGACCCAATTGAAATACAGATATAATATTATTTTGTCTCGGAAGGTGGAGTTTTGGCTATTCAGGGCAAGACAGTCATACTTTAAATCAGGGGACAAAGCAGGGAAGCTTTTGGCTACAAATATAAAGCAGAGAGAGTCTTTTTCTAATATTTGCTATTATAAATCTGTTGGTGCTAATATATTTAACTCGGTCATTGATATTAATAACGTTTTGAAAGAATTCTATATTGATCTCTATAGTTCCACATCTTTGTCTACTGATGAAGATATTATAAACTTTGTAGAACCATTTGAATTCTCTAAACTGACAACTGAGCGAAAAATTCTCTTGATTCTTAGATAACCTTGGAGGAGCTGGCAATGTAATTAAGGCCTTGCCTAAAGGCAAGGCTCCGGGCCAGACGGCTTTGCCACTGAATTATTTAGATCTCATGCTACAGAACTAGCTCCACTTATGTTAGAAGTTTATACTGAATCATTAAATAATGGAAAGCTTCTGCCAACCATGACACAAGCCTGTCTGATTCTTAAAAAGGGCAAAGATCCAAGCATGTGTAAAAGTTACCATCCAATTTCCCTGATCCAGCTAGACGTAAAAATATTGTAAAAAAGTAAAGTTATGACATCTCTTCATATAGATCAGGCGGGGTTTACTCGGGGCCGCAGCTCTTCAGATAACATTAGGTGTTTAATTAATATCATGTGGTCAGTGGCGAATGATCAGACTCTGGTTTTTGCCATCTCACTTGGTGTCGAAAAGGTATTTGACATGGTAGAAGTGGATTATCTTTTTAAGATTTTGGAAATATATGGGTTTGGGAATACTTTTTTATTGGATGGATTAATTTACTTTATAGACACCCTGTAGTGGAGGTACAAACAAATGGATTCATTTCAGATTATTTTATTCAGGACAGGGGCACCCAGCAGGGTTGCCCTCTTTCCCCATTATTGTTCTGTCTTGCCCTGGAACCATTAGCAGCCACGATAAGAAAGGAGGATGATTTTTCTGGGGTGGTGACGGAAGGTATGGCGCATAAGCTTTTGCTTTATACAGATTATATTTTATTATTTGTCTCTGATCCCACTAGATCTATGCCTTGCCTCTACAGAATTATTAATTCCTTTTCTAAATTCTCAGGATACATAGTCAATTGGCCTAAATCTGAAACTTTGGGTCTAACAGCATACTGCCCAGTAACGCTTTTCATTCGAGTGCCTTTCAGTGGCCCAAACAGGGCATTAAGTATTTGGGCTTAGAATTTTATTCCCAGCAAATATGTGGGATTTAGTTAAGTTAATTTTGACCCTTTAATAAAAAGGTTTTTGAGCAATATGGGCAGGTGGGCTTCATTACATTTATTTATGATTGGGAGGGTTAATGTTATTAAAACGAATTGTATTCCAAAATTCAACTACCTGCTACAATCTCTCCCTATAGATGTCCCCTCTCTTATTTCAAGCAATTTGATAACATAGTGTCAAGTCGCATTTGCACTCTGTATGGACAAAAGTGTCCAGAGTGTTTAATTCAGACATTTTTTTAAATGTTTCCTCAACCATATGGCTAAACCCAAAATGATGTATTAATAAGTCCCCTTTCTGCTGGTCTGGGTGGATTGTGAGGGAGGATAATATGCTCAGTGACATACATGAAAGTTGAGTGTTGAGATCCTTGAGAATCTCAGATTTCAGTATTTTTAGGTATGTACAGCTGCACCACCTGCTCTGTACTATATTTGGGAGTAGCATACACCCCCTAAAACGGCAGATTCTCTGGGAGTGGTGATTACTGCTTTTGGAAAAGGTCACGAGGCATCATTGTATTACTCCTTTGTATAGGCTTGGTCTTAAAGACACACCCACCTGCTGGTAATACCAATCAGAATATGGGGACACAACCCATGTTTTTTTGGTGGTGTGTTAAAATCCGAGAATGTATATACTGTAATTAGATTCCATATTTTGTTATGTTTATTTATTTTATGAATGGAATCAATACAAATTGTTAATAACAAAAGACACCAAATATTTTCAGATAATCTTTGAGGAGTTGAGGGACTGGCATGTAATGACCGCATGACTTAACCGCATGTCCTGGATAGCCCAAACTCTGAGAACACTTCATAAGATTCCAGACTAACAAAAGTAACCTGTATGTGCTAATTAGACCCTGAACTCAGGTGTTAAATTCACAACCTCAAAATGCAGCCTACTTAACGGCCTCAAAGTTGGCCCACTTTAACTACAGCCGTAATTATTGAGTTAGCAGAAAAGTTCAAGCACTTCCTCGGATATCAGATCGTTATTAAGCTTCCTGATGAAATCTAAATCCCACAGCAGCATGGTTGTTTCCCCACTCATCTTAAACACACCTGTGTGAGGGTTTGTTCAGGGAGTTGGCGGAACATTCCGTATTACCTGGAGAAAGGAATGCATGTTGAGAGCATTAGCAAATCCAGTCCTATTTGAGTGTAACAGGTGTTGTGTGCCCAAACAGGCAGTGTAAGCATTGGGTATGTGATCTATGCAAACATGATATCACTTTAAAGATAATTTTCCCCATTTTTAGATTGTTAAAGTTCAGTTTTGTGATGATGGCGATGAAAGAGATTTACAGCTTATATGCAGAGGCAGCTATAAGTAAGGCATTCATTGGTTAAAGTTTCACTAGAAAAATCTAAACACTGTGGTGCTTTTGAAGCATTTGCTGTTTGTTTGAACAGTCAGACCAGTCTGTCAGAAGAACGTTGGCTCAACCAATGGCGTGAACTTGGGGTGCACTATCTGTTTGGCTGTTTGTTTAGGAAACTTTTTTGAAAGTAGTCATTCTACTGGCTTGATAAAGCCAACATACTGTTATTTTACAGACTTAGTTTAAGTTTTTTCAAAATGCCTAAACCAAACCTAAAATTTCTGACTGCTTTTACTCTTTAGAAGTAAACAGTTACAAATAAATCGAAGAACGAACAGGTATGATGTCATTTAGAACCATACTTGGCAAAAAAGATGGTGTTTTCGCATTCATTTCTGTGGTTTGGAAGAGCTTGTCTGGGCGAACTTTTAGGAAAACTTCTATCCAGCTGCTAAACACCTTCTTGCTGCCATTGGTCCACATCAAGACCCGACCTGAAGTTCCATCTACTAATTTGTTTACATTTTTCAGACAATGTTCAATTTGAACACACCGGAGTGCAAGACCACATCATGTGATTTTTTTTTTTATTTTTTATTTTTTTTATGTTTAATTATTCTACAAAAGGAATCAAATCTACTCAAATACTCTCAAGCTCCCATTCACACTTAGCTGGTAATGGTGAACCTCCGGCAAACCTTTAGCAACAATGGAGAATTTGCCGCAAGTTTGCGCAAAGCTCATTTGCATGTGAAAATTGTCAGTGGTGAATTTGGATCTAGTTTGCGTTAAATTTGCCATGAACTCTCGATTTTATTAAGGCCATCATCATCAAACTTTCATTTAAAACTAGTTTAATTTTCTATTTAAATCTAGTTATTCTTGCAATTCCACTTAATGTCTCTAGAGCTGCAGAAAATGCACATGACGAATATTCCCTTTTATCCTTTCTTTTTTGTTTTGTTTATTGTTTGTTATTTGTTTATTACAAATTGATAAAAATATTATTTTGGGCTTTTAAAATAATTAAGGGGCAATATTTTATATATATTAAAGGAATATAATACTGCACTTAAGAAATATTGCTTATTATAAAATAAGTACTTAATAGTTTGATTATCATAAAACTATTATCACAATTTAAATAGGAAAGCAAAATACTGTTTCTTCAGTGTGAACTGGGAATGGTCCTTTTATAAATAACATTAGTAATACGTTGCAGGGCAAACTCCCTCTAATCCTGAGTCTGACTCAAAAGTTCACTGAAAGGGCAGAAATTTGGCCACCCAGAGCGCCAACAGGTAAACTAATACTTTAGGGCCCCACCTAGTTTTTAAACCTACAACCCTAAAGTACCAGATACACAGCCATCAATATCTGAGACAAATCTGAATTTAAGCAAAATCTGATTAAATAGGTACAGTTAAGCACATGACACTGTTGACAGCACCATTCTTTGAAATGATCACTTAAGATTTAAGAATTCAGAAGTGATATAGCATAAAGATAAATAATAACAAGCATACTAAATTCAGTCACGTGTGTCCAAACTTTTGACTAGTGTGATTTATTGTAATAAATTTACTGTATATTTATAGAAGCAGGGACAATCTCAAGGGTGATTATGAGACACATAAATAATGTTATATGAGGGTTACCTATGCATAGTTTAAAGATTAGACCAGTTGAAATGAGCAATTGTTTTTCCCCAAAAGTGGATTCAAGTGCATGATTTTTGTATCATTTTATTTGCTTTTAAAGGAAAAAATCAAGGTAAATATCACTTGTGAGATGAGTATTTTTATTGGGCATCATATCCAATCAAGCTGTAAATAAAATTATTGATAAAGTGTAAACATGTTATTTAATTGTGTTTATATAGGAAATAACATGTCAGCGATGAAATTAGCCTTAGCAAGACAAAGGAGTCAGTCATTTTATTTCAGAAACATTAAAAATGATTGATAACAGACACACGAATGCTTCAAAACCATTGAGGCATTATCTTAGTCATGATAGATTAGCTCATGAAAACAGAAAAACAAAAAGAATTTGAGATGTGCTACAAAATACAAAAAAATGACATACATCTCCTGTGATGCATGTACCTACACTGTCAGTAGACACACACAAACAAATGTGTAAAAATTAATATTCCAATATATATTTCTTTGATCAATCCACAAAATTGTTATATTTGTCCCCTGAATAAAATTGTACACATTAACCTTGCAATTCACAACTTCTATAGATAGAAACTTAATACAGTGTCACCAAGTTGTTATTGTTGATTTTAGACACTAAAATATGACAATATTTGAATAACAATAATGCTGAGGTGTCTCATATACCGCTGCAGACATTAAAATGGAAAAAGGAACATGAAGGGGCATTTCCCTTTGACATCGAGAAGCAAACAGAAGCCAGATGCACAGAAAACCAGTTTGGGTGTACCTGGAGAAGGCAGGTGGTTAACGAGATGTTGGCTGTGGGTCATGGGAAATGGATCGTTGCGGATGTATTGACGTACTCTCTACTGAGGCCGGGCCAAGTCTGCCCTGATTCCTGTGACGTGAGGCCTGCCAGTGGAAACAATGATGGGAGTGTTATAGTGTTGTCCCGCACGTCATTCTACAAAACATCAGTAATCATAAACTGTAGATACTGTATATCAATAGTAGTAGCATTTTAGACATTTCATAGGAATTTGTATGAAATTCAATGCATTACTAATGATGCAAGAGGTTTTGCAGAACTACATATAGCGTCTCTTTTCTGAGCCAATTTCAAAATAACTTTAAAGAAACTGGTGTCAATGCTATTAGTGGATGTAAAAAGTCCCACAAGTGCCCTACAATAGTAACCACAGGTGACGTTCAGCATGATAACTATGAACATTTCACTAATGTTCAAAACCAGAAAGTGTCCAAATACATTTCTAATAATTTTAAACAGTATATCTGTTGTTTTAATTAAGTTAAATCATGTCATTTTTATTTGTATAGCACTCATAACACACATAATTTCAAAGCAGCTTTACAGAAAACTATGCTGTAATGTCTGTAATGACTTGGAAGTCATCATTGAGCAGTTTAAATGGAAAAACGTGATTGAAAATCATGCTTTATAAATTATCTGTCTTTAGGCCCCCAGTGTGAGCAAGCCAAAGGTGACTGTACCCCCAAAACTCCATAAGATGTTAAAGAGGTCATGTCATGAGGAATACATTTTTCCTTAATATTTTGACATATAAGAGGACATTATACTATAAAAACCTACTGTAAATTAGTACTCAAAATCAGAACTCAAAATTGAATCATCAATGCAATTAAAGCATTTATTGAAACCAAGCTGCAAATTCTCCTCGTTCTCCAATTATCCGACTTCCCAACATCATTTGGGGGCTCATTAATTCATGACCACCTCTACAGCTCAAAAACCTCAATGGCAACTTTTACATCAACACACACTTGACCCCGCCCACTGGTGCTTCTGTTAGTAAACTGAGAGAGAAGGACAAACAATTAATATATTATATTCCTGAATACCAAAGGGGACCTATCTGGACTATCAAATATTTTTGTATTTAAACATGCACAGCCAGATGCCTTTGACAGTTTGATACATATCTCGGATGCTTTTAAAAAGAGGAGAATTAAGTGTGTCCTTCAGCAGCTGCCTCTTGTTGTTTTGAGCACAAACGCATCATGGACACATTCTTTCTCCCATCTTCACTATTTTACTTGTTGGTGTATGAAAACAAGCGCTGGATGGACATCTGACAGTTTCTGGCGATGTGAATTTCAGTGGGTCAGTTAAACCACTTGGAATAGATGGAAAACAGTAAGCAAACATTTCCATCCATGGATATTTCAAATGTAATGACTGTTTGATAGTTTTTAGATAATTATGATGCGATGGAACAGCTTGAGGCTGTCTACACCAGGTGCGTCGACACAACCTTTTTAAACCATGTATTTGTGTTGTTGGCAGTAGTAGTGCCAGCACGTGCAGCGCAAAATGGAAAAGGACATCTGTTTATTGTTGACACAATGGACACTTCCATGGTAAACATCATCATTGATGTTTACCATGGAAGCGTCCGGTGTAAACAGGGTGTGAGTGTTAACAGTTGTGCTTGAAATGAGCAGTTTAATATTTTCGGATGCAATGTGTTGGATGTGCGTTATGTGTAAACCCTGAAATTTAGTTTTGTAATGTTGAGGGACTTGTTCATGCTCATCCGATTGAGTTTCAAGTATGGCAGATTTCGAGGGGCTGCACGCTTTTAGCCAATCATAACAGTGGGCATTTACATTGAAGTTTTAAGGAGGCGCTAAGGCAAAAACTGAGCGTTTCAGACCAAGGGCTAGAGACAGGTTGAACAATGATCATTATATTATTAAATTATGTTTTAATCCAAAAAGAACCAAAACATCTTTCTATGATATTTTCCTTTCAAACAAATGCCATTCAACTTAATGTTTTGTTATATAATGCAGTGACATTCATATTTTTGTTGTTTGGGTGTCTGATTGGGTGTCTGACACTTTCCACACTGATGAACTTCCTAACCTGAAAACAAACTCATTATTTTAAAAGGGACTTAGACTTTACAACAAAAAAAAAAGTTTTGTCAGAGCAGTGTTGTTGGATGTTTGGTAACCGTTGTGTCATTGAGTTGAGCACAGAGACTGCGCTTGATTGACAACAGACACAAGAATGCATCAAACCTTGAGAGAAATGAACAGTTGAGGCATCAGCTCAAATGTGATAGATTAGCTCATGAAAACAAAAAAACTGGTCAGACTGTGTGCCTAAAGAAAATTCTTCAAATGTCTGAGACACATTGATCACCAGATTTTGACGTTTACCAAGCAATCTAGAAACTGAAAGCAGTCCTCTAAACAACATTCAAGGAAAAACATCTTTTCAATTTTTCAAAATTGAAACTTTATGTACATACAAGTTTTTGTACACACCTCAAGGACCCATTTGAAAATATAAAGCTAACAATGTTTAGGTGGTTACACAACACTTTAAAAGAAGAGGTTTCTGAACTAGAGATTTAGATGGATGGGTGGGTGAGTAGGTGGATGGATGGATGGATGGATGGATGGGTGGGTGGGTGAGTAAGGTGGGTGGGTGGATGGATGGATGGATGGATGGGTGAGTAGGTGGGTGGATGGATGGATGGATGGGTGGGTGAGTAGGTGGGTGGATGGATGGATGGATGGATGGATGGGTGAGTAGGTGGGTGGATGATAGTGTGCATTTTCCATTTCCCTTTTTGATTTGTAACTAGTAGCACCTAACCAACCAGCAAAAAAAAAAGAAAAAAAGGTTTTATTTCTAGAGAAAATTATTTTCCTAAAAATTAATGTCCACATTAAGTGAGACTACGTTGTGAAATTTTAAATAATACTTAGCTAAAGAAAGTCTCATCAAATTGTTTAATGTTTCCAGGAGTGTTGATTATTCATGTTTCTGAGACGTTACAGACATTATACAGTAGCTGATTTTCTGTAAAGCTGAATTTTTATTCAAAGTAATGTCCAGTATCATCCAATCACGGCTAACCATGTTAAAATAAAATGTTGCATTATAAAATTCTGCAGCCTGAAACTGATCTTTTGTTTGGATTTTAGGATTGAATGCACTTAGCTGCGTAGAAAGTTATAAGATGGTCCCTTGCTCCCTATTTATTGAATGACTTAACCTCCTGTGTGCTGTCTGACTTCACTGGTGAATGACAGTCTAGAGTCTTCTGAACAGTATTCAGTCGGTTTTAATTAATTTAAATTATGTTGTGTAAAGTAGTCAAAATACAGCGTCCTCACATGTGGAAGCAGGTTCGGATGAGGTTAAAGTCATAAGTATAGACAAACACAATGTGCTTAAGCTAACAATACACAAATAATTATAATCTTTCATGTCTTTATTGAACACATTCCATTAAACATTCACAGTGCTGTGGAAAAGGTAAGTGAACCCCTAGGCTAAAGGCATCAATAAGAGCTAATTATATTCAGTAGTTGGTAGACCTGGCATCAGATTATTAAAATGAGATTGGAGGTGTGGGTTAGAGATACTTTGACTTGTAAAAATAATTTAAACATTTTGAGTTTGCTATAAATATATATATATTAATATATATATATATATATATATATATATATATATATATATATATATATATATATATATATATATATATTTTTTTTTTTTTTTTTTTTTTTTTTTTTTTTAGAAGACCTAAAATCAAAATGTTTTGCTTTTCATAAAGCTGGAAATGGTTACAAATTATATTGAAGAGCTTAGATATTCATCTGTCCACAGTGTGGCAGGGTGGGGCAGAGTCATGATTGCGCACAACCCTAATCAGGATAATTAGCCCTCGAGAGGGATAAAGGCTGACAGATGATGGCAGTGCTGACACCTGTGTGTGTATGTGTGTGTGTTTGTGTTTGTCTTTTTGGTTAAGTTTATAATTAAAATATTATTTATATTGTCAAGCTGGCTCTCGCCTCCTCCTTTCCCTTTAACCCCTTTACAACAGTTAGACAAACTGTCTATCAATGGAGATGATTATTTACTGTGGTTACTCTCCCAAGAAGTGGCCATCCAGTCAAGATGACTCAAAGGTTACACCGCAGAATGCTCAATGACGTAAAAAAGAACTGTACAATGACAGTTGAAGACTTGAAGGAATCAATGAAACTGGTTGACATATCTTTTCATGTATATCCTCTACAAAACACATTAAACAGGCATGGTGTCCATGGAGGGACACCACAAAATGAAGCCCCTGCTTTCCAACAAAAACATTGATGCGCACCTGAAGATTGCCAAAGACTACCTTGACACTTGCCACAATGCTACTGGGAAAATGTTTTGTGCACTAATGAAACTAATGTAAAAACTTTGGGGAAGAACACGCAGCACAATGTATGGTGTAAAAAGGGCACCACATACCAACGTGAAAACATCATCCCAATGGTGAAGTACGGTGGAGGGAGCATCATGATTTGGGGCTGATTTGCTGCTTCGGGGCCTGGGCAGCTTGCCATCATTGAGGGAAAAATTAATTCAAGTTTATCAAGATATCCTACAGGATAATGTCAGGGTGGCTGTGCACCAGCTGAAGCTCAGTAGAAGTTGGGGGATGCAGCAGGACAATGACCCTAAACATTGAAGTAAAGCCCGGTTTTACAAAATGGCTAAAAATATCCACCGTTTAAAGTGTCCCAGTCAGAGCTCAGAGCTTAACCCAATAGAGATGTTGTGGAATGACCTCAAGTCATTCACACCAGACATCCTGTGAGTATGGCTGAACTGAAAAAAGTTCTGTAAGGAAGAATGGTCCAAAATTCCTTCTGAACTTTGTGCAGGTCTAATTCACAGCTACAAGAAACACTTGGTTGAGGTTATTGCTGCCAAAGGAGGATAAACCAGATAATAAATCCAAGGGTTCACTTACTTTTTCCACAACCCTGTGACCGTTCAATGGGATGTGTTCAATAAAGACATGAAAGATTATAATTGTTTGTATTTGTCTATATGTGTGACTTTGATGAAAATGAGATCACATTTTATGACCAATTAATGCAGAAATCCAGCTAAGTGTTTGAAAGCCATTAAAGCTAATACAATAAATTATAAATAGCCTATACAATACATTTTAAATACTGATTTGTTGTGGTGGAAGACGGCTTTATCCCCGCCTTCTTATGTTTCAAATAAAGGTATTCTTCTCAAATCAATACTATTTAACAACAGGTTCCCATTGTGACTAATAAACTTAGCCTGAGAACTAACTATTCAATTGAGTAAAACTTGTGAGAACTAGGCCTGGTCTCCCATGTAAAACTTTATAAAACAAGAAAAGTGGAGCATAAAGACTAGACATACACTGAGGACATTTGTGGCCCATTTCTGGACAAATTGTATAACTGCTGTGTGCTGTTGATTTGGCCCCGTTCATTTGCTTTGGGGGCCTCGCTCTCCATCTAAATGAAAATGACAGGAGCCCCACTGTGGGTTCTAGAGCAAGCATAACCTCAGAGATGGGGCCACATCATTAGGGGGTCAACCAAACCCAAACCACCAACCATTTCTCCTTCTGTCAACAATGCTCTTCCATCCAGTAATGAGGCACAGTTAATGGTTCTGATTTGGGTGTTTTTGAAATTTTTGTGATATTGCTGTTGCAGCCGTTTTTAAGAATTGTGACTGTGGCTGAGTAGTTCAGCAAGTAAAGATGCTGACTACCACACCTGGAGTCGCAAGTTTGAATCCAGTGACTCCAGTCAGGCTTCATAAGTAAACAACTGGCCCGGTTGCTAGAGTGGGTAGAGTAATGTTGGGTTAACCTCCTCATGGTCGCTAGATTGTGGTGAGTTGCACGTGGATGCCGCAGGAAATGGTGTCTCCGTGGTAACGTGCTCAATAAACCATTTGATAAGATGTGCGGATTTATGGTCTCAGACACAAAGGCATCCTCTGCCACCCGGATTGAGTCACTACACCACCACGAGGACTTAGAGAGCATTGGGAATTGGGGAGAAAAGGGGAGAATTTAAAAAATGTTAAATAATAAAAAAATTAACATTTAAAAAAACAATTCCACCATATGTCAAATCATGTATAATGTTTGACAGCTTTGTGCGGTGGAAATGACTGTTGTGGAAATTACGTTTAAAATAAAATGGCCAACTCCTTTGTCTTGCTAGAGCTAATTTCACACACACCAGTGTTGGGTAAATTCCTCAAAAAATGTAATCCATTACAGATTAATTAATTCCATAAAATTGTAATCAGATTATTTTGCTGACTAATTTGTCACAAAAGCAATCGCATTTCTGGTTATTTAACTTTTAAGTTACTTTCTAAAACACTTTTCAGTTAAAAATTTGTTTTTCCAATCAACACATAAAAAAAACATTATTATAATGCCTCTACACGTCTTTCAGCTGTCATGGAAACACAAAGACTACCCATAAAGTTTAACCCCTTACCAAAACCCTGAAAATAATCATGATTTTAATAGGAAATAACATTAATGTACCACCGAAGAATGAAAACATCAGGGTTTGGATCAATATGAGGTATTACATGTTATTGACATACAGTACATCAGTCATTTGTATTGTGTTCATAAATATAGAATGAGTAACAGACGTTTTTCTTCACAGATGTTTTCTTTCTTTACATAAAATGTTGAAAAAAAATGGTCACCTTTATTGTGTCGATTTGAAATTCTGTTTGTTGACAGAATGGTCTCAATGAGAATAAAAGTAGTACCTTTTTGTAGGAGCTAAGTCACACGATATCTTATGATTTTGAGTTATTATGAGAAGAGACTATGTTGGATACATTAACTTTTAACAAAATTGTCATTGTAGTGAAAATAATGTCATAACTGATGGACAGACTCCATCTTGATTTTAGTTTTTTTTGTTTATTTCACTCAGTTGAAATGTATTTAATGAAATAAAGAATTGATTATTTGCCCCTAGGTTGCTGCAGTGGTGTAAATAATGATGAGCCAAAAATTATGACTGCTCACAGGTGAAGCGAATAACATTGATAATCTCCTAACAAGGCCACATGTCAAGGTCTGGGTAGATTAGATGGTAAGTGACAATCAGTTCTCGTAATCAATGTGTTGAATGCAGGAGAAATGGGCAGGATGGAAGACCTGAGCGACTTTGATAAAGGTTAAATTGTTATGGCCAGACGACTGGGTCAGAGCATCTCTGAAACTGCAAGGCTTGTGGCATGCTCCCAGTAAGTAGTGGTACGTACCTACCGACAGTGGTCCAAGGAGGGACAAACCAGCGATTGGGTATTGGGCGCTCAAGTCTCATTGATGTGTAAGGGCAACGAAGTTTATCCTGTCTGGTCCTAACTGACAGAAGATCTACTGTGGCACAAGTCACATAAAATGTTACTTATACTTACGGGAGGACTGTGCCACAACACACAGTGCATCTCACCCTACTGCATAGCCGCAGACCGGTCAGAGTGCCATTGATGACCCCTATCCACCGTTGAAAGCACCTACAATGGGCCTGCATGTGTTGGAACTGGAACTTGGAGCAGTGGAAGAAGGTCGCCTGGTTCTGTGAGTCCTGTTTTCTATTACATCACATGAATGGCTGTGTATGTGTGCACCATTTATGCACTGTGGGAAGATGACAAGCCAGTGAAGGGATTGTAATGCTCTGGGCAATATTCTGCTGGGAAAGCCTGGGTCCAGTAATTCATGTGGACATCAATTTAACACGTGCTATCTACCTAAATATCATTTGAGACCATGTACACCCCTTCATGGCAAAGGTATTCTGGCTTGTTAATAGTTTCTAGAATATCAAAATCCACAAAAGGAGATGTTTTCCTTTTACTATTTGACTCCTTAACTATGCAATAGTCTCCCAAACAATGTTCGTGATGCAGATACACTCACTCAGTTTAAGTCTAGACTAAAGACTCATCTGTTTAGCCAAGCATACACCTAATTTATTTATCAACTCACAATTAAGCTGCTATAGTTAGGTCTGCTGGAACCAAACAGCCGGAAACAGCTATCATGATCTATGCCTCTGCCTAAAAATAAACTACTGGGGCATAAAAAATCCAAGTTGATGAAACATCCATTTCTGTACAGTTGACGTCCAGTAACTGGAGCTGGTGGTCGTTCTGTCCATAACCAAAGGAACAGCAGTGATCAGTGTATGACAGGCATCTGTCTGGACTGGTGGTGTAATGAGAGCTTTGTGTTCATGGTGATAAATCCTTTGTACTAATGACAGATTGCATCTTTAATCTACAACTCTCACCTGTAAGAGATCACTGAAACCCAAAAGCTCACAGTCAGCTATCAAAAATCAACTATGAAAGACCTTTAGGTGTTAGAGAAAAGCGTTGGTAATTTTTTATGCCCACACATGTAAAATGTAGAAAGTTTCTAAAATGTGTAGAAATTATTTAGGGGACGTAACAACTATTATAACTGAGGGTTCAGTAGTTGGCAAGTTAATGTAATCCTGCTTAGAGGATAATGTAAACGGATGTTGCTTGTCCTGGGTGAAGGGCTCAAGCCTTGACCTGAGCTCCGGATGAACTATCCATAGAGTGGTGCCAAATGAGAATGAGGTTGATGTCAACTTCCTGTGTGATCATGTTGACAAACCATAAAGTTCTTGCATTGCTTGTCACTCAGTTTTTAAAATATCAATACTGCCTTTAGCATTGCAGTTATTCGAAAGTCAACAAAGAAGCCTCCTGGAAACCGAGATGCAGAGGATGAATGATGCTACACCATTCTAGCAGTTGTTTTGCAAGTGTACGATTATAAATTGTGTCAGTAGCTGATGCTATGGGTGCTCTCCCAGGTGTGACGATCTCTAAAACCCTTTAGAATCAGTAGTGTGGTAAAGCTATGCAGCGTCTCATTCCCTCCTTTCAGAGAACCGAAGTTACAGTCGCAGTCGAGATTTTCCCTTTCAAGTCAGTAACTTCGAAACTGTGTCAGTAGCTGATGCTATGGGAATTGTATATCATAATGCCATGCTACTGACTCACATGGACCAAAGTAATGCACACTAGCCAAAAGGTTAGTGAAAAAGCATTAAAATAACCATATTTTTTCGTACTGAAAAATAGAAAGGAAGAGGGAAACTATATAAACCATTATGGTAAAATACTATGACAACAACATTCAGGGTAGTGAAACATTGTTCACAAACTCTTCTTCACACCATAGTGGGAAGGGAAGAGACAGAGTGGTCATAGATAAGCAAAGTTATAGAATGACACTAGCCAATGGAGAAGTGAAACATTAAAAATGACTCTTCTTCGTAAACACAGTCGGAAGAGAGAGGATGGTACAATAATGATACCAGGCTTATAATATAAGCAATACCATTAGCCAATCAGGGTAGAATAACTTTGACTTATCAACCCTCCTTCACAGTTACATTTTGTGGAGAGAGGGAAAACAACGTCCTTGTAATAAAACCTGTCAAAGGTTTTAGGGTAAGCCCAGCCTGCGGTAAGACAGATGCCCTCCAAGGACATGCCCTTTGCCCTCAGCCAGAACGAGGCCATGCTCTTGGTGGAATGGCACACTGCATGCCTTGCAAATTGAAAGCGAGTGCAATGGCATCCACAACCCAGTGAAAGTCTTTGCTTGGAGACAGCCAACCTTTTGAGCGGCCTCCAAAGCACTTTGATCGGTCAATGTACATAACAGCTATGTACATAACATAATGCCCTAACAATGTCTATAACTAAAGGATAGTGTTTGAACTGTAAGATTAATGATTCCCCTTCTGTCACTCTCTCGACACAGTGTCGAAGGAAGTGACACAAGGGGTCTTCTCGGATGCCGAATAGTTCCTCTGAACCTGAGAAAAGGCCAATGTCAAGTTGGCAGACAGAATTTGCATGCCCCGCCCCGGACATACGGGTATAAGGGGAAGAGAGGCAGCGAATGCCAGTCAGAAGTTTTCTTCGGAGCCGAATGGTTCTATCACAAACAGCTGAGTCACACTACTGTCTCACTTACCTTTATCAGCGAGAAGCGTGGCTGTTGGATCCGCACGGTGCAGTTTCCAGCTGGCGTTCTCTCTCCTGCACGTTCTGCAGCACACGCCCCTGGGCGCTTCGACAGTGCTTCTTCCTGGTGTAAAAGAGTATATTTTCCAACTCTTAAAAGAGCAATTTTCATATTCACTGAAAGAGTACACAGCGGCATTGAACGTCCTTTTCAGTTCCTGGATTCCTTTTCTCTCCAAGAATGACGGCCACAGACGCTGCCTCGTGTGCCTGGGCAGCGATCACACTGAGGCAGCGTTTGTGGATGGCTCATGTTCTTATTGCGAGAATATGACCATGGCCACGTTGCGATCGCGGCTCTCCTTCTTGAAGGTGAATGCCACTTCAGCCGCCCCCTGTGTCGCTGCTCCTTCCCACGGGATTGAGGACGATGCGGCTGGCGATGAAGGCGATATGGGGATGATGACGGGCTCAGTTTCGCCGGGTAGATCCCCACGAACCACCCGCCACCCAGCATGCTCGTGTGCTTCCGTCCGGGCTCTCCTTGAAGACGGCCCTCCTGATCGCGTTAGGCTGTGCTCTCCCTCGAGTTTCCGGCCTTGGATGATGACATCACCACTGCATCGGAGAACGTTCAAGCATCTGATGTGGAAGACTCGATTGGGCTGCCACCCTCGGGCCAGCCCGCCCAGTCTGAGGCGGATGCGCAGATGACTGATATGCTTTCCCGGGCGGCCGCAAGCATGGGTTTGGACTGGAACCCCCCCTCCTCCCCACAGCCTTCGCGGCTTGACGATTGGTACCTCGGAGCCTGGCGCCATCCAGCGCACCCCGTCTGCTCGCCGAGGGCGTCCCCCTGCGACCAAACAACAACAGCCAGCTCCGCAACCCGGGCCCAGCTCTCAGCCCCAGCATCAAGCACCTCGCAGGCGGCGTACGCCCCCCGTCTCCAGGACCCCTTCCCGGACCAGAAAAGCTCTGAAGCGCTCCTGAGACGGACAGCCCAGGCAGTCGGATACTCGCTCCGGAGGTGGTTCTAAGACCACTCCGTCCCCCGGTGGAGGACCGGGAGGAGAATCTTCTGTTTACTTTTTTTCATTTGCCTCACCCCCCTCGGGGTGCAGTACCCAAATTCTCCATAAAAGAGCCACTCCCTGGGCCATTTAGCTGGTGTGCGCCGTTCTCACGGCACCCCGGCCTTGCAGTTCTCCAGTCCCGGTTCCCCGGACGCAGCT
Organism: Moxostoma hubbsi; assembly: GCA_032164185.1. NCBI lineage: Eukaryota > Metazoa > Chordata > Actinopteri > Cypriniformes > Catostomidae > Moxostoma > Moxostoma hubbsi. The sequence goes on along the minus strand of JAVLUX010000052.1, from coordinate 3,113,544 downwards.
CTCTCGCCTCCGGCCCCGCGACTGTCCAACCCCGGCAGGCCAGCGCTGACGAGTTTCGAAGACGCCCTCTCTGGACCTCTTCCTCAGTCTCTAACCCGCCCCCTGCCGGGTGTGCGGACCAAGGTAAGTGCTTTGAGTCTTTTCTCAGCACCTCAGCCTCAGGACGAACTTTTGCCTCCCGCCGCGAAGCCCCGCCCGGTACGTCAAAAGCGATCGTCCCCTTAGTCCCCCTCGCAAGGAGTTTGGACGCGTGGTTATCGCTTCCCAACCTGTTGCGCTGGTTGGCCAGGACCATCCGACTCGGCTACGTGATTCAGTTCGCCCGGCTCCCACCTCGTTTCAGCGGTATTCGCTCCACTCTAGTGCACGGCCAACAAGAGAGTGCCGTACGAGCAGAGATTTTTACACTGCTCCTCAAGGATGCGATAGAGCCCATCCCTCCAGCCGAGATGAAGAAGGGTCTCTACAGCCCTTACTTCATTGTACCCAAAAAAACCGGCAGGTTGCGACCAATCTTGGACTTGCGAGTTCTCAACCTGGCCCTGCTCAGACTCCCGTTCAAAATGCTCACGCAGAAGCAGATTCTCGCCTGCATTCGACAGCTAGATTGGTTCGCGGCGGTAGACCTGAAGGACGCGTACTTCCACGTCTCTATTTTGCCGCGACACCGACCCTTCTTACGGTTCGCGTTCGACGGCCAGGCGTATCAGTACAAGGTCCTCCCCTTCGGCCTGTCCCTGTCCCCTCGCGTCTTCACCAATGTCGCAGAGGCCGCTCTTGCCCCCCTAAGGGAAGTGGGCATCCGCATACTCAACTACCTCGACGACTGGCTCATTCTGGCCCACTCTCGAGAGTTACTATGCACTCACAGGGACCAGGTGCTCAGGCACCTCAGCCATCTAGGGCTTCAGGTCAACTGGGAAAAGAGCAAGCTCACCCCGGTTCAGAGCATCTCTTTTCTCGGTATGGAGTTAGACTCGGTCTCAATGACAGCGCGTCTCACCAACGAGCGCGCTCAGTCAGTGCTCAGGTGCCTCGCTCACTTCAAGCCTGGCACAGTGGTCCCTCTAAAACAATTCCAGAGGCTCCTGGGGCATATGGCATCCTCAGCCACGGTCGCGCCGCTCGGGTTGATGCATATGATACCACTACAGCACTAGCTACAGACTCAAGTCCCAAGATGGGCATGGCGCCACGGCACGCATCGTGTGGCAATCACCCCCGCCTGCCGTCAGACTTTCAACCAATGGACAGACCTCTGCTTCCTGCGGGCTGGCGTTCCCTTGCAGCAGGTTTCCAGACGTGTCGTGGTAACCACAGACACATCTCGACTGGGTTGGGGCACAGTGTGCAAAGGGCACGCTGCCGCTGGCACCTGGAAAGGTCCCTGGCAGCGTTGGCACATCAATTGCCTAGAGTTGATGGCTGTTATTCTTGCTCTACGGAGGTTTATTCCACTAATCCGAGGCAAGCATGTTCTGATTCGCTCAGACAGCACCGCGACGGTAGCGTACATAAATCGCCAGGGCGGCGTGCTCTCTCGTCATATGTCACAACTCACCCGCCATCTCCTCCTCTGGAGTCAGCCGCGACTCAGGTCGCTGCCCGCCACTCATATCCCTGGCAACCGCAACACAGTAGACCTCTTTGCCTCCCAGGACAACTCCCATTGCCCGCTCTGGTATTCCCTGATGGACGCTCCCCTCGAGACAGATGCCCTGGCACACAACTGGCCCCGGGGGTTGCGCAAGTACGCATTTCCCTCAATGAGCCTTCTTGCATCGGTGCTGTGCAAGATCAGGGAGGAGGAGGAACAGGTTGCCTTGGTGGCCCCTTACTGGCCCACCCGCACCTGGTTTTCGGAACTCACGCTCATCATGACAGCCCCTCCCTGGAAAATCCCCCTGAGGAAGGACCTTCTTTCTCAGGGACGGGGCACCCTCTGGCATCCGCGCCCAGACCTCTGGAATCTCCATGTCTGGCCCCTGGACGGAACGCGGAAGATCTAGTAAATCTACCACCTGCTGTCTTAGATACGATCAATCAAGCCAGAGCTCCCTCAACCAGGCAACTCTACGCACTAAAGTGGCGTTTGTTCGCGAATTGGTGTTCTTCCCAAGCCGAAGACCCACAGAGATGCGCAGTTCAGTCAGTGCTTCTATTCCTGCAGGAGAGACTGGAGAGGAGGCTGTCCCCCTCCACCTTGAAGGTGTATGTAGCTGCTATCGCAGCCCACCACGACGCAGTAGATGGCAAGTCCCTTGGTAAGCACGACTTGATTATCAGGTTCCTGAAAGGCGCCCGGAGACTACATCCTCCCCGGTCTAACCTGTTTCCCTCTTGGGATCTCTCAGTGGTCCTCTCGGGCCTTCAGAGACCCCCATTTGAGCCGCTTGATTCAGTCGAGCTCAAGGCCCTCTCCTTGAAGACGGCCCTCCTGATCGCGTTAGCCTCAATCAAGAGGGTAGGAGACCTGCAAGTGTTCTCTGTCAGCGACTCTTGCCTGGAGTTCGGTCCAGCACTTTCTCACGTTATCCTGAGACCCCGAGGGGGCTACGTGCCCAAGGTTCCCACGACTCCTTTCAGGGACCAGGTCGTGAACCTGCAAGCACTGCCTCAGGAGCAGGGTTAATGCTTTGAGTCTTCTCTCAGCATCGCCCAGGCTCTCCTGCTACCCCCCGGGGAATGACCGCCTTCCCTGACATATGTTGGGCCCCAGCCGCTCTACATCCTATGTGAGAGACATAGTGAGAGAGAAGGCCGCGGCTGTTGGGCTTGCTCCCAACAATACCTTTTTCCCCCGGGGGTGGGAAAACCTAGGGTGGATATGCTAAAACTCTTTGAGGGGGCGTTGGGGAGAGCGACGTGCATTCAGTTCAGGTGCCTCTAACACGCAATAGCCTGCTTTGCCCCTGCTCCGACAGTCACATCACACGGTCAGTGCGTGGCATTTTTTTATGGACCCCTTGTGTCACTTCCTTCGACACCGTCGAGAGAGTGACAGAAGGGGAACATCTCGGTTACTGTTGTAACCTCCGTTCCCCGAGGGAGGGAACGAGACGTAGTGTCCCTCCTGCCACGGCACTAGACCTAGCACTGTAAATGGCCGTGCTTCATCCTTCGGCTCCTCAGTGCAAATCCTGACTGGCATTCGCTGCCCCTCTTCCCCTTATACCCGTATGTCCGGGGCGGGGCATGCAAATTCTGTCTGCCAACTTGACATTGGCCTTTTCTCAGGTTCAGAGGAACTATTCGGCGTCCGAGAAGACCCCTTGTGTCACTTCCTTCGACACTACGTCTCGTTCCCTCCCTCGGGGAACGGAGGTTACAACATTAACCGAGATGTTATGTGTCTTTGAAGTTCATCCCAAATTGACTGTAGAAGTTCATGTAGATGTAGTGTCCTTTTTTATTTGAATGACGAAGGCTATGTATTCCATAGCAGCTTTTGACAGTTCCTTTCAGTTCCAGGTGTGGTAGTGAAGTTTAATCCTGAGTTAGAGGTGCAGGCAGTGGCCATTGAAGTATCTCTTGTTGTACATATGGAGTTGGCAACAGTTTATCCTCTATGAAATCCATCATAAAAGATTGGAGTGATGCAGACAGTGATCCTCAAAGTGCCCCTCAATGTATAGTTTGCACAAGCTGCAGTTGGTAGTCATCGATAAGTGACACATAGTGGTGGGAGTGGAACATTGGGTTGGACCGGAGCTGGATCTGGCAGGGTATGGTAAATGGAGAGTGATTATAAAGGGTTTCAGGGATCATCACTACTGGGCGGAGTTCCTGTAGCATTGGCTATTTACGCATGGTCGAGGTCACAGACTTGAAAGGATCCATGGTTTTATACTAGTTGCAGTGTTACCAAATCTCACAAGACAAAAAAGTGACCTGATCTGGAAAAACAAGCTCAAAATAAGGGACTTGTCTCACCAAATATAAATGAAAAATATTGCGATTGAATTTATTCCCATGTAGGGGAATTAACAGCATAGAAATCATAACAAGCACAGTATGCTTACTGTCTTTCCAATTACTGTATTCTTAATATTAAATATATCCACAAAAATATTTCAAATATGGCCATCTAAAATAAATGAATAGCCTAAATATTATTACTTTAAACATTATTAGTTGTTAACAAATGGAAACAAACAGTTACCAGCATTTCAAAAAATAAAATTTTCACTCCCGTACAATTGAAAGTGACTTGGCTCCCATTTTCCATTTTTGTTTTTTGTTCTATAAACCATTTTTAGTCCCTGTATACGAGTACTAATTTTTGCTTTACATTCCATTTATTTACCCTTATGAAATATGCAACAAAAAAATCTAACTTCAATCACACAATGTCTCAGAATCCATCAACTTTGTCACCTCAAATTTGTCAAAAAAAGAGGACGACAATACCTTGTCACGCAGCATAACCCTGAACATTCATTGACAGCCTACGACTACATTGTTTGAATTGACTTTAATATCTCTCCAAACGCCTTCTTCCTCTGTCACTGAGGGAATTTACTCAAACACAATTAAAAGATTAGGCTGTGTGCCAAAGCGGGGAATGCAAGGTGACAGAGGCATGAATCACACTGTCCACCCTGAGGATGTTTGTTATCCGCATGCTAAAAAGACGGAAGTGAGAGAAGTTTGAGCTTACACCGTTAAAGTTAATCCGCATGTTCAGTCAAACTCACGCACCACCCGCCCACAGCATCTGTTTTAGCCCCGCCCTGACAAGATATGATGAACTGTCAAATCTATGAAAACAAACAGTTAGGATGTATGACATTAAAACATGTCGACTAAAGAGGTGGAAATGTCATGGTAGTTTGTTTGCTTGGCGATTGAAAAAGGAGTAAAGTAAGAAGTACATTTTATGGGTCATTTTACTTGACAAATATGCTAACAATTACTATAAAGCCTGTACAGTATGTTAAGTGTTATGCATTTTAAAGGCACATGCAATGCATTCATTTATCATATTAGTTCATTAGTTGTAATTGTAACTGCCATAGCAGTTCATAGGGTGACTCTCACTAAAAAAGAATATTATCTGATGATTATCTGATTATGCTGAGACTATTATCAACCCAAAATCAAAAGTTAAATATTGTCCACAATGTTTTTTGCAATTTGTGACATTATTTTCATGACAATGAAAAAAAATTACAATTTTAAATCCTTATTTCTGTAATGGTAAATATTGTTTGACTGTAAAGCAAATAAGACATTATATATATATATATATATATATATATATATATATATATATATATATATATATAGTGAGGTGGAGCCACAGTGGATCAGGCTTGTTGGTCCAGCACATACCACAGATGGTCAATTGGATTGAGATTTGGGGAATTTGGAGGCTAGGGCAACACCTTGAACTCCTTGAACACCTTGCTGAAAGAGGCCACTACCATTAGGGAATACCATTGCCATGAAGGGGTGTACCTGGTCTGCAAATATGTTTGGGAAGTTGACACATGTCAAATTGACATCCACATGACCTTCTATCAGTTCAAACCAAATGGGATAGCCTTCGTTGCACTCATGCATCGATGATCCTTCTGCACCCAACCCCCTGTCGCTGGTTTGTCCCTCCTCGGACCACTGTCGGTAGGTACTCACTACTGCTGACCGGGAGCACCCCACAAGCCTTGCCATTTCAGAAATGTTCTGACCCAGTCGTCTGGCCATAACAATTTAACCTTTATCAAATTCGTTCAGGTCTTCCATCCTGCCCATTTCTCCTGCATTCAACACATTGACTTTAAGAACTGATTGTTCACTTACCATCTAATCTACCCAGACCTTACTTTATAAGTGTCTCTTAAGTGTATTTTTTGTTTTATTTTTTGGCATTATATATGTTAGTCAGCATGTGGTGACAAAAGATTATTTTTGTGTGTAATATGAGCAGTTGGTGATGTGAAGTGAATCTGTCAGTCATTGTTTACATACAACAGCACTGCTAATGTAGTGGTAACAGTATTACCACTACATAACTAAAGCTATAAAATGGCTTTAAACGGCTTTAAACAAACAACTTCAGCATGCTGAGAGACACAACAGACAGATTAATTACACAACTCAAGGTGCTTACTGGAGTTTCCACATTGGAGGAAAAAGTACTGTTGAAAATAGCAGAGGACATTGCAGTTTCTATAGTGAAAGACTCTTGCGCACCGGCTACAGTGAAATTTACCGCTTGGACACTATTTTTCCACAGAGAAAGCTGATTTCCAGAAAGCTGACAGCATCTCTGCTTGGGTGTGGCAACAGGTGATCACACATGCTCCGTCACTCTCTCTCTCTCTCTCTCACACACACACACACATCCATCCATCCTTTTTATCCAATAACTTGTTTGAAACAGCGCAAGCCGTGATACTATTTCTGAAGTGACACATCATTTGGTTTGAACCAGCAACGGCAGATTCTGGTCCGTCACGTAAGAAAGTAGTTCCATGCACAAATGTGTTTTTATGACCGTACTCAGTTTTTCCTAATTTTTTTACATTTACTTGTTCATTGAACTGTTGTATATAAGCAATATCACACTCGCAATCGTGCTATATGGGCCTACATCAGCACTGCTGTGATTACCTATGGCACTCGAATCACACCAGTGCTGATGTAGGGCCATATCGCACTCTTGCTTGTGTGATATATATATATATATATATATATATATATATACAGTATATTACTATATAAAGTAGCTCATTATATATCAAAATGTATCTTTATGCTTAACAGAGGATAATTCATCGAAACACACAAGCAACCTCAAATTTCATGAATAACAATAATTAATGAATTACAAAGTGTTTGCATAACTTTATAATTCATTAAATATATTATATATTGTTAAAATACATTAAATATAATAAAGGCATTATTGATCCATATTGTTAATAAGTGCAAATACATTATGGAATTCAGGTGGAATTATACAGAATGATAAGTATTAATAGATTAGATATTTTGCTATGATGTCATTATTTCCAGATATAAGTATATAGCACAGGTGTGCTGTTGGGTGGCGTCCAGTCCTGCAGATTAACTCCACTTGTCTCTCAGCATGGTCTACTGATCACATATTGGACCGGCAGCATCTATTATTCATCCTGGTATGTATTTGGAAAACTCGAACTGGCCCAATCGGTGTCAAATTCAAAATTTGTTCCTCTTACATAATTGATGCCGCAAAGCCGCTGGGGTAATGACAATATCTGAGCAGGGTAAACCAGCTAACTGAGTCAACAGTACTACAATAACAAAACTATAATATGCATTTGCATTTTGCAATGAGGTTTGTTTGTTTTTTACCAGATATCAGATCAACAAAAAGCATATATGAGTTCAAGATTCAGTAAGTGTAACAATCACAAACTGATATAAGTTTTTTTTTTACATCATAACAGAGCTTGCCTATATATATACAGAAAATGTGTGTGTGTGTGTGTGTGTGTGTGTGTGTGTGTGTGTGTGTATATATATATATATATATATATATATATATATATATATATATATGTATGTATGTATGTATGTCAGATATGCAAACATTCTTGCTTAAAGCTAAAAATCCACATAAATTTTTATATATATATATATATATATATATATATATATATATATATATATATATATATATATATAGGCAAGCTCTGTTATGTATAATACATATAGTTTTAATTATCTATCTATCTCTCTCTATATATATACATGTATATTTATACCACAGGTCTGTTGAATGCTTGATTCTGATTGGTTCATGGATGTTCTAAGGTGTGCAATTATTTTTCATGTAAAGGCACGGCTATGAAGTAGTTCCAATTCTTGGCCGCATAACGGTCCATATCACTCGTCAAAAATACTACAGTTATTTCAAAGAGCCCTACAGGCTACCACAGCAAAATAACCAATTAAAACAAAGATATTAAGTACATTGGATAAGAATAACAGAAAATGTCTATAATATCCTACATTTATTTACATTTTTATTGAAAAGTGTCCTTGGGCTCCCTCTCTTTCTCTTATTTTCGCACTCGTCTCGCTCTCTCTCTCTCTCTCTCTCTCTCTCTCTCTCTCTCTCTCTCTCTCTCTATATATATATATATATTCTCTCTCTCACACACACACACACATTGGACATTGGTTAAAGTAAATCAGTAAATCATAAGAAAGCCAAACAATGTCTATAACATCCTACATTTATTTCAATTTCTGTTGAAAAGCTCCCTCGTCTCCCCTGAACTTACACACGCTCACACACATACCTGCACCCACACATTGAAACTTGTGTCGTGACCAGCTAATAGAGCCACACCCCTGCGACTTGATGAATACAACAGTTTCTATTATCCTAAATTATTATCTATTATCCTTTAATATGTTAATTTTTTTTGTTTCAATGTATTTCACCCTAATAAGCCTCACATAGCTATAATGGAAAGCACAGTGCTACCCATCACGCTGTCTAACAACATGGTGCCGATCACAGCGGAGTTTGTCTTTGAGAGAAAGGCCAGCAAAACTTCATCTGGTAAGAAAACTAATTAAGTTTCTACACTGAAACCTGAGTCAAAAAGAAACTTTGAGTCAAAAGATTAGAGACTCTAGTTTAATCCAATATGCCACTTTTAAAATTTAGATTTAAAAAGAGATTTCTAGTGAAACGTCATGCTTTTAAACACAATGTGTAATTCAGCACATTTTTCCAATTGAGAATCAACAAGTTTGTCAAAGCTGAACATTTTTTGCTTTTGGGGGGTTTATATGGAGTTAGGATGAAAATAAGGTGCATTTCGAACTGTTCTAAGACCAGTGCAGACAAAGTCATTCACTAAATAGGGAGCAAGTGAGCATAGTATAGTGTGCATTAACTCCTATAATTCAATCAAAAGTTCAGTTTCAGGCTGCAGATGATGTTTGGATCACTCAACAAGATTTGTTTTCCCTCGCAATATCTTTATCCATTTTTTTGTATAAATGACTCATATTTAAAGTATGGTAATCGCTGTAAATCCATAACCACAAAATTTACAATGGTTTACTACCATAACCTTAATTTATCCATGATATTTGTAGTAAAACCATAGTAATAATACAGGAAACCACAAAATATTGTCATTATGCAACAAAAATAAAAACAACAATTATTACGATTTTATTACAGTAGAACTGTTATAACCATGAATTTTGGAGAATTATCATAGTTTGAGTTTCCATGTATTATTACTTTTGTTTAACTACAAATAATATAGTTGAACTATGTTTACTGTAGTAAAACCATGCTTAATTTTCATAAGGGGTGGGAGAGAGCTATTGCATGGGAACCCAAAATACTTGTGAGTGAACGCAAAACGTTTTGTGAGCGAATGCAACATTTTCAAGAGAGAACGCAAAGCTATTCCAAAAAAAATTATTCCCTCCCCGTCATCTATGTGGCATTAGTGCCGTAGTATACAGTCTACAGAAAGGGGTGGAAATTTCCTCAGAGCAAAAAAAGTTCATTTAAAAGTTACCCAAGAGGAACGGGTACAGTAGCCACTGCTTTTTTCCCGTAGTCATTAAACAGAGGGGAGACAGCTTCAGTTTTGGTAAACTGATCTATTGTGTGTGCTGCTGAGCGATGGCTCTGATAGATTTAAGTGCGGTGACGGGCCCCTGCAGGCAGCAGGAGAACAGCTGGCAGGTGGAGTGTGGTGGGACAGCAGCTCTGGGTCCCTCTCTAACACAAAGACTCCATGTCTCTGTTCCTGAAGCAGGTTCAGTTGCACAGAGACAAAGACCGACAACAGATAAGTGTAATTACCTCTTCAGCCAAGTGCTCACAAACTAACTCTCTACTGACAGCCGGTGAAGATGAGTTTGAAAGAGTGTGTGTGTGTGTGTGTGAGAAAGAGAGAGTGGTGTCTCTGTCCTGCCCGACATTTGTGGATTCTGGGAGACATGGCAATTGGTTGCTGAATCGGTTCTTTAGTTCCACCAACATCCATGTGGGGATGTTATATAAAGAAAGATCAACAATGAGCTCTTGTATTGCAAACTCTTAGACTAAACAAATAAGCATTTTAGAATTTTGTGATTAATTGGAATTGGAAACTTTTATGATCAGGTTTTTATATTTTAGCCTTGTTTCTGACCCAGACGTTCAATATTTAACCAAGGATTTCAATATAAAAATACTTATTATTATTATATGTTTAAAACTATAGTAATCTGAACAAAGAGTGAAATAAACATAAACCACATCAATATTTGGCTTGATTTCCAACACACCAAACAAGTTTGTCCCCTAATAAAGTAAGTGTACTTACCAAGTCGACCAAAGTGTAAGTGAAAAGCATGCTTGAGATGAAATATCAGACAAGTGATGTTTAAAAAAAAGAAGAGGTAACTATCACTTCTGTGCAGAATTATCTTTTTTGGTTGTCATTTTCAGTCAATCTGATATTTTGCCAAATTAAACAGAAAGTGTAATTTTTATTTTAATTGTGTATATTTAGGATACATAAAATGTTTGCAATGAAATTTTGTTTAATTTCATCAGTGTCATTTCCACCACAGAATTTGACGTGCTGGAATTTAGAATAAAACATTCATATTTTTTAATAATGTTAGTTTTTGTAATAATACAATACTTAGCCTTTACAGAGGTGGAGCTAGGTGGTCCCTAGCTCCGCCTCTGTAAAGGCTAAGCATAATTATAAAATGTTTTATCATCCCTACTTTCCTGGTAATTTATTACACAAATTAACACCCCACACGCAATTGCTGTTTTAGTCTTTTTTTTTTTCTTTTTTTTTTTTTGTCATTTTTTGGCACAATTTAGTTCTTAAGAGGTGAAATCATATCTGTACAAGTATACAAACTTAGAATGAGAACACAACTATTTCTGGGCTTAAAAGATACAAGAAATAAATCAATGTTGAACATTGTATCTCAAAAGGAGTACAACGTGCCCCTCATGTGCTACTTAAAGAAATAATAATAAATCCTCTCACCATTTACCTCATCTGTTTATGACTTTCTTTCTTAGGAACACAAATTAATTATTTTAGAAGAATATTTCAGCTCTGTAGGTCCATTGAATCTACGTGAATGGTGACAAGAACTTTGAAGCTCCAAAAAGCTCATAAAGGCAGCATAAAACTAATCCATAAGACTCCAGTGGTTTAATCCATGTCTTCTGAAGTGATATGACAGGTGTTGGTGAGAAACTGATCAATATTTAAGTCAATTTTGCATCTAGAAATTCTTCTCTCTGCCCAGTAGATGGCGATATGCATAAAGAATGTGAATCTGTCTCACTACACCTATCATATTGCTTCTGAATACATGGATTAAACCACTGGAGGCATATGGATTAGACTACTTTTATGCTGATTTATGTGATTTTGGGAGTTTCAATATTTTAGCACCAATTCACTTTCATTGATGGACCAAAAGAGCTGAGATATTCTTCTTAAAATCTTAATTTGTGTTCTGCAGAAGAAAGGAAGTCATACACATCCAGGATGGCATGAAGGGGAGTAAATGATGAGAGAAGTTTCATTTTTGAGTGAATTATTAAGCATGATGCAGCCCCTGTACCAAACAACTTGGGGATCTCCTGGGTGAAAAAGCGCACAATTTTACCTCGGCCGAGTGAAAGGGCGCCAGGTGCAAGCGATCCACCTGCCCAGTCCGTCAGCATGTTACCAAGTTCTACCGGCTCGGACCTGAGAAAACACGGGACGATACTGACTCAACCCTGAGATTGTAAAATCTTGCAAAGGTATTAGGTGTTGCCCAACCCGCTGCTCTAAATATGTCTGCTAGGGAGGTACCTCTGGCCAGTGCCCACGAGGACGCAACACTCCTTGTTGAGTGCGCTCGAGCACGCGGGGGGGGGGGGGTTACGGCCTGGGTGTGATAGGCCAATGAAATTGCATTACCACCCAGTGGGAAGGCCTCTGTTTGGATAGAGCGGTCCCTTTCCGCTGTCCACCAAAGCAGACAAAGAGCTGCTCAGAGTATCTAAAGTATCTGCGTGCGGTCCAAGTAGGTACTGTTGCAATGTGAGATGTATGAGGTGTACATTGTCCAAGAACCAGGCCCGGGTGGGCCAATAGGGAGCCACTAGGGTGACTTGTTCCTTGTCCTCCCTGACCTCACACATCATCTGTGCAAGAAGGCTCACTGGGGGAAATGCGTACTTGCGCAGCCCCGCAGGCCAGCTGTGTGCCAGTGCATATGCCCTGAGGGGAGCCTCTGTTTGCGCATACCAGAGCGGGCAGTGGGTGGTCTCTCGGGAGGCAAACAGGTCTACCTGGGCCTTGCCGAACCATTCCCAAATCAGCTGGACCAACTGGGGGTGAAGCCTCCACTCTCCACTGAGCAAGCGTTGTCGTGACAGCGTGTCCGCTACCATATTGAGTTTGCCGGGATGTGAGTGGCACGCAGTGACTTGAGTCTCCAAAGGAGGAGACGACGGGCGAGTCGTGACATGTGGCGGGACCGTACGCCGCTTGGCGATTTATGTACGCTAACACGGTGGTGCTGTCTGACTTGATCAGGGCATGTTTGTCTCGAATTAACAGGAGAAACTTCCACAGGGCAAAGAAAACTGTCAGCAACTCCAGGCAGTTGATGTGCCAGCGCAGCGGGGCCCCATTCCAACAGCCCGTGATTGCGTGCCCATTGCACACGGTTCCCCAACCCAATCTGGAGGCGTCGGTCGTGACCTAGATGCATCGAGACACCTGCTGCAAGGGTACTCCTGCCCGCAAAAATCAGAGGTTTGTCCAGGGTTTGAATGTTTGGCGGCAGACGTGAGACGTGCTGACATTGAGACTGAGTCTAACTCCATGCCGAGAAAAGAGATGTTCTGAGCCGGAGTGAGCTTGCTCTTTTCCCAGTTGACCTAAAGCCCCAATCGGCTGAGCTCATAGTAACTCTCAGGAGTGGGCCAGGATGAGCCAGTCGTCGAGGTAATTGAGTATGCGAATGCCGGCTTCTCGGAGCAGCGCAAGGGCTGCCTCTGCGACTTTCGTGAAGACGCGAGGGGACAGAGACATGCCGAAAGGGAGGACTTTGTACTGAACTGTAGGAAGGGTTGGTGTCGAGGCAGAATTGAGATGTGGAAGTACGCATTCTTCAGGTTTACTGCATACTGCGAACCAATCTAGATGCGGGAGTTTGTGCAAAGCCTGGTTGAAATGTCGCAAGTCCAAGATCGGTCGTAAGCCGCCGCCTTTCTTGGGTACGATGAAGTAAGGGCTGTAGAAACCGTTCTTCATCTCGGTTGGAGGGACAGACTCTATTGCGTCTTTGAGTAAGAGAGTAGCGATTTCCGCGCACAGGGATTTGGCATGCTCACGTGTACTGTGGTAAAGTGGATGCCCACGAAGGGGGGCGGAGGCCTGGAAAACTGAATTGCGTAACCAAGTCGGATGGTCCGGTCCAGCCAGCGTGACGAATTGGAAAGTGAAAGCCATGCATCCAAGCTCCGTGCTAGGGGCACCAAGGGGACGATTATTTTTTATGTACCCGGCGGGGCGGAGCAGCGGGGCGGAGCGGGTAATATGGCGTCGGGAGACGAGGATGCGTCCCTAGGCTCTGGTGCTGAGAAAAGACTTGAAGCACTTACCTTGCTCCGCACACCCGGCAGGGGGCGGGTTAGTGACAGAGGAGGAGGTCCGGTGGAGGCGTCCTCTAGTCTCGTCAGAACCGGCCGGCCAGGGAACAGTCGTGGGGCTGAAGGCGGGGGGTCCGCGTCCAGCATGCCGGAACTGTTGAGACCTGGCGGCAGAGTGCTGTGAGAACGGCATTTGCGGGCCAGGTGAACCAGAGACAAAGGAAATAGCTCTTTTACTGAGAATGTGGGTACGGCAAATGAAATAAATTCAACAGAAGATTCTCCTCCCGGCCCTTCATCGGGGGACGGAGTGGTCTAACGTCTTGGTCTCTGGTTCGAGCGTCTCAGGAGCGCCTGGGAGCCTTTGGGTCCTCGAGGGGGTCCGTGAAAGGGGGGGGGGCGTCTGCTTCCTGCATTGTGCTCGCAGCTGGGGCTGATAGATGGGCCCAGGTTGTGGTGGAGCAGGGTGTACAGGCTTTGGAGGGGAGCACAGGGCAACCCCGCCAGGTGGTAGGGTTTCCGGTGCATAGGTGGAGCACAACAGCCGTATCCACCTGAGGAATCGGCGTATACCTGTAGGCCGCTCCACCGACGAGCAAGTGGCTTTGTACGAGTGGAGAGGTGTGCTCTCAACGAAGACGTCAGCTCATCATGCACTACTGGGAAAAATGGGATGGGGGGGGGCTGAGGCTGTGAGCGGCGTGCAGACCCCAGAAACAAGTCATCCAACCGCGATGGCTGTGGGGAGCCGTATTTCCCCACTTTTATAATGTGGGGTATGCAAATACTGTCTGCCAACTTCTCATTGGCCTTTTTTCAAAGATCAGAGGCATATTCGGCGCTCAAGACCCCTAATGTCGCTTCTTCGACACAACATCGAAATGAGCAACAGACGGGGAACTGATTTTAATGTAATTGTTTAATGCATTACGATTTAAAACGGTGATCAGTGTATTGAAAAAAACTTTTTCATCTTTTCATTTCTGTTGTCATGTCTCCCTTTTATTTTTTGGCATCAGATTAATGTAGTGTTTATCATAGATAAGTGATGTATTACAAAAGTTGGCATACAGTGTTCATTATAATGGGGCATAGATTTTGCAACTCAGTACTCAATACCCACTACTCATGAGTACTTTTAAATGAGCTACTCTTTCACTCTTACTTGAGTAGTTTTAGGACAGCTACTTTTACTCTACTCAAACTACATTATTTGGGAAGTAACAGTACTTTAGTACTCTTTCCACACCTGTTCATATCACTTTAAATATAAATACACACAAGAAAATATATTAATTATATAATCATAGCAAAAAAACAAAACAAAACAAAAACAAGAGAAATGGTGACCAGTTCCAGCACCTAAAATATTCCCTTATGTATTTCTCTTTTATTATTTTATTACTTTTATGTAGATTTTTCTGCAATCACTTTATATACAGTGTTTACTTTGCAAGCATAATCATAACTAATTTAAAAGGTCTTATCTTGTTTTATGTTTAGTTCATATAATTTAAATGGGCAGGCTTTTCAGTCTAGAAAGCAATGAATACTGTGCTTTTTGACAGCTACTCACTCAGTAAAACTCTTTAATGTAATACATTGTATCTCCATTATGCCTTTATGTGTAAAATCTAAGTGGAAGATTTACAGTGTGTGTGTGTGTGTGTGTGTGTGTGCGTGTGTGTGTGTGTGTGTGTGCGCGTGTGCGAGGAGGTATAGATGTGAGGTACAGGTACTTGTTGATGAATTACACTATGAACACAATCATTAGCATGCCAATTATGCAGTTGTGTAATATATACTGTATAATGAGAGACGACAAAGATATTGAACTTTTAATTATTATTTATTTATTTAGGACAAGAAAAATAAGCAATTATTACAGAAAAAGCAATAAAATGTCAAAGTAGATAACAACACAAAAACCTCTGTAATGTGGACCACTGACTGATGAAAGATTTACTTATGTTTAATCTAAAACAGGACAATACAAGGTAGGTCAATAACTGTCAAAAACAAAACAAAAACCTGTAATGTGAACCATTGACTGGTGACATTTTTACTTTTGTTTAATCTAAAGACAAAATAGGTAAAAAACTGTCAAAATAAATAAATAAATGAGATTGCAATTGACTGATGAAATTTAAACTTTTGTTTAATATAAAACAAAACAAAATAGTTAAAAAAAACTGTCAAAACAAAAAACAAAACAAAAACATGTAATGTGGACAGCTGTCTGATGAAATGTAAACTTTTGTTTGATCTAAAACAAGACAAGGAAAAGTTGGTAAAAAACTGTCAAAAAACTAAAAAACTAAAAAAAACCTGGGATTGTGGACCATTGACTGATGAAATTTAAACTTTTGTTTAATATAAAACAAAACTTAACAAAACAAAACAAAAATCTGGGATTGTCGACAAATTTTTTATTTTGTTTAATCTAAAACAAGACAAAGTAGATAAAAAACAAACAAAACAAAAAACCAAAACCTGAAATGTTTTTAAAAAAAATCTAAAACAGGAAATTGGCACACGCACACACGCACGCATGCACACACACATACACGCACACAAAAAATGTAACATGGACTATTGACTGATTAAATTTTTTTTTCATCACACTTTACCCTATTTTTGCCTTTGCTAAACCTAATTTTATGGCCTGCTATGGACGTAGAATCCAAAATAACATATGGCCTCCTGGAAACATCACAAATTTCCTGCCTTCTGGAGGGCAACAATGTCTTCATTATCACAAAAAACAAATTGTATTGAGTGATTCTCTGGTTCGTGGGCACTTGGCCTCTTGAAACAAAAGCCATTTTACAGGCTTTGACTCCTTCTAAAGAATATTTATTTACAGACCCCCTTCGTTTGGCCCCCTCTGGCCAAATGCTCCCATAAACACCTCCTCAGTGTACAAAAGTTGGCTCCATTGTTAAGAATTTCGTGAAACTTTCCAAACAGGTCAAGTAGACACTAATGCCATGTGCATTTAGCTAACTCATTTTCTATTTGAGTTTTTGGTGTGACCCTCTTCTGGCAAAGCTGGCAGTGTCACCTGGCCGAGGGTAAGTGGGTGAGATAAACTGGTGATTGAGTGCATGGCCTGTGTGGCATAAATAGGTGATTGGCATAGGGCAACGGGCACACAGGTCACCGTGACAGATTGGACATATTGGACAGTGATTTGATGAGGACATCAATTCTGGCTTGTTTTAGGATTGGTATTTGGCACCATTACAGAACCTCCCAATATTTATTTTGTTTCATTTGCAAAAAAATGCCTTACTTATGTGTCACAGATATGAGATGGCTTGTCAGTCCAATCGGCTTTTGGAACGTCCATTGAAAGTTCAGTTGATGTGAAAGCCATGGCAAGTCTTGCAGCTGCTACTTTATTGTTGAAGGGGCCAAGCAAAAGGAACAGCAGGGCCTGTCTGAAGAATATTAGCCAAAAAGGAATAAATCAAGCCCACTGAAACAATACAACTGCCCATTAGTGTCACCAGTGGGTCTTCCTCACAGTCATATACCAATAGGCCATCTACACTGGGAGGACCAAGAGGCCATCTTTGGTGAGATGCAATAGTGATAATCGACAGCTAACTCATCCCTACACTTTACACAACTCCAGAATCCATGTTACCTACATTATACGTGCTCATGCGAAATCCAGTGAACTGTGACAAAGTTACAAGTTTTGCAGAAAAACAGCTTACACTAGACAGTATTAAATGTTGGATGATTTACGTGTAAAGTACCTAAATAAAGTGGGTTTACGTGTGGAAGGTGCTGCTGATAAGGGTGAGTAAAGGATTTTTGCAATCTCTGGATTAGATCCTGCAAAAAGGACACAGCTGCTTCGGCTCTTTGATGTAGGACAACTGACTCAAGAGTAGGTTTCTAATGAGAAAAGAGACAAGGG
The DNA here is from genome assembly GCA_032164185.1 of Moxostoma hubbsi. Lineage (NCBI taxonomy): Eukaryota > Metazoa > Chordata > Actinopteri > Cypriniformes > Catostomidae > Moxostoma > Moxostoma hubbsi. Next base: position 3,095,974 of record JAVLUX010000052.1, on the reverse strand, counting down.
CAAAGAGTGGGCTCTAATCTTACACCTTCCTCTCACTATAAGAGTAAAAAAATACTGCTGTTAAGTGATATCTATCTGAGGGTTGTTCTTATCATGGCTAGGGATGATGGTCACTAAGCTAGTAAACAAAGGGGAGGGTTGGTGTGGTCTAGTGTGCACTTCCAGGTGGGCAAAACTAATGCCGTAAGATTCCTCAGCATCTTCTCAGAAGCACCAGAAAAATCCTCTTTGCTCATAGTCCAAAAAGCACCTTGCAAAATTGAGGTGGCTTGCAACGGATTGTCTTAATCTGTCCTTTTGGTAAAGAAAAGGGTAAGCAAGGCAGAATATATTTCTATATCTGTCAAAATCCAATTGGTTACAAGGATTTTTTTAGCAAGTAGAACTTTTTTGAAAACCCTTAACATGCTGACACCAAAGCACAGCACAAATGCACACAGCCCAGGTAAATTAATGTGTGATCATATGTGTGATTAATCCCCATGTTATGAAGAGGCCAATGCAATTTTTATGGCCCATCCAAGGGTCAAGAATCTTTTCTGCTGCTCTCAGGGCTTTCACAGGGACTTAGTGGTATGTAAATGAGAATGCTGTGGCTCTGAAGAGCAGTCAGTTGCATTAGATTAGACGTTTAAAATTGTTTCCCTATCTGAGTGGCTTAGGCTGGTGGTCGAAAACTCATTACGCTGATCAAATTCAAGATAAGCTGCGAGTCATTTCTTGCCGCTACTTAAGTGCTTAAAAATCCTACAACATACAATTTCATCCCACAGTTCACCTGCTTATCAGGCAAGTGTGAGCTGCTCGCCAGGTGGACTTTGCCTTGCTTACATTTGCTCTTGTGTTCAAGGTTGAAAAGCCAATAACTTTTGGTACACGGAACTGCTCATGTCAGAAGACGTAAAGGCATGTTAAATAATATGGAGAGACAATATGAATCCATGCAATTTGAAAATGGTGCTAAAATGTTATCAACATACAATTATAGCTCACAATAGTTCAACTATACAGTAGTGACCATTTGTGATTCCTCCCCCAAAAACTCTGTGGCCCTATCAAATCATTGGCTACATTTACATGGATAATGCACATAATTAAATTACAATATGATTAAGGCAATACTGTGATTAAAATGTTGCTCATGTAAACAGAATATTGCTATTATGATATTGCAATTATGCTAATAATCAGAGAAATTATAATAGCAGTAAGATTTGTGGAGTACTCCTTTGTGGAGTTTTCGAGAAACTGGTTTCTTGTGAATAAAAGTCATAACTTTTCTTGATAACTGATTGTACAATATCATAAAATTGTCCATCTTGTATAGTTTATTACGATTTGTTGGAAATCTATTTTGGAAATCTGTTTCGGAAATAAAATTGAGTTTTTGGTGTCAGGATCCGAACGCTCATGTTGTGTCTCTTGTTGTGTGTGAGAAGATGGTTCCTGTTTGTGTTCTTTTGCCATGTGCTCTTCAGTCATTAGGTGCGTTCGACTTCATGCATTGCTGCGCAGACCGATCAGCGCTGGACTTTAAGCAGTGCATGTTGGTTAGAAATTTTGCTGCGGTATGCCATCAAAGTACTGCAAGAGCGGCTGCACAAGCTCTGATGACGACACAGCTTATTCATGATTGGCCAGACTAAACGATGACAATGGTGATGTGTGTTTCACGGGCTGAGTTTGCAATGGCATACTACACTGTAACACAGTTCACGTTACAGGCAAGGAAGAGGCGAGAAACCGGCTTGTCAACATAAATAATATTTTAATTAAGAACTTAAAACAAACACATAGGACAGCAGACATGTCTGCTGATTAAGCTCTCTCTCTCGATCGCCGTCTGCGAGTGGCCTTTATCCTTCTTGACGGCTCAATTTAGCCTGATACGGGACCGGGCGTGCGCAATCACGCGCCGGTCCCGCCCTCCACCGTGCCACATACACATACCACATTTATGAGAAATGTAAATACTCTTATGTAAATACTTCTGCTATATCAATCTATGGCAGAATAGATATGGCATGTTTATTTTGACACCTTCTGTTCCACTAAACTCTCAATCTGTGTTCTTATAACAGTACTGGTTGGCAAGCTGGTTTCCTAACCTGACCAGCATAGAAGTGCCCAAATCCACTCTAAAACCAGCTGTAACAGTTCAGTGGAATGATGAAGATTCTAACTCAAGAATATCTCTTTTTATTAATGCACAAAACAATAAAATATGTTCACATAAGGCATAATGTATAAGCTTTAATCTGTTGTTGAGGGCTGGGCGATCACCACACACACACTGCATCAGGTGCTCTCCTCTCACACTCTGAGGACTGGCCCTTTTTATTTCCCCCATCTCTCACTGCGAGCACAGTAACAAGCAATTACCAGCAATTCATCTCAGGTGAGAACCCTTACCACTTATACCCTTTCTAGATGAATGCTCGACCATGCCCTCGCCTCCACATACCACTACTGCCCACTCAGTCTGGGGAACCGTCCGGACTGCTGACCCCCCCCTTCTGGAGAGGAAGTCCGCGACAGCCATCTGTGCCCCCGGACTTTGGACCACCTCGAACTTAAACGGCTGGAGTGTGAGATACCAATGGGTGATCAGGGTGTTGGCATCCTTCATGCAGTGGATCCACTGGAGTGGGGCATGGTTTGAACAGAGGGTGAATGTTCGTCCCAACAAATAGTTGTGGAGAGTGAAGACCACCCACTTGATGGCCAAGCACTCCTTCTCTATGGTGCTGAAATTAGTCTCTCTCTCTCTTAGAGTGCTTCCGACTAATTTACAGCACAGGGTGCTCCTCTGCCTCCATCACCTGGGACAGTACAGCACCCAGCTCCCTGTCCGATGCATTTGTCTGCAAAACAAAAGGGAGCGAGAAGTTAGGTGAATACAGAAGTGGCCCATCACAAAGTGCAGCTTTTACCTGCATGAATGCTTGTTGGCATGGCTCCGTCCACTGGGCCAGGTCTGGAGCTCCCTTTCTAGTGAGATTAGTCAGTGGGCTGTGACATCCAAATAATTAGGCACAAACCTTTGATAATAGCCTATCAGCCCCAGGAACTGTCTCACCTCCTTTTTGGTTATGGGTTTTGGACCCAAGTGGAGCCTCAAATACTGTACCTCCACCCACCCAATTGCGCACTTCTTCTGGTTTGCTGTATGCTTCGCTTGTCACAGCGACCTCAGAATGGCCCGCAGATGCAGCATGTGTCATCCAAATAGGCAGCAGCATATACAGCGTGCGGTCTGAGGACCCTGTCCATAACATGCTGAAACATGGCCGGTGCCCCAAATAAACAGAACGGAAAGGTCACAAATTGGTGTAAAACAAAAGGTGTGGAGAAACACATTTAAAAAATTTTACTACCTTTTTTTGTGTTCAGGTAGGCGGTAGGGATGACTACATATCACTACTCCGGGGGTTGTCTCGATGTAGTGTTCTTTGAGATTAGTGCGGCTGGGAGAGTTGAGAACATGTCCGAAAAATCCTTTTGCAACCTGGCAACCTCTGTACGTTGTGATGGCGAGAGGTGTTTTCCACATGGGACCGGGATGAATTGAGTGGCTTTTAGATTCATCTCCAGTCTGAGCTCCTCCGTCACCAAGGTTACGGGATCCGCCTCTCTCCATGGATTTACAAGTTTGAGGTGGTAAATCTGACGTGCCCCGCCCCTATCCGTGCCTCATAGCCGACTTCCCCAATTTACCGTGCGAACACGTCACGAGTAATCTGAGCTCAAGATGGGCAGCAAAACTTTAGTATTTTATCTCCCTGTGCAATCTCCCATAGCTGAGCTGACATTCTTGCACCTGTAGCAAATTCTCCTGTGATAATCACCCCGGTGTGTGGAGTTTTGCTCTCAGGTCAAGATTGTATTGAATTTCATTTTTGCTCTGTGAAGTTCCCTCCTCCCAATTTTCCCTCATGACATCTAACACGGCACAGGGCTTACACCCAATTAAAACAGGGAAAACCCTGTGGAGGCTTGTGGGACCTCTCGCACTGCAAATAACAGGGGTTCGAGCCACTTATACCAGTTCTGTGCATCTTCGTGCACAAACTTACAAATCATATTCTTTAAGGTCTGATTAAATCGTTCGACCAAGCCGTCTGTTTGTGGATGGTACATGCTTGTCCAAATTGATTTAATACCCAATAATTTGTACAGCTCATGTAGTGTACATGACATAAAAGTAGTGCCCTGATCAGTGAGGATTTCTTTCGGAATCCACACTCCGGAGATAATTTTGAGAGTGCCACCGCAACACTATGTGCCAGCCCCCGGAAACGCTGGCAGATGGTTTTCTGACAGCTGGACCACTTTGTCCACCGATGCCTGCCAGTGGCACTGGACCCACTTGCAGGGGTTGGGCTTGGTGGATGCTGGCCAAGGAACTGAATACCTCCTCTAGTGTTGAGGATTCTATGGCAGCATATCCTTTCCAGGTGATTCCAACTCAAGAAGGTTTATTTTTATTAATGCACAAAACAATAAAATACATTTGCATATGGTGTAACGGAGAAGCTTCAATCTATCGTTGAGGGCAGGGCAATCAACACACACACACACACACAGTGTCAGGTGTCTGTTTCACTCTCTCTCCTCTCACACTCTGAGAGCTGGCCCTTTTTATTTCTCCCGTCTCTCACTGCAAACACAGAAACAAGCAATTACCAGCAATTCCTCTCAGGTGAGAACCCTTAATGCTTACGCTCTTTCAAGACGAACGCTCAACCATGCCCTTGCCACCACACCAACCAAAAGACCTGGATGACCAGGCTGAGAGAGCTGCTAACACAGGATTTGATTGGGAGGCTAAACTTTACTGGAGATCTCAGGATTCTTGCAGAACACTTGACAAAGGTTTCATCGTAGATATCTATTATCTCTTTTTTATTATAATTGATTTTTATGTAAACAAGCACTAGATAAATGTCTATGAATGTTGTGCTGCATAGCACTGTTTTCTTGTTTTACTGGAGCACTACATCAAACTTTTTGAATAAGGATGCATTTACGTGTGCTATGTCTATGAGTAATGATAAAGCTAAGATAATTTAAATGGTATTTATTTGTTTAATTGGCCAATTTGCATTTATTTATTGTTATATTACAATGTATATTGGCCTGATAGTGTCCCACCTCACTTGATGGTCAATCTTGATGGTCAATCTGATCCTGAGCTAAGACCAGCAACCATTTTAGACTAGTTTAACACTTTAATGCATACCTTGGGTCTTTGGTGACCCGGGACCTCATTCCACCCCCTGTACCATCATCCATTATGTACCATGATAGGATTCCTCAACCTTTCTCTTCTGAATAGTGTAACAAAATAAAATTAAATATTGAAAAAAAAAAGTAAAAAAAGTAAAAAATAAATGTATAACTGCTTAATTACCAAAAGTGTATAGGGTCATTAAAGACCCTAGATATGTAGTGTTGTTGTATTTGAGCTTCCATAAATAATATTTTTTATGATTATTTAATAGCTATTATTATTTCACTGGATATCTATTTCTTTGTTTATTACAAGACAAATGAGTAATATGTTCATGTGTATGACTACTTGTAGAGCAGAGGAGTGCGAGGCCGGTCTGGAACAACGCATGCCCAGTCCCCTATCAGCCTGATGGGGCACGCGAGGGATAAGGGCACTCCGTGTCTATTTTGTTTTGTTGTTATTTTTAACCTCCTGTCCCCTCCCAGGTTGCGGAAGGCAGGGATGATGTGGAAGTAACGAGTCCTGTTCCAAATTTTATTGCATCATCTCTTTGAAATATGAAAAATAAAACATCAACACATATCAGAATATATTATGTTCCATTATTTTCTAATTGTCTTGAAATCGTTTTGAAAATTTGACACTATCTGGGCATTTTCTGGGTAAGTCTCTGAATATCCGAGTATGTAATAATGCATTTAAGGTTTATGTTGTTGTTTTTTTTACTTTTTCCTTGACAGTGCAAGTACCCCAGGTTACTCTAACCCACCTTTGAAAATCTAACATCTATAACCTCTGTTATTAATATTCCCCCTTCATATTATAGAAACAATCAATTCAGAAGGAAACAGCAAAAACTTGTGTTAAATAAGCAGCAAAGAGTTTCATCCTTGAAGGCTATAGGTGAGACTATATTTCCTGTTGACGCGCTGGATCATGCAGCCTGGGGGGGTGGCGGGAGGCTGCTGGGGTGGAGGCACTGAAGCGTGCAGAGGTGCAGCTCCCTCAGGCAGCTGTACACAGACTCACTCTGGACCACACAGAGAGATGCCAATCTAGTTTACAATGCCAATCCCTCCCCTGATCTAGGGTTAACTGGAAAATAAGTGCACATAGCAATAACGCACAAGGTTTATGCTGGGAGGTAATGTTGTCACATGTTTACGAACTGAGTAAAGAGGCATGCTACTCTTAAAACTGCCCTTAAAAACTGTGACTGTTACATCAAAGGCCAAAAATTAATCTAGTCAAATATGGACTGCTTTGGAAGGATGGTACTGGCTTACACATCACCAACTTACCATTGCTCAGTTTGCAACCAGAGCTCAAAAATAGCACAGAACGGAGCACAATCACAAGGAACTTGGATTCACACTGGATGTAGTAAAGGCATGAGTGGGCTGAAATTAATCTATGTAGCCATAAAAAAAACTTTAGCCTTATCAATTTAATGCTTGGAATTTTCAAGTGGTTGTATGCCTTTGAAGCAGCTCTAGATTTATTTAATTCCATTAGAGGATATAGTGTCCAGGACTGTGCGCTATGGGGGAAGGTTTAGATTGGTCTGTTTAGTGTTGGAGAAGGGCAGAACTTGGACTGCTTGCCTGTCAGAGCTGAACGTTTTGCATGGCTAAGTGCACCTAACAGGAGCGGAAGGTTAACCCATCTGATGGACAGACTGAAATTTAAGTAGTTATTCGACCTTAAAAAAAATTCCAATCATTGATCAACTCCTGTGTACAGCACCCAAATAGAAAATGGTTATTACTTAAATAACATCAAAACTCATTGGTTCTTATTATATTGGATGTTATGGGTGTAGTATTTTATTTGTGCGCTGTGTAAAGGAATTGATCAATTATTTGATTTAAAAGCAAATTTTGACTTGCATATTGGTTCATCATGCATAGTGAACATGATTTCAGAAGACTTAATATAGTGCACAAGCCATATCGACAACTTTTACTGTGGTTTTATGGTGGTTTTTTTTTTTTATTATTTTCTTTTCTTTATGGAGCTTGACAGCCCAGAGTCACTCTTCACTTTCATCATATGGCAAACATTTTCCGTTTGTCTTCCAGTTTGAGTTTGAATCAGAATTACTGTGAGTAATTAATGACTGTCAGCATTGGGTGAAATCTGATTACTAATTAGGAGGTTACTGTAATCTAATTACCTTTTCAAAAAGTAGTGTAACATTACATTTTAAATTGAAATCAGATTTCAGTTACTGACTTTCATTTAAGGTAATTACTTTTACGTGCTTTACATATTTCAAATAAAAAGTAAAATATGAATTAATTTGTATTAATCAACATATAGTGAATGTACGTATGTTTGCATTGTTTGTCATGTGATTACTTGTTCTTTTGCAGTGGTTTACTTTTGAGTAACTTACCCTACATTAGTATGTAATGACAGAATTTGTATTTTTGGGTGAATTATTCCTTTAAAGTCCCAATTTTAAGAGATCGGGCCATTGCAATTAAAGAATCATGGTGGACGCAAATTGTTATTGGTCCTAAGTTTTAATTGTGAATATTGACAGTACAATTTACTTTGAATTCATTGTTGTGTAATTATGATGAACAATAGCAATAAAGCTTTCCAATTCATGAGGCAACAGGCTTGTGTGACCAAACTACATTCCTATTATTCTCTGTTGCACCATAAGAATGCTCAAATTGATAACTAAAGCATCAAATACCTTCCTAATGCACAAGTCTTGCATTTGTTTAGTTGTCCCAATGCTAAATGTGGTCTTTGTCAGGAAAGGCAAAAGAGAGAAATACATTTGAAATTGTCCAATGCGTCATTTTTTTTCCCAACCAACTTTCTGCATAAATGAATCATACTGCTCAATAAACAAACAACTAGAACTCCAATTATTTCAGCCAGGGAAAGCAATGATAGGCATCGCAAATCAAGATGAATGCTCTAATACACACAACACATGCAAAGGGGCAGTCTTCAGCTCTCTGACATGGGAGATTTAATCACAGTCACGTTGTTTCCTCAGGTGTTCCACGCTGCTACTGCAAGTTGGCCCATGCAGCTCTATCGTACCCCGCAAATGTGAGCTCTTTGATCTGCGTACCTTTGAATTTCAGGTATGGTGGCCCTACCGTATCCTGGTTGCATGCTCCAAACAAACAGCCCACCGTCGCCCCCCCCCCCCCCCCCCCCCCCCCCCCAACTTCTTCAGAGCCACAGCTACAAATAAAGACCAACCGAACCGTCTAGCAAGAAGATGTTTATCGGCCTCCTCCATGAAGACTGCCACTCAAATCAGGTGGCAATCAAGACCCAACTCCAGCAATCATTGACGAGAATGAAAGTCATTACAGAGTTTGGAGTGGAATGTACATCATTTGTGATGATCAAATAGCTCCGGTTTTAAAATGTACAGTTAGTTAAACCGCAAAGGAGAGCCTGTGTTGGCTTGGAAAGGTAGCTCTAGTGTGTTGAAAGCCCCAATGGGCTGAATTCTTTTAGCTATTTGTGCATAAATACAATGTATTTGTTGTAACTGAGCTTGCGCATAATGCTGTTTTGCACATGATTAACATATAAGTACAACAGCTCACAGGTTTCGAATGTTAACCCAACCCTCAACTCCTCACAATCTAGAGATTAGAAAGTATCTTTTTATTTATTTAATTTATTAGGGGACAAAAACCGAATTTGCATAGTTGTATGTTAATTATCTTCTTCCTATTATGCCATTGAAGTCTATGGCAGCCCATGTTTGGAGGAAAGTTATGAAATATGGCACACTGATAGAGGACAGTGTGAAATTATACCATAGCAATTTTTGGGTCACTATCTCAAACCCTCTAGTGCCACCAGAAGCTTAATTTTCCGAAAAATTCCGAAAAAACAACTTTTTCAAACTTCTGCTGTGTCGTACACATGATTCACACGGAATTTATATTATATATACTTTATATAGACTTTTATTTTGATAGACCCAATCGTTCTAATACAGTGCTTCAACTAATTCAACTAAAAGGTCATGAAGCTATATCTTGGCAAGGCTTCCACATATTTAAACCAAACTTGGTGTACATGAGCAGTTTCGGCACAGTGCCACCTACTGGTCAATATTTATGAAAACAGTTATTTTTGATTATAACTTCTGAATAATTTGGCCTAAAATCATGAGAATGGTCTCTTTAGATTCCTTGGAGCATCCCGAGTCAAACAATGATATAACATGTTGTAATATAATATATGTGTATATATAAGTATATGTTTATGTATATATATGTATCTTATAATATAATATTTAAATATGTTGGCCATATTTTTCTTTTTTAAATGCTGTATTTTACAAATGCACTGGCTTATTAGCATTGGAACGTGTCATTGGCACCATGCCCTGAAGGCACCTGAAATACACAATCTCTGCTGATCAGTTTAAGCAATCAAATTTTATTGGTTTTGTTGCTGTTGCTGTGCTTGGCCCCATAATTGCTAAATTTCAATATTATTATTGGGTAAGCATTATCTGTGAATTTATATCAAATTGACAACTGAAACTTTTTGATATATGATGATGACAATTGAAGGGGGAAAATATATGTATTTAATTAAAAGCAGAAATGTAACCTAAAGTAAGACCCTTGGGGTAAGATGCACCCCACCCCCACCCCCACAGGGGGCATGTTGTACTGTAGTTGTTGTTGATTTTATAAAAATAAAAAAATCCCATGATATAAACTATTCTTCAAACATCTTTATTATTAATCATAACCTGTAATTAAGTAGATTGAATGTATATTTATTGTTGCTATTGTGACATTCCTTTTTTGCTTTATAATATGTCATTTAAGGAATATACCTTTAAGATTGGTCAGACGTTATAGTTTAACTAATTTTAAAATATACTTAATTTAAAATAACATGTTACATTAATGGCATAAAAATACATGTCAAATATATTTCTGCATTCTGTAAAAGTCAGTTGACAGTTGGGACAAGTTGACGCCAAGGAGCTTCATGCCCAAGGTACAGAGTCATCTTACCCCATCTGACCCTACAAAACTTTGACTCACACTCGAGGCCAACAACAGAGGCCTGGAAGGCCAAAGGAAGTAAGACATCAAATAGCAGAACAGCAGATAATAGCAAGAACTCACTCACAGTCTCCACCCCTGTGTGTCTATGTCACTCATTCACGCACAATCGCAAACAAGCAAACTATTTGTCAAAGGAGCCCAGGGCTTTGAGCTGCAATGATTCCCATAGTAAAAGTGTACACACATGTCTATTGTGTTATCTCTGTCATTTAGTGAGAACATACAGCTGAATCTACTTCCTTTATAACTTTCACTCTTCTCACCTGGGTGGGCCACGTCTGGATCCGTTTGAATTAGGGCAAAGATTAGCGCAACAAAAAACATTAAACCGCAATCGAGTAGTAATTGTCGATTCACAGAGTGTACTTCCTTTTCATGTTCTTTTGGCGAACCTGCCAAACAAACAGGTAGTCTGCATAGAGGTAAAGTAATGCTACGATTTAAGCTGTGTCTCTCACTACAAGTATTGTGTGTTTACTACAGTTGATTTTTGGCTTTCCTGTCTGGCTAAGCTGTAGTATGCTGCAGGCTAGGGCTGAGGCCAGTGTGGTACATGGACAAATTGCATTTCATCTCTTATAATTTTCAATTACTATCCGGTATTGTCTGGCTTCATGACAGAAGTGGTTTTTGAGAATGGAGAGCATTCATAAGGAGAGGATGTGGAATATCCTTCAATAAGCATGTGTTTCCTCCCAGGCGGAATTCGTTTGAGGAAAATGTCTTCATACTGTACTCAGCATTGACATTTGATAAATGAGTTCATCTGCCAATGTTTCTTTGAATTGATATTTACGGTCATACATGTGCATTATTAAAAAGGCCAAAATGTAAAACATGTTGCAACATTAACTCGTTGAGGGTTATTGTGTTTGAATGAAAATGATGTTATTATTTACTCAACATTATGTCATTCCAAACCAGTGTTCTATGTAATCTGATTACAAGGTCTGGTTCGATCCCCACAACCACCACCATTGTGTCCTTGAGCAAGACACTTAACTCCAGGTTGCTCCGGGTGGATTGTCCCTGTAATAAGTGCGCTGTAAGTCACTTTGGATAAAAGCGTCTGTTAAATGCATAAATGTAATGTAATTATTAAGTAATCTAATTACAATTAAGTACTTATTACACTGCTACTTTAAGTACAAAAATTAAATGTTAGATTCTTGTAATCAGTTTATAGTTATTGACTTTCAATTAAGTTAATTAATTTTAAGTACATTACTAGGATTGCACATATTTCTAAAATAACATTATTTTATGTATAATACATGTAAAACATACATTTGTATTAATTTGTTCATGAATTTTTGTGTTTCTGTGGCAGTTGAAGGACGTGCACTCAATAAGTCATTGCAAAGGAGAAACATACGACATTGAACCTGAAGGAAATTTAAATATTGTTCTGAATTCAACAGGAAAAACAAAAACTTTTCTGTGAAAAGTGTTTTAGAAAATAACTTAAAAGTAATTAGTAATGTGATCACTTTTAATGAAGAATCATTTAAGTCAGTAATTAAATTATAATTTTAAAGAAGTAATTAGTAATTAGTAGTGGGTTACTTATTTGAATAACTTGCCCAAATCTCGTATGCTGTTATTTTTTCCACTGAACACAAAAGGAGAATTTTTATGACAAATATTTACATAGCTTTTGCCATATAATGGTAATTCATAGTGACCACATCTGTCAAAAATAATGTAAAAGCATCATATAAGTATTATCATAAAAGAATTTTAAAAAAGCAATATTTTATAATAGTGTATGTTACCGAACTTTGGGGTCCAGACAGTGAATGATAGAATTAAAATAGTCCTATGAACCTTTTAGCTCGGATGGATCCGCAAGAAAAAAAAAACTACAGTACAGTCTTGACCTACAAATACCAACAAAATAGGTGTCGTTTGAAAGCTTAGAAGCTCTACTTTCCAATGCATGCTGGCATTATGACCAAAACTGAACAAGTGAAAACTGAGCACCAAAAATATACGGAACATAAAATATCACATACCATTTAGAGTAGAGGATTATCTTTCAAATGAGCCCACACAAGGTAATCGGATGCCTACATCATTACATAATCCACACTAAGCACAATGTTACATATGGCTACCAGGAGATGGCGCCATGTAAATGACACAGACTTAATAATAACTCAAATGACACAGAATGGAACTCATTCTGTGAAATTTCACTACTAAAATCATGTCTGCATGTGATGCATACCTTCATTCATTGTTGTGTTTGCATGTGTAGTTAATTTAGTTCTTTTTCTTTTTTTTTTTTGGTCGAGTTATAAGTCTAATTTTGGCTATGCTACTGAAACAGGAAATCTTTAAAAACACCTGCAGAGCTTAAAGGTTAAGAACATCTCATCTGGAATTTGTCACTCAGTCAAAACATTAGCATACGATTTGCTCCATGCCTCAAGACGTGAACCTTTCAGGACGTAAGGGGGAGTGGTGAGACTTTTCAAAACACACAATGTAAGGCTTAACTTGCTATCCTTTCTAACAACTCCAGCACACCTGTTCACAGAGACAAACGCTGACAGGAAGAGCAGTTCTCACACTCGTCTGAGCACTATTCCTCTTGCAAACATTCACATTTCAGCTCATGTTTATCGCCATTTTGCTTCCTTTCTGATTTCATGTAATCTCAACAGCGGCTATCACAGAAAAATCAACACGTTGAGATTTTGTTTGCTTGGGCGCAACACAATCCACAACAAGCGCTCACAAACACATGAGCTAAACAAGCTGGAGCTTGCTGCAGGGGGAATGTTTGTGAAAGACGGGAGCATTACAGGTTTATCTAAGGTGTGGTCTACCTTAAGCATTGGTAATTATCCAGGATATGACAGCTAGGGACTGCCAGGCCTGCACTGCATTCACTTAACCCATGAGTGGCAAATGGGTACAAATCAAAACACTGCTGTTAGCAGGATAGTTATTACAGTTATTGTTCCTACTGTAAAATCATAATAAATTAATCGGTGATATTTAAAAGATTTAGCTAAATACAATTTCATGGCCAGTATTTTTTTGGTTTTCAATTCAGTTACCAATGGCAGGTAATTTTGGGCCCATAGACTTTAATCAAATACTATTTCATGTTTGGTTTGTAAATGGCATGTCATTTGATGCAACGTAGCTAATTCAGGATCATCTCCAAGCATAGATCTGCTGTTACTTCTGGCATAAAGGTTGAAGAGATGTGTGTAATTTTAGGCTCAGATTATCTAATTTTGCTAACACTTTCATTTTGTTATTAAATAATAGGCCTACTGTACTCTACTTAGATTGTACAACTACAATGGGTGGGACATAGTACAAAAGGTTTAATTTGTGTGCACTCTAGTCATTGATATTGTTGATAAGATTTTGAAGGAAATGGAGCTATATCATTGTTTTCTCCTAATACCTTCTTCTGATCCACACACAATGAATTCACCTACAGTGTCTGCTCAGCACAGGTCTGTCAAATCATGTTTGATGATTTGTTTGTATCATTTTCAAACCAACCCTTACTTTTGTCAAACTGCCCCAATTTGTTTTGTTTTTTCGCCATATCTCCTTTCCCTTGTGATGACATTGACTGACTTCACCGGTGGGCTAAGAGTAGCCTGCCACTATATGAGCTGACCTCTTGAACACTCTGCTTTCTATATCCCTCTTTTACTTGGTTATTCATGCTATTGCAGTACTTTTTCCCACTATATGACTTTCTAAGTATTCAGACCACTTCATTTTTTTCCACATTTTATGTTGCAGCCTTATGCTAAAATGATTTAAATTATTATTATTATTATTATTATTATTATTATTATTATTATTATTATCAAATCAATCTACACTCCATACCCCATAATGACAAAGCAAAAACAGATTTTTTTTTAATAATTTTGCAAATATATTAAAAAGAAAAAAAACTGAAATATCACATTGACATAAGTATTTAGACTGTTTGCTATGACACTTGAAATTTAGCTCAAGTGCATCCCATTTCTCTGGATCATCTTTGAAATGTTTCAACACTTTGATTGGAGTCCACCTGTGACAAATTTAATTTATTGGACATTATTTGGAAAGGCACACACCTGTGTATATAATGTCTCACAGCTGAAAATGCATGAGCAAAAACCAAGCCATGAGTTCAAAGGAACTACCTGCAGAGCTCAGAGACACCTTTTGTTGAGGTACAGATCTGGGGAAGGCTACAATAATGTTGTGTCTGCATTGAAATATTCCAAGAGCAAAGTGGGCTCCATAATTCTTAAATGGAAGAAGTATGGAACAACCAGGACTCTTCCTAGAGTTGGCTGCCCAGCCAAACTGAGCAATTGGGGGAGAAGAGCCTAGGTAAGAGGGGTGACCCAGAACCCGATGGTCACTCTGGTTGAGCTCCTGAGATCATGTGTGGAGATGGGAAAAACTTGTAGAAGGACAAACATCACAGCAACCGATCTGGGCTTTATGGCAGAGTGGCCAGACAGAAACCTCTCCTCAGTGCAAGACACATGAAAACCTGCTTGGAATTTGCTGGATTCTCTGGTCTGATGAAACGAAGATTGAACTGTTTGGCCTCAGTTCCAAGCATCATTTCTGGAGGAAACCAGGCACTGCGCAATACCATCCCTGAGGTGAAGCATGGTGGTGGAAGCATCATGCTGTGGGGGTAATTTCAGCGGCAGGGATGGGGGGACTGGTTAGGGTTGATGGAAAAGCTGAACACAGTGAAATACATAAATATCCTTAATGAAAGCCTTGTCCAGAGTCCTCAGGATCTCAGACTCGGCCAAAGGTTCACCTTCCAACAGGACAATGACCCTAAGCACACAGCCAAGACAGCACAAAAGTGGCTTATGGACAACTCTATGAATGTCCTTGAGTGGCCCAACCAGAGCCCAGACTTGAACGCACTCAAACATCTCTGGAGAGACCTGAATATAGCTGTCCACCAACAGTCCCCATCCAACCTGACAGAACTTGAGAGGATCTGCAGATCTCCTTGTCGCATCATACCCAAAAAGACTTGAGGCTATAATCGGGGGGGGGGGGGGGGGGGGTTGTTGTTTTTTTACAATTTTGCAAAGTTAGCAAAAATCAGCTTTATCATTATGGGGTATGGAGTACAGACTGATGTTAAAAAATAAAATGTAAAGCATAAGGCTGCAACATATTTTATTTTATTTTTTAAATTAATGGGTCTGAATGCTTTCTCAGTGTTTATATATATATGTTATATAAAAACATAAAATGCCCTTATCAATTATTTATTTCAGAGAGCAACTATAATAATTAGAAATTATATATATATATAATTTCTAAATAATTGATAAGGGCATTTTATGTTTTTTATTAAAATAAGTATGAATGAGTATATTTATTAAGCATTTATAACATGTTATATTATTGCATGTTGCCCTTGTTATAACATGTTGTCATATTGTTATAACTGCATATCAATCATTTTATAATGCATTTGTAAAATACATATTAGTCATTAATAAACTCTAGGCAACATCCACTCAAACTGCAAAATTCACCTGTTTGTTCACTTAATTGTGCTACTGTGATAAAAAAAAAAAGAGTTTAATATTTAGACTCAGAATTAGGCTGATTATATTTAGACTGACATTTATGATGGGCACATGAAAATGTAGGCTACATAGTTAAATGTCAACACATTTTTTTTTTAATCTTTTGTCTTTGAAGAAACTTACCACAGCGAGAGAGCAAACATGCTTTCACTGTACATTACTAATAGTCATAACTGCCTTTCATTAACAACAACCATTAGCATAAACTGAGGCGGATATTAATGTCCAGCACATTTGATTAGTATAACAGCAGCTAAACTTCAAACTGCTCTTTTGAAAAAGAGTGTGGACATAAAATATAATGGGAACGGGGTAATGATTGTGCTCTCAATGGAGATACTGTGGCATGGTGATCCCGCGGTGTGTTGCAACAGTGTAATTAGATTATTTATATCACTGGTCTGCGCTAACCTGATTAGCGCACATGCTACCTCTCCTGCCTGACTGCAAATGCCTAGGTGACTAGTTAACTTCCCACCAACCCATAATAAGCTTGTGCTTATGTTAGCTTATTAGTGCTAAAGCAGGGTATTAGCAGGCAATGATCTGTTTGTCCATCAGTGTTAGCACTGCCACTAAACAGACTAGCATGTCAGCCAAACAGAATGAAAGACACAAAGCTTCATTAACATTCAGCTAATCCAGTGCTACATGCTGAAATAATGGCTGATATTTGACGCTTACAGACACCTTAGAACTGGCTACCTTCAGGGTTGGGGAGTAACGGAATACATGTAATGGGATTACGTATTTAAAATACAAAATATAAGTAACTGTATTCCACTACAGTTACAATTTTAATCATTGGTAATTAGAATACAGTTACATTCAAAAAGTATTTTGATTACTGAAGAGATTACTTTGCATTTAATATTTAGTCCTTTCAGATGGAAAACATTTATCCATATAAATGATGTGATCCAAAGTGCATTTGAACAGTGGTGAAACACTTTCTTATGATGTGTTACATTCATACGAGCAGACAGAGAATAAAGTTTGAAGTTCCCTGTAAATTTACCTTAAGTGCTCAGTTTCATGTTGAAACAGGAAGTTTGGGCAGGACATGTCAAAGGGTTTGTCGATTTTGTAAAATGTTTTCTTTAAAACCAATAGTATTTATTTACATCACAGCCACTACTTGCTAGTCTATTGCGGGGATGGACATTGTCATTCTAGAGAGCATTTGAGAAAATAGTTAATTTTGACAACGTTTAGATGTGTACTAGCATTAAGATAACCTCAAAGCTTACATTTGGAATTGATAGCCCTTTGTCACTGTCGACTTTCATTGTATGGAAGTGAGCAGCTTGGACATTCTGCTAAAAGTATAATTTTGTGTTTTAAGCAGGAAAGAGAGTCAAACAAATTTCGAATTACATGATGGTGAGTAAACAATAACGGAATTGTATTTTTTTTGTGAACATCCCTTAAAATTTGGAGAGACAGACATGGCAGTCATGGCCTGTGTGTTATAATTGTTTTTCTGAACTGAAGCAGGATTCTCTTTACACGAAGGGAACTGTTTGTTCTCCTTCAGAACAGGAGGAAGTGAATGCCCTCCCCTGTTGGTTGAGGAATAACATGTTTACGTCACGCCTGCCCTTCATAACTTTGTCTCTTTAGGAGGGACCACACTCAGGGGAGGAACCGACTGGAGAGGGACCCAAGATTAAAGAGACTGTGTATCAGAGCTGAAGGAGACAAACTCTGAGGACACATAAGAAACTTAAAGACACACAAGGAATTTCAAAGTGGTACTGTTGAGAACGGCCGTGACTGTCTAGGCCACAAGACAAAAAAAAAACATTTAATTAAAGGTGCTTTAAGCAATTTCAGGCATTCAATTCCATGAGACTGAGCCGCCCCCTCTTTCCAAAACCCTGAACTCCAAAGATACCAAAATGAGTTTTATTGCGAGCAGAAAAGGTTGTTAAAAACATCAGCTGCAAAATAGCGCCCTCAACTGACAACTGTTATGAACAACATGGAATAAAAATGCATAATGCCTTAATAATTCGCTGCAACTACAATATTATGAAAATGCACAGAATGATTGACAGACAGACAGCGTCATTGTCTGCGGTCCGCCGACATATTTTTGTATGCTGATTACAGAGTCTAGAGTTGTCACAAAGACCAGTGAGATATCTCAGGACATTTATTTCATTAATATCTTTCAGTGAGTAGGAAAAGTTTTTGCATATCTTTCCATGAAATAAAATCACTTACAGCAACTTTAAAGCTAATGAAAGTGATTTTGTTCACATAAATATACATATTTATAACTATTTATACAGCTATAGTTTCAGATTTATAACTATATATTCCGATTTACAACTATATATTCAGATTTACAACTATATATTCAGGAATTACAGTCCAACTATATATTTAGATTTATAAGTATATACTGTATATGTATACATATATACACAGACACACACTGGATGCTAAATGTTTGGAATTATGTACAGATTTTGCTGTTTCGGAAGGAAATTGGTACTTTAATTCAACAAAGTGGCATTCAACTGATCACAAAATATAGTTAGGACATTACTGATTTAAACATCACCATCACTATTTGAAAATCACTTGCCATTATATCAAAAACAGTTGAAAGCTAACTTGTTCGTTAAATGAAACTTAACATTGTCTTTGTGTTTGTTTTTGAGTTGTCACAGTAAGCAATAGACTGGCATGTCTTAAGGTCAATATTAGGTCAAAAATGGCAAAAGAGAAACAGCTTTCTCAAGAAAATCATCAGTCAGTCATTGTTTTGAGGAATGAAAAACTGCAGATTTCATACAAAGGTGTACACTACAGTCTTCAAAGACAAAGGACAACTGGCTCTAACAGGACAGAAAGAGATGTGGAAGACCAGATGTACAACTAAACAAGAGGAGAAGTACATCAGAGTCTCTAGTTTGAGAAATAGACGCCTCGCATGTCCTCAGCTGACAGCTTCATTGAATTCTACCCGCTCAACACCAGTTTCATGTACAACAGTAAAGAGAAGACTCAGGGGTGCAGGACATATGGGAAGAATTGTGAAAAAAAGACACTTTTGAAACAGAAAATCAAAAGAAAAGGTTCGAGTGGGCAAAGAAACACAGACATTGGACAACAGATCATTGGAAAAGAGTGTTACGGATCTTAACCACATTGAGCTTTTGTGGGATCAACTAGACTGTAAGGTGCGTGAGAAGTGCTCGACAGGACAGACACATCTATGGCAAGTGCTACAGGAAGTGTGGGGTGAAAGGTCAAGTGCTACAGGAAGTGTGGGGTGAAATGTCATCTGGACAAACTGACAGCTAGAATGTCAAAGATCTTCAAAGCTGTCATTGCTGCACGTGGAGGATTTTTTGATGAGAACTCATTGGAAGTAGTTTAAGTTCTGAAACTTTTTCAATTGTAATAGTAATTTTTCACGTTATTAATGTCCTGACTATACATTGTGATCTGTTGAATGCCACTTTGGTGAATAAAAGTACCAATTACTTTCCATAAGATCAAAATCTGTACATTATTCCAAATTTTTGGCCTGTGTGTGTGTGTGTATATATATATATATATATATATATATATATATACAAATGTGCATATATTTATATATATATATGCACATTTGTTTTTAAACTATATTTTTGGATTTATACATACATATTCAGAATACTATATATTTTGAATTACAACTATATAGTAAGGATTTACATGTATATATTCATAATAACAATTATATATTCAGATTTATACCTATATATTCCCAGTTTATAATTACATACTCAGATTAACAACTGTATTTTTGGATTACTTACTATATATTCAGGATTTACAGCTATATATTCAGGATTTATAACTATATATTCAGGATTTATAACTGTATATGCAGGATTTGCAAATATATCTGCAGATATATACTTTTATATTCAGGATTTACTTGTCTGGAACAATGTATAATGCCCAAAAATTAAAAAAAAAACTCTCCTAAGAGTAGGTCACATTTTCTTACAGCAAAATTGTATTTCTTATTTCTTTGGTGTAAAATATGACCGTGACATATTCTTTAAAGTTTTTGTGAGATGCACCATTTCATGAGACTCACCCACGCATGTTAGCTGATCAGAAAACACGAAGGCCACTCTGCAATGGTGTGAGTTTGGAGCTGGAATACCTTTTTGGCCGATCAATTGCAGATGGAGGAGTGTTCGGACAACCTGTTTGAAAACCATGTTGTTTTTGCAATTTCATTTGGCGCTGTTAGTTGCACAGAAAACATTTACAGCAGCGTTAAACATTGAATTCTACCATTCAAGAACCAATCCAACCAGATAACCAAACTCTAATAACTCCACTGTTTCTGCATTCCCCCCATGCAAGCATTTTTATCTTTTCAATATATGGCCACTTACAGCTCATCTAGAATGACAGTTCCAAAAAGTCGACCACATCTTTTGTCTGTACTAGAATTTCACTGAAGTAATAAATGATAACTTCAGCTCACCTGCCATCTGAGCCTGAGTGCCCGAGAATGAAACTCGAGGATATTGTTTCTCTCATCCTGTATGTAATTTTGTTTTGATATCCACCTGCTGTCTCCACTCACGTGCATCATCATTCACGTGTGCCGTGGATGATAATAGTCCCCCAACTGCATGTAAACACAACCAGCAAAATGAAAAGATGAGAAAAGAAAAAGACAGAAGTGCAATTTGCATAAACACAACCACAAGTGCCTTTCTATTGAATAATACATTCTCCACTCCAGAGTGTCCATTTACTACCTAGAGTTCTCCTTAGTGGGGGCTCCTTAAGCTATGGGCACTTTTGGACCTGTAGACCAATTCCAGTTTTAAACACACGCTTCAAACTCACTACTTATAAATGTGTCTACAATAATGTCCAACGGTGGATATACATGGGTCGCATTAGAAATCAATAAATCATTTTAAATGGATTTTTAATGATTTTACTTTGAAAAAAATGATCTGGGTTGGTCCAGTATTGCAGGAGTCGGCAGGCTTCAGTGCACGAGTGTTGCCCCTGTCTCCAGGGACTGAGAGCTGAGAGGATTAAATGGATGGCATATCAGTACAAAATTCAGATCAAAAGGCTAAGTTGGGCCAGTTAAAGGGTTGTGGCCCTAAAGACCAAAGGGATTTCAAAGCCTCCTCGTTTAACAGAAACCCTTTTTTATCGGCTGCCACACATCGTGTTGGATGTTGGAGCATGAAAATGGTCGTATAGATAGAGCTTTGTTTTAGGCTTTGCGGATATACGTGGTGAAGCGAGTCCATTACAATCTGCCTCTGGTTCTCTCTGGAGCGTAAATCATCACAAATGTGTTCAGGCTCGGGCGATGTTAGAGTATAGAGTCACGTTATTCAAAATCATTTAAAAACTTGTGCAAATAAAATATAAATGTTAAAAAATACATATTACATTTTTTTAAAGCCTGCAAAATATAAAGATATGAATATACTTTTGGTATATTTTCATCTGAGTGGTTCTTTCCAATGCAAAAGTTGCTTGGGGGTTTTGTTGATGAGTTTTATTGTCAGCTGGGAGAAAATTATAAGTCTGATTGTTTAGAAAAATATAGCAAACCACTCCTCAACAAAATGCATGATTTCAGGTATCAGAATTTTTTTGAGAGATATTAATTTAATAATTTAATGTTTATGTTTAAGTCCAAATCATAGCATGACTATAGCTCCTGGTCTGGGTTCATGTTGTTCTACATGTCTGACCTGCAGGTCAGCTACTGGTCACCACTAATCCTCATGTTAATGCCAAAGACAGGAAGTGAGAGCAGGTTTTTTTTTAAGGGATTTTTGCAGTTCTTGGAACGATTTAAACTGCTTCCTCTGTGGGACACAATGACAGAGTTGTTCGGCTGACTGCACCTTAGCTTAGAAGCAAAAACTCAGGCATCTACCAGTTTCTAATACTCCAAACAGAGTATTATTGCAATATAATAGGAATAGTCATAGGAATTGTATGATATTTCTTCCAATTCCACTTCACGATTCCGAATATTTAACAATTCCATTAACAATTATTTTTGTACTTCTCAGTCGTAAAAATCTATCTATCTATCTATCTATCTATCTATCTATCTATCTATCTATCTATCTATCTATCTATCTATCTATCTATCTATCTATCTATCTGTCTGTCTGTCTGTCTGTCTGTCTGTCTGTCTGTCTGTCTGTCTGTCTATCTATCTATCTGTCTAAAACCAATGCATTCTTACATGCACAGATGATGCTTGGGAAATCTTGTGGAGATAATGGGCTGTAGCGCTGCACTGATGATGATGATGATGATACTCTATGAGTACTTACAGGAGGAATGTATCCCACCAGTCAGAGCTGTCAGTGTGAGTGTGGTGAGACTGTCAGCACTGGGTTATTTCACTGAATATTGCTCAGGTGACTCTAGCCAATGAAGCTCAGAGCTCATGTGAACAACAAGACACTGTATTCCTTTAACTCTACTCTAAGATCACATTCACATTACAGTACAGTTAAATGTAATTATTAGGCGCAATTATGTTGGCTTGAGGAAACCAACAGACGAGGTGCATCCCAAATCGCACACTTCTTTAGTATCATTCACTCAGCGGTCGCAGCAGAGTCATAGTGGGACAGAGTGGTGTAGTGGTGACTGACAACGTGGGCATACTGTGAATTTATCAGACCTTTATCAGACATATTTGAAATTTATAAGAAATATACACATTATTGTTAATGTAAAATCAATTAATAATAATTATAGTCCTTTATGAGCATACAAAATGTGTCAGGGTAAGAAAGTTTCTTGCTGGCATGGTGTACAGTACAAAACTTAAAACCATATGGCTGGCTTGATTAAATGTCCTTTTTATTACTAGAAAAATGGGTAAAACATTGGGCTCTATTTAAATGAGTGTGAAAAGTGCAGTGCTACACACAACGGACGATTTTCCGATTTGTGTGAGAGGGCTAATTCTAAGTGAAATTTTCCACCTGGATGATGCAACGGCAGCCATAGTGTGCCAGTACACTCACCACACATCATATATATATATATATATATATATATATATATATACATACTGCCGGCCAAAAGTTTGGAATAATGTACAGATTTTTTTAGATTTTGAAGTGGCATTCAGCTGATCACAAAATATAGTTGCGACAGTACTACACTTTGGGATAATTTGGGACAGTACAACACTTTGACAATATACAAACCACATGGCTATTCGTGGATAGTGTAAATGCATAGTGTATAGTGCAGCTATTGTTATTTTACAGATATGATTTCGGTTTTAAACCAAGACCAAACTTTCTGACTGTAACTTGTGCCAAACTTGGCACAGACCTACAGACTGTTCTGATTTGGGTTGCTATATCTTTAACTGATCAAAAATCCTCAAAATATCATGGACTGAGATCGGATAGATTGGAATGTTTAAATGAACTAATGGAATGTTCGTTAATTCAAACTAAAGCTGTCAAATGTAACAAAGCGTTCACAATAATACATTTTAGTTTGAAAATTCATTCAATTTGCTACTTTTACGCCTCCCCACTAGAACCATTTTTTCCTCCACCGATGTATCTGTCTATCTATATATTTATCTATCTGTCTGTTTGTTTTATTTACATAAAAAGTGTGTTTAACACATGAATTATACCTGTACTTTGCCTCTTTTTTTTGTTACTGGTAGTAAGTGCCAGTTAAAAACCATTATATGGAATCACATCTTCAATTGACTGAGCTGCACAGAAGACACTGAACTGCTCTTAAAGGATTCCAGGTGATACGAGTCAATATAAGAGATGGAGAGAGAGTGTATGTGTGCTGGAATGGAAACAAAATGAGATGGCACAACTATTCAAAAGCCATTCTGCTAACAGTATGTGACGTAGAAGATCACTGGTTTAAGATGGAAGCTGGTGCGGTGAGAACTCAGATATGTAATTTTTAGGCAAAAACCGAGTAATAGGGAGTGTGTCTCACATCACAAACCTCCCATCGTGAGCCTGTGAAATTTGCAGTCTCTGTGTCTTGGATCCATTTCATCACTGTTCTTGGATGTCCTGTAGATACATTCTTCAATTATTTTTCCCTCTTTAATGTGCCAACAGTAAATCAATATTTAGTCAACCAATGCAATTTCTCCTTGTGAAATAAAACACATTTGATAGGATGAAAAAAAAAATCAAAGT
Organism: Moxostoma hubbsi; assembly: GCA_032164185.1. Taxonomy (NCBI): domain Eukaryota; kingdom Metazoa; phylum Chordata; class Actinopteri; order Cypriniformes; family Catostomidae; genus Moxostoma; species Moxostoma hubbsi. The sequence goes on along the minus strand of JAVLUX010000052.1, from coordinate 3,071,832 downwards.
GGAGATTATTGTCCCCAGGCCCGTTGGAAATTTGCATTTTTTTGCTGTACACTTAGAGCTGCTTCTCTGATTTGACACAACAGCTACAGCTGCCGAATCTTGGTTTAAGGGACTGTGAGATATGTTTTATTTCATTTTAAAACATTAGTGCTTTAGAAGCCAAGACTAAACCACTGAAAAACCACTATGTAAATATGTATGTTGAAATATTGATCATGTTGATCGTGCTGGGGCAAAATTAAGAGGATTTAAGATTTCAAAGGAAAAGTGCAGCAGTATTTGCATGATTTTGATTCTGAATACCGGTAATAGTCACTCTCCATAACCAAACCTTCCATAATGTACAATGAAATGTGTCCTGGTAATATAGTTCTATAATAAAACAATATGTAAGTACAAGCCATTTTACAAAATAATTACACAGTAGTACATGTACTTATGTACTTAGTAATTACTTATGCAAATACAAATAACAGGAACACTAAACAAATAGTGAACACAATAGAAATTTTCACATTTACACATTTTCTGTGGCACATTTTAACCAAATTATATTACGTGATTCATTATCAGTGTTTGGTGTAATATGATTACAAAGTAATTAGTTACTGTAATCTAATAACTAGGATTGTTGATTTAACGCGTTAATTTGGTGGAATGAATTAAATAAAAACCAATGTGTAAAAACAAAATAATGGCGATTAATCATGTCCCCTGAGTCCCGGACAGTAATAAGGAATATTCCTACCGAAGTCATTCAAGCTTGAAGTACCACCTGTTTTCTGCAGGGGGCAGTAAGTGAAACTCCACCTGTATAGGCAATGCACAGATAATACAGAGAATAAATTCAAACCACACTTACAACAGCAGACAGCACAAGATGAGAACATATCCTTGCGTTCAAACACCGCTTGATGGAGCGCAAATCTGAACGCAGGGTTCTCAAGATGTGCTTTTCAAGCTACGTGGAACTTGACACAGCATCATAAAAACGGTATGATATATGACGTTATGCGACCAAAGTAAGATGCTCCAAAAGCATCCGTCTGACACAGGTGAACATTGGCTGTGTCTCGTTTGGAAGGATGCGTCCTACGGAGGTCGCATTTGTCGACCGCATACGTCATCTCGTTTCAGAAAAGCGAGGAGGACACTTCGAAAGCAGCCTTCGAATGTGACCTTCTTTCACAGGAATTCAGCAGATGCATGAGGTGTATCCTTCATGGGCACTCACAACACACAATTCTTTGCTTCAACGGAAATGTATAAAAAAAATATGATGTTCAAATGTAAGTAATGTTAATTCCTGAGTTGAAGTACCTCAGTAGATGGATGCAGAGTATATAATATGTATAATTATATGAATATATATGATTAAAATAATGTGTTAAACTAAAACTACACCTGTAAAATCTATTTTCTTTTCTCGTTACATCATTATAACTCTCCTAAAATGTACCTCATACATTCCCTTCTAAAGGGACTTTGAGTGGCATGCTGTCATAGCAACCATGATACATTTTGTTTCCGTTTGTCCTACGAAGGCCATCTCATTTAAATGAGGCTTGTTTAGATGAGGACACTTGGTATACTGCAGCCTTCAAAGGACACATCCTACCTAGCATACAGCCTTCAAAATGAGACACAGCTATTGACTCAACCTTAGACAAGCCCTCATAATACATCTCGGACTGACAAATTCAAATGCAAGATGGATTGCTGTGAACTGTAGGCCAATGATAGACTTATGTTTAATGATATGGAAATGAACAATATATTGGATTCTAAAGACACTTTTTGCTTTGTCTTAACTCATATACCACAGTAATGTAATGCATTTTAATTAAATGAATTAATATTTTTATAATATATACAGTTATTTATAATTATTTAATCATTATATATTAAATTATTGTTATTTGAAGGGCTTTCTCAGCAAATATTTATACAAGCAATTAATTGCAATTAAAATTCAATTTAGAAAATGGCATTGATTGACAGCCCTAATAAAATTTAAAGTAAAAAAAAAAAAAAAAAACATTACATTTTATATTCATGAAATTAGATATGTTACTGATTTTCAATAAAGGTCATTATATAAGTGCATTACTTGTGCTACATATTTCTAAAATAATATTATGTATAAAAAAATCTGTAAACCTAAAACCTAAAGGCAGTGTCAAAAAAAGCAAATGTGAACTTAACAAGTCCAATTTAAGTAATTTTTGGAATAAAAGTAGATGTTGTTGTAGCACCTCTAGTGCGCATTTCACTGCTGCGATACGTTCAAGAAGCAACACAGAAATAAGTTCCCAAAAACGTCTCGGTTACGTATGTAACCTCCGTTCCCTGATGGAGGGAACGAGACGTCGTGTCGAAGAAGCGACACTAGGGGTCTCTCTTGAGCGCCGAAAGATACCTCTGATCTATGAAAAAAGGCCAATGAGAGTTGGCGAACAGTATTTGCATACTCCGCCTCCGGATACGGATATAAAGGCGAGAGAAATACGCTCGTTCATTCAGGATTTTTCTGAGGGGCCGGGAGTGTTCCGGGCATCTCAGCGGCTCGGCTCAGCGATGTGGCCGGGAAGACACGACGTCTCGTTCCCTCCATCAGGGAACGGAGGTTACATACGTAACCGAGACGTTCCCCGTCTGTCGCTCACTTCGACGTCGTGTCGAAGAAGCGACACTAGGGGTCCACTTCAAAACTCGCCATGCGCTGAGCCGTGTACGTGTACTGCTGACACAGAAACGGGCAGGTATTTGCACGTGCACAAACGACCAACTGTGTTCAGGCTGCACGTACTCTTCCCTAATGCCCCGAAAAAGCATCAGCATCCTTTTGGTTACCCTAGGGGGGAACAAGGTGACGCTCCCAACTAGGGAACGGGCCAAGCCTGGCTGGGCCTCTTTTCTCTCTATGTTTTCGCGGCATAGAGCAAGAGCAGCCGGGGCCCTTACCGCATCGAGGTAAGGGCCCCGGTGAATTCCTATTCTTTCAGGGGGAAAAGACCCTGCGGAGGCCACACCCGCCCAGCAGGGGAGGTAAAGGTCGCAAAATACATCACATGGCCACTTTAGGCATGTGGGAGAAAATGGCGCGGTGGTAGATCCAACCTCGAGGAGGGGGGAGTTGCTACAACACGGCGACCGGAGGGCAACGAAGGACTGCCTAAGGGAGACGCGGGTCAGCTCGTAAGGTGACCGTGCCGCGGAAATACACACAGGAGGAGTCCCGTAGGAGGCCTGATCTGTGGAGCACGTATTCCAGTAGGGGTAGCCGGAGGTACCCGTAGTGGACTGGACCAGCACGTTCCTCCTTTGAACTGCTGCAGGCCCGAAGTGCTAGGGAGGAATCAACCAGGGACCTGGGTCCTCTGGGACAAAAGCGCACTGTTTTGCCTTGGCAGAGGGAAACGGCGCTGGAACAAGCGGTTCACCTGGTCAGATCGTCGACGTGTACCGAGTTCTATGGGCTCGGACCTGAGAGAACACGGGACGAGACTGACTCAACCCTGAGATTGTAGAATCTCGTAAAGGTGTTAGGTGCTGCCCAGCCCGCAGCTCTGCAAATGTCTGCTAGGGAGGTGCCCCTTGCCAGTGCCCATGAGGATGCCACGCTCCTAGTGGAGTGGGCCGCACCCGTAAGGGGGGTGGCACGGCCTGGGTGTGGTAGGCCAACTGAATGGCCTCCACCACCCAGTGAGACAACCTCTGTTTGGAGACAGCGTTCCCTTTCTGCTGTCCTCCAAAGCAGACAAAGAGCTGCTCAGAGCGCCTAAAGCTCTGGGTGCGTTCCAGGTAGGCACGCAAGGCACATACCGGACACAATAGTGAGAGGGCTGGGTCTGCCTCCTCCCAGGGCAGCGCTTGTAGGTTCACTACCTGATCTCTAAAGGGCGTGGTAGGAACCTTGGGCACATAGCCCGGTCGAGGTCTTAGGATCACATGAGTGTCTGCCGGACCGAACTCCAGGCAAGTGTCGTTAGTAGAGAACGCTTGCAGGTCCCCGACCCTCTTGATGGAGGCGAGCGCGATCAGCAGGGCCGAGAGAGGGCCCTGAGTCCAGCTGATTCTAGCGGCTCGAAAGGGGATCTCTGAAGACCGGCGAGGACCACCGAGAGATCCCAGGAGGGGAACAGGTTTGGCCGGGAGGGGTTTAACCTCCGGGCACCTCTTAGGAACCTGACGATTAAGTCGTGCTTGCCCAGAGACTTGCCGTCTACTGGGTCGTGGTGAGCTGCGATAGCGGCAACATACACCTTTAAGGTGGACGGGGACAGCCTCCCCTCCAGCCTCTCCTGTAGAAACAGGAGCACCGACCTAACTGCGTACCTCTGTGGGTCTTCTGCCCGGGAAGAACACCAATTGACGAACAGACGCCACTTCAGGGCGTAGAGTTGCCTGGTAGAAGGGGCTCTGGCTTGGTTGATCGTGGCTACGACCGTGGGTGGTAGACCAGCTAGATCTTCCGCGTCCCATCCAGGGACCAGACATGGAGGTTCCAGAGGTCTGGGTGCGGATGCCAGAGCATGCCCCGTCCCTGAGAAAGAAGGTCCTTCCTCAGAGGAATTCGCCAGGGAGGGGCTGTCGCGAGGAGTACGAGGTCCGAGAACCAGGCCCGGGTGGGCCAGTAAGGAGCCACGAGAGTGACTTGCTCCTCGTCCTCCCTGACCTTGCACAACACCTGTGCAAGAAGGCTCACTGGGGGGAATGCGTACTTGCGCAGCCCCACCGGCCAGCTGTGTGCCAGTGCATCTGCTCCGAGGGGAGCCTCTGAACGGGCATACCAGAGCGGGCAGTGGGAGGTCTCTCGGGAGGCAAACAGGTCTACCTGGGCCTTGCCGAACCGTTCCCAAATCAGCTGAACCGAGTGGGGGTGAAGCCTCCACTCTCCGCCAGGCAAGCGTTGTCGTGACAGCGCATCCGCTATCACATTGAGGTTGCCGGGGATGTGAGTGGCACGCAGCGACTTGAGTCGGTGCTGGCTCCAAAGGAGGAGACGACGGGCGAGTTGTGACATGTGACGGGAGCGTACGCCGCCTTGGCGATTTATGTACGCGACCGCAGTGGTGCTGTCCGACCTGACTAGGACATGTTCGTCCCGAATTAACGGGAGAAACTTCCGCAGGGCAAAGAGGACGGTCAACAACTCGAGGCAGTTGATGTGCCAACGCAGCTGGGCCCCTTTCCAATGGCCTGAGGCTGCGTGCCCGTTGCAAACGGCGCCCCAACCCAATCTGGAGGCGTCGGTCGTGACCAAGACGCATCTGGACACCTGCTGTAGGGGTACTCCAGCCCGTAAGAAACAGAGGTCTGTCCAGAGGTTGAATGTTTGTCGGCAGGCGGGGGTGATTGTTACCCGGTGCGTGCCGCGGCGCCATGCTCGTCTCGGGACTCGGTTCCGAAGCCAGTGTTGGAGCGGTCTCATATGCATCAAGCCCGGCGGCGCGACCGCCGCGGAGGATGCCATATGCCCCAGGAGCCTCTCGAAAAGTTTTAAGGGGACCGCTGTGCCCGGCCTGAAGGCGGCGAGGCAGTTCAACACTGACTGAGCACGCTCCTTTGAGAGACGTGCGGACATTGAGACCGAGTCTAACTCCATCCCGAGAAAAGAGATGCTCTGAACTGGAGTGAGCTTGCTCTTTTCCCAGTTGACCTGAAGCCCCAGACGGCTGAGGTGCCTGAGCATCTGGTCTCTGTGGGTGCATAGTAACTCTCGCGAGTGGGCCAGGATGAGCCAGTCGTCGAGATAGTTGAGTATGCGGATGCCGGCTTCTCGGAGCGGGGCAAGAGCTGCCTCTGCGACTTTCGTGAAGACGCGAGGGGACAGAGACAGGCCGAAGGGGAGGACTTTGTACTGATACGCTTGGCCCTCGAACGCAAACCGCAGGTAGGGGCGGTGTCGGGGCAGAATGGAGACGTGGAAGTACGCGTCCTTCAGGTCTATCGCTGCGAACCAATCTAGATGCTGGACGCAGGTTAAGATGTGCTTCTGCGTGAGCATTTTGAACGGGAGTTTGTGCAATGCTCGGTTGAGAACTCGCAGGTCCAAGCAGCGTTGGGCGGCGACGAGGCGACCCGCGGCTGAGGTGCTGAGAAAAGACTCAAAGCACTTACCTTGCTCCGCACACCCGGCAGGGGGCGGGTTAGCGACTGAGGAGGAGGTCCTGGGTAGGCGTCCTCTAGACTTGTCGGAACCGGCCGGCCGGGGGACAGTTGTGGGGCTGAAGACGGGTGGTCCGTGTCCAGGAAGCCAGGACTGTTGAGATCTAAGGGCAAAGTGCCGTGAGAACGGCATTTGCGGGCCAGGTGACCCAGAGACATAGGAAATAGCTCTTTTACTGAGAATGTGGGTACCGCAACCCCATCTAAGGGGGGGCGGCAAATTAAATTGTTTACAAACAAAAGATTCTCCTCCCGGCCCTCCACCGGGGGACGGAGTGGTCTTACCACCTCCGGAGCTAACATCTGTGTCGCTGGGTCGTCCGTCTCGGGACCGCCTGGGAGCCTTCCGGGTCCTCGAGGGAGTCCGAGAGACGGGGGGCGTCTGCTTCTTGCGGTGTGCTCGACGCAGGGGCTGAGAGCTGGGCCCGGGTTGAGGCGGAGCAGATTTCTTAGCCGCAGGAGGACGCCCTCGGCGAGCAGACGGGGCAGTGGCCTTGGCGGCAGGTTTGCGAGAGATGGCCTCCGTCTGTCTTTTCACCGCGGAGAACTGCTGGGCAAAGTCCTCGACGGTGTCGCCGAAGAGGCCAAGCTGGGAGACAGGGGCGTCGAGGAAGCGAGCTTTGTTGGCCTCACGCATCTCGACCAGGTTGAGCCAAAGATGATGTTCCTGGACCACAAGGGTGGCCATCGCCTGCCCGAGTGCCTGCGCGGTGACCTTCGTGGCTCTGAGGGCGAGGTCGGTCGCTGAGCGCAGTTCCTGCAACACATCGGGATCAGGGCTACCCTCGTGCAGATCTCTGAGCGCCTTGGCCTGGTGGACTTGCAGGAGGGCCATGGCGTGCAAGGCGGAGGCGGCCTGTCCCGCGGCGCTGTAGGCTTTGTTGTTTAAGGAGGATGAAGTCCTACAGGCCTTGGAAGGGGGTACAGGGCACCCGCGCCAGGTGGTAGGGTCACCGGGACAAAGATGGAGCGCAACTGCCCTATCCACCTGGGGAATCGCCGTGTACCCGTGGGCCTCTCCGCCGTCGAGGGTAGCGAGAGCGAACGAGCAGGGCTTTTGACGAATGGAGAGCGGTGCTCTCCATGAAGACGTCAGCTCGTCATGCACCTCCGGGAAAAACGGGACCGGGGGGGGCGTGGCTGTGAGCGGCGCCCAGACCCCAGGAACCAGTCATCCAACCCTGACGGGTGTGGGGAGGGTGGAGGTTTCCAGTCCAACCCCACCCCGACGGTGGCCAGGGCAAGCATGTTGGACATCTGCGCATCCGCCTCAACCTGGGCCTGCTGGCCTGAAGGCGGCAGTCCAGGGGAGGAGTCAGCGTCAGATGCCACACTCTCCGATGGAGTGGCGAGCTCATCGGCTTCAAGCTCCAGAGGATAGGCAGACCGGCCCGGAGGCGAGTCGCCGTTACCTCGAGACTGGACGGAGGTAAACGAGCGTGCCGGGGGGCGGGTGGTCCGAGGGGGCGTGCCTGGCAGAAGCGCACCCGCAGCCCTCCCCAAATCGCCTCCAGCGCCAACCGCATCGTCCTCAATCCCGTGGGAAGAAGGAGCAATACGGGGGGCGGGTGGAGTGGCGTGCTTTCTATTGAAAGCAAGCCGCGACCGCAACGTTACCATGGTCATATTCTCGCAGTGAGAACACGAGCCATCCACAAACGCTGCCTCGGTGTGATCGGCGCCCAGACACACGAGACAGCACCTGTGGCCGTCAGAAGCGGAGAGCACTCTACCGCATCCAGGAACTACACAAGGGTTGAATGGCATCTTTATAAAGACGCGCCCTGAAAAGGGCGTTCAACACCACTATGTATTGCTCTTTTAGAGAAATAAACTCTTTATGAGAAATATAACTCTTTATAAAGGAAGCTCTTTCAACTACTGCACGCCGGCAGAGAAGAGAAAACAGCCGCTGTAGTGCGCCGTAAATCCAACAGCAGCAGAGCGTCAGAGGATCAGAAGCAGGATCAGTTGTGTTACACGCAGCAGTCAGCATAAACACGACCATCGGCTCCGAAGAAAATTACTGAATGAACGAGCGTATTTCTCTCGCCTTTATATCCGTATCCGGAGGTGGAGTATGCAAATACTGTTCGCCAACTCTCATTGGCCTTTTTTCATAGATCAGAGGTATCTTTCGGCGCTCAAGAGAGACCCCTAGTGTCGCTTCTTCGACACGACGTCGAAGTGAGCGACCAGACGGGGAACTGTAGATATAGTAATGCTCTTCTATGACCAGGTTGAACTTATTGCCTAAATATGTCACATCTCTTAAAATTATTAACAGTAATTATTTATTTTACATTTTTACATGCAATATTATTAATTATTATTGTAATAACAATACCATTGTGTAAGTACAATCAGCTTCACAAAATAATACAGATATGCAGAATATTTATTTGAAATAAAATGCAATAAAAATGTTAATAAAATGCAATGTTTAAATGTAATATCTATTTAAATAAATAAATGTAATGTTTTAATAAATGAAAATATATTTTTTCAATTTATTACACATACATACATATTTTAAATTGAATATATTCTTATAAATTTATAAAACTACATTCATTTAATTTAATGAAATAAAAGGCTCTTGCAAAAATGTAATTCCTTCAAAATTTCCTTTCACGTTTCCCATCTAATAGACACGTTCTAATTTAAAAACAGCAGGGAGAGAGGGATCTCTCTCCTCCAGCTTGCTGTCTGGCAAACAGCTCAGGTACTTTTGTTGGGCCAGAGACTGCAAAGCAATGCCAAGAAACCTAATCCTATTAATAAAACAAAAATCAAAGCAAACACGACAGCGCTAACCTCTGTGCACCCTCCTGTCTCGACCCAAACGTGCAGAGGAATCTTAAAAGCTGGTCCTGAACAAGCTCCGACGGAGCGTTTTCAAAACTTTTCCTGTCACACACACACTCTCACCTAACAGACACAAATGTGTGTGCAGATACACTATGTGCATGCCAGCACCATTAAATCTTATTTAGACATGGAAAACAAGATACACAGAGGCCCCAAAATGTATTTGGACACCAAAGTCATACTTAAAAATATCTGAATGTCATTGCATTAGATAGCAAATGTCAAAGCAATGGCATTTATTTTAAGGCTAGCACAAAAACACTAGATTTGCCATGTACTGTACATAATATGACGCATCCACAATAAATTGAAGAGTAATTGACAAATCAAGTGTTGCTTACAGCTTTGAGTTCCCAAGAGCTGACTATGTTTGAAATACCACACGCAAACAGTGCTAATCCTTACGGTAAAAGATCAGACAGTTCAATGTCAGAGTCTGTCAAATGTGTGCAAACAAGTCCAGTTGAAACTAGTCACGTTCAACACAAATAACTCCTCTGGAGTTGCTAAATCGAGTACATATGGAAAGATAAGGTAAGGCCTAATAGCGTAGACTCAGCCCTCCTGTGCTCTCGGCTTCAACTTCTTGAAATAGTTCAGGTTAGATAGAGAAAGCTTATCTCACTGTCGGTTATGTACTCATCAATCGGAGTGGTGAAAACACTGGAATGTTTCGGAAAGGTTTCACTTGTTGAAATGCAATGACAGTCTGAACATCACGTTGAGCAAATCACTTTAACTCGTGTGGAAAACTGCATGGGAAGCAGGAACACAGGTGATCTAAAGTCATATAGCTGGAGTCAAGAAAAAACTCATTTGACATTATTATTTTACACAAAACAACAGTTAATCGCGATAAAACTCTGCAATGCACGGCCTTTGGTGGCGTATTACTTAAAGGGATAGTTCACCCAAAATATATATACTCTCATCATTTACTCACTCTCATGCCATCCCACATGTGTATGACTCTCTTTCTTCTGCTGAAAAAGTGAGATTTTACTTTCTAGTGCTAAAAGTACCCAAAATCTGAGAAATACCGAAGAATGAAACACGTTGTTTTTAGAGATTGAATTGTCAAAGAACTCAATTACAATGCAGCCGGGTTCAGAACTACTCTACCCATCAGCTCTTCTGTTGGGATTCTAACACCAACATTTGGTTAGATTTGGTGTTGCGTCTCTTCCTCTTTTATGCTACATAAAGTCAAGACAACAGTTTCTAGTCCCCTAAGCTGCTGTTAAACGGAGAGGACACCTGCTAAAGAACACATTCTTTATAAGCAAAAATGAAAAGCATGCATGAAGGCCATGAAAATCGTCTTTTGTCTTATCTAATGAATATATCCTTATGGTGAGAAAGAACACAGGGCTTCGGCACTGGAGGGGTCCTGCACATGAATGGCAGCAGATGAGGGGAAGTGTGCCTTTGTAAAAGAGTTGGCATATAGGGGAGTCTCTGCATGCACTGAAGGAAGTGGTAATTAATGTTTAGTGAGTGACTCTCAATGAATGGGCTTCTGACAATAGGCTAATGTTAAAGCTGAGTTAGCAGAGAGTGAAAGTTAAAAGATGGTTGCCGCTTGCAGTGTCCCCATGATTCTCTCTGCCCCATTTTTTATTATCAGCTGCAGAGTTTGTTTTGTGCCAGTTGTGATCATACAAAAGGGGTCATTTGCCGTAATTTCATTGATGGTGTCTGTGTGGTAAATTAATACTTCATCCATGAGAAATGAAAACTTTATTTAATTTCAGTAAGAGTTGCCTAGTACAAAAACATACAACTTTTACTCAGACAAAACAATTACACAAACCCATGAACAATGTATTTTTCCTGGGAAAAGTCAGAATTTCCAACTTCCTAGTTGGTAAAGTGCAATGAATCAAGTCTTGAAGGCGGATTGCCAACTTGGAAACTTGTGTTGAAATCTTTATCTCCAATTTCGGTAAGATAAAGGTGCATGACGTCAGCAGGGTGCGATGCACTGTGTGTTGTGATACATTCCTCCCGTAACCATCATTAAAATTTTCCGCAGTAGACCTTCTGTCGGTTCAGACTAGACGGGATGGCCATCGTTGCCCCCACACATCGATGAGCCTTGGGCACTCAACACCTGGTCGGTGGTTTGCGGTTTGTCCCTCTTCAGACCACTGTCGGTAGGTACTCATCACGGCTGACCGGGAGCACCCCACAATCCTTGCCATTTCACAGACCTTCTAACCCAATTGTCTGGTCATAATAATTTGGCCCTTATCAAAGTCGCTCGGGTCTTTACTCCTGCCCATTTCTCCTGCATTCAACACATTGATTACGAGAACTGATTGTTCACTTACCATCTAATCTACCCAGACCTTCACATGTGAACTAGTTAGGAGATAATCAATGTTATTCGGTGGTCATAATGTTTTGGCTCATCAGTGTAACTTTCGTGTACCATGAAAAAAAGAAAACATTGAGGTTTGGAAAGAGATGAGGAAGTGTATTACAGGTTATTACTGTACATCAGTATTTGATGCCTGTATTGTATTGATTTGAAATTTGGTTTGTTGATTGGTTGGTTTGTATGGGGATTAACGTCATTCCTGTATCTTGCAATATCGCCATCTCGTACTTATTATTACTTGTAGAGTTGTCATGAGACTGTGTTGGTAAAACATTTCCAAGATACATTTAATATGAATTCATCCTGTATGGCAAAAAAAAAAAAAAAAAGTAGATATCTGTTTTAATAAAAATCAATGCCTGGGACATAAAAGTGCCTGTAGTTGGAGAAGTACCCAAATACAAAATCATCAATTAAATAGAAATCTAAAATTAGGCTATACTCACTACCTGGACTGTTTTTGCTTGCATTCAATGCTGTTTACATTGCTAAATTGCATTAGCGATTGATACGCTGTCATGTGCACCCCTCCCTCTTCAGTAATAACCAAACGCCTTCTAACCACCTCTTTCATCAACATTACCTGTATGAATCAGCTTCTAAACGAATGCTTTGATTACCACGTAGCTATTAAATCAGTCAAGGGTGTAGTGTGAGCTATTTCAGTCTGTTTGTCTTATACGGTGAACAGGGGTTAAACAACCAATTTATATTACAGAAAGATAAGACCTGCCCTTTAAAAGGCCCACACACCAGTGGAGAACAAATAACATTGCAGACATTTACATATTAGATTTCTTATTACACAAAGAACCAAGTATTGATAACACCAAAAAACTTCCCTTTAAGTTGAAATTATCCCAGAAACATCCAGACTGATCACACTGTGAATTCGGCAACACTAGGACGAAAGTTCTGCTGCTGAAATCGGTCTGTGCTTACCAAAATTTGAACCATTGCCCCCAGTGGCTGAGGTTGGAAGTGTTGTTAAGGAGAAATGTCCACAGGGTGGAGCCAAAAGAGAGTTGTCTTTTTAGTTGTAAATTATGTAAAACAGTCAACAGGAATGTATATTTTATTAACTCTACCCCCCCGACCCCAACCCTAAACCTATCCCTCAGTGGAGTAAAATGTAATTTTAGCACCTCACAATCATGTTCACCATTGTTTATGTGAATGTGATTACTTCCTGGCACCCATTTGAACAGAGCCCGTGACTCTGAGGCTGCTCTGAGGGAAAGGTAAACACACTGGAATTGATGAAAAATGTCTGATGGGAGATGGCACTTGTCAGATATTTGGCTGAATATGGTTGATTTCAGGGTACATATTGAAAGTTTGTACAAAAATAAACCTACATGTCTAAAACCAACAAGATGAGAATGTTTTCTTGCTTCCTTACAAGCCATACAGTTTTGCTATAAAGTGGTTTCTTAAGAGTGGACTGTGCAATTTTTGTGTATACATGTTTACCCTGTGTGCAATTCATATAAAACACATAATACATTGGCTTGTACAAAAATGTATGACTGTTATTCCATTAGAGACTAACCAATCCAAAAACAGAATTTCAAATCGATACAATCCAGCTTGTGATGTTTGAGGGTGGGAAAAAATTAGGTGCATATCACAAAAATAATATTTTATTGTTTGTCTCATTTACAATCAAGCTCTAATTTTGTCAAATTATGCACTATATATATATATATGACAGTTCAGAAAACATGACAAAAAGGACCATTCTCTTGTGACCGTTCTCCTTGCACTGTTCGACATTGTTAGTAGACAGTCCATAGGATTAGTGGGCCATTCCACACCGCCAAAAGTGCCCAATGTCAATTCCATTGTTTGGTGAGAAAAAATTAGTACTTGATCATACTGTTATAGAAAGAGTAACAAACCCAGTTTGAAAAGACATAACCTGCAATGTATATTTTCTTCTACCTATTCTCTTATCATAAAACAGCTATTGCAGCAAGACATCAGCGCTGTTCAAACACGCCATTTAAACACTCACATAGGTGCTGGTACTGTACGTCAGGGACTGTTCAGTTGTGAGTGCTGTGTGCTGTCACATGGGGGGTGGCGTGTGTACATGCACAAGTCGCACAGGTGTCAGGAAGTAGGGCTTGGAAAGGTGTAATCTTTTGGGCTAGGTTAGGTTAGGGCACATCCTGTAGGGTGTGCATCATGATGGCCCGATCTGACAAGCTTTCGGTTCTAGAATGAATAATATTGCCATAAAACTCAAAGCCCCAACAAATGCAAATATAATTTTGGATGAAATATCCCTTTAACACAACATCATACATACATTATTCCAGAGTTGTGCATGGCCATCAACAAAACAATTCCGCAGTGACAGAAAAACTGCAGTGCGCAATCTGAGGTATGCAAAACAGGTACAGTAAAAATGTTTGTTGAAGTACTGCCGTAAATAGTGTTGACTTCTGAGGCGAGCACAGAGCACAGCTTAATCACATTTAATTATGTTTCTAACAAAGTATTACATGTATCTCTTTAATTAGTAGAGGAAGTTCAGTTTTATCCTTGAATCAAGTATCTGGGCCAAGATTCATTAACAAGCGCTGTCAATCAAGCACTAAAACAATACATAATTAAAAAATCAATTTAGCACAAAAAAATGGAAACGGAGGACAGACGGCAGAATCAACAAAAGAAAGAGGAGACACTATTAAAGACTGTGCAGAAAGCTGCGAAGGGGAGATTCTGCATTACTGGCAGACGTCCTCTTAGGTTTTATTATTCATGTCTTTTTGTAGTGCTACACTTCAATCTCTCGCTGTCTGTAGCCTTGACCTTGTAGCTTAGGTTGTTGCACAAATACTACAATAATACTTTTGTCACATATAGGTACAGAGTGCTGCTTAATGTGTTGCTGTACTGACAACAGCCCATAGTCCTTGTTTCTTCACACGCTCTCTCAATATAATATTTTGACTATAAAGAATTCCAGGAAACAATTTCCTTTCTGAGTGTACTATATTTATACTATATTTATACTATATTTATTATACACTTTCACACAAATCCCAAGTAAATCCCATGATCACAATGTATAGTCAGGGAATTAATAACGTGAAAAATTACTATTAAAGAGAGTTCTCATGAGAGTTCTCATCAAAAAAACCCTCCACGTGCAGCAATGACAGCTTTGAAGATCCTTGACATTCTAGCTGTCAGTTTGTCCAGATACTCAGGTGACCTTTCACCCTACACTTCCTGTAGCACTTGCCATAGATGCACCTTACAGTCTAGCTGATCCCACAAAAGCTCAATGGGGTTAAGATCCATAACACTCTTTTCCAAATATCTGTTGTCTAATGTCTGTGTTTCTTTGCCCACTCAAACCTTTTCTTTTTGTTTGTCTGTTTCAAAAGTGTCTTTTTCTTTGCAAGAGTCTTCTCTTTACTGTTGTACATGAAACTGGTGTTGAGCGGGTAGAATTCAATGAAGCTGTCAGCTGAGGACATGTGAGGTGTCTATTTCTCAAACTAGAGACTCTGATGTACTTCTCCTCTTGTTCAGTTGTACATTTGGTCTTCCACATCTCTTTCTGTCCTTGTTAGAGCCAGTTGTCCTTTGTCTTTGAAGACTGTAGTGTACACCTTTGTATGAAGTCTTCAGTTTTTCATTCCTCAAAACAATGACTCTGATGAGTTTCTTGAGAAAGCTGTTTCTCTTTTGCCATTTTTGACCTAATATTGACCTTAAGACATGCCAGTCTATTGCTTACTGTGACAACTCAAAAACAAACACAAAGACAATGTTAAGCTTCATTTAATGGATCAAATATCTTTCAACTGTGTTTGATATAATGGCAAGTAATTTTATAGTATCAAATGATCAATTTAGCATGATTACTTAAGGATAAGGTGTTGGAGTGATGCTGCTGGAAATGGGGCCTGTCTAGATTTGATCAAAAATTACTTTTTTCAAATAGTGATGGTGCTGTTTTTTACATCAGTAATGTCCTGACTATAATTTGTGATCAGTTGAATGCCACTTTGATGAATAAAATTACCAATGTCCTTCCAAAACAGCAAAATCTGTACATTATTCCAAACATTTGGCCTCTAGTTTAAACACTTTTACTATAGTGCATGACTTGCAAGATGATACATTTCAACATTTGCATTATGTAATTAACTAAATTTACAAGCTTGAGATCAGATTGTGTGGTAGCTTAACTAATAGAGCGTTGCACTTGTGAAGCAAACGTTATACAAGACGTAAGCTGAAAGTGTCATAGAAGCAGGGGCATAGATTCCAAGGGGGATGGTAGCAGCCATTATTTTTAACATGATCAATGGAAACATGTAAATGCTTCACGCATATAATTATCCTTTATAAATATTTGCATGTCCACAATACTACTAAGGGACTTAAGAAATGCAGAAAAAAAGTTTTTAAGCATTTCCCAAATGACAACAAATCATATTTATCAAGTCTATCATATAACTGCTGACCACAACTTTTTATCAAGCTATACAAAAAAGACAACAATACTGGCAAAAAAATATGAGTTTCAATAATATCCTTATGTCATAAGTTACAGCATCAACCAGCAGGAGCTAACTGGACCACTTACATTTTAAAAATCCTGTTTTCACTCAGAAATACAGACCAACCTGTAGTGCGTTTCCCATACAACGATGTAACTCACTGCGTAACCACCATAGTACAATGCATCATTATAGAAGTTAAGTAGCTAGTTACTGATTCCTGAAACCACGTTGGTTGACCTGCCATTAATGACGTTGCTCAGGAGGTAATATCTTCCGCAAATTTCAATTATAACAGTTCTTTCATGTTCTTACATGTTTCAGAATTCCGCTTTCAGCCAAAAGAATATATCGTTTTTTTAAGTGCATGTAAACATGGTGAAAGTCTTGATAGAATGAAAGATATAGAAGCCTCAGTGATGTCAATTTATGTCTACACAGCAAACAAGGAACTATGCTTCTAACCACAGTTAAAAAGCTTACCCGCGTACAGGCAGAAACTGAAACAACCGCCCTCAGAACGATCCAGTGCTGGTCGGACCAGTCAGATTCTATGCTACAAGACTGTTTTGATCATGTGGACTGGGAGAAGTTACAGTCCATCTCCGATGACGACATCGAGGTCTACCCTGAGAGCGTAACGTTTTTCATCAGGAAGTGCATAGAGGATGTTGTACCGACCAAAACAATATGGATCTACCCCAACCAGAAACCAATAGCGTTGTTCATGCGGCACTTTTAATTCTAGGAACGTGGAGAAGCATAAACAAGCCAGTTATGCCCTCCGCAAAACAATCAGAGCAGCCAAACGTCAGTACAGGGACAAGATTGAAGGACAGTACAACACCACTGACTCTAGAAGCATGTGGCAGGGAATTAATATCATCACAGACTTCAAAGGGAATAAAAACTCTGCCGTGAACATTGCTGCCTCTCTCCGTATGAGCTAAATAATTTTTATGCTTGTTTCGAGGGAAATAACACCGCCCTCACAGAGAGAGCTCTCGCGGCGAAGCAACAGAGTTTAGTTCACTCTCCGTCTCTGTAGCGGATGCAACCCGATCCTTCCGATGGGTGAATATCCATAAAGCCACGGGTCCAGACAGCATTCCAGGCCATGTCATCAGAGCGTGCGCAAACCAACTGGCTGGTGTTTTTATGGACATTTTCAACATTTCCCTCTCTTTGTCTGTAGTCCCCACATGCTTCAAAACATCAACCATTGTGACTGTACCAAAGCAATCCAAAATCACATGCTTAAATGAGTGGTGTCCTGTTGCTCTGACCCCCATCATCAGCAAATGCTTTGAGAGACTAATCAGAGATCACATCTGCTCTGTGCTGCCTACCTCTGGACCTACTGCAGTTTGCCTACCGCAACAACCGCTCCACTGATGATGCCATTGCATCTACAATACACACTGCTCTCTCCCACCTGGAAAAAAGGAACACATATGTGAGAATGCTGTTTGTAGACTACAGCTCAGCCCTCACCATAATGCCCTCCAAGCTTTGTGAGAAACTCCGGGTTCTGGGCTTAAACAGCTCACTGTGCAGCTGGATAATGGACTTCCTGTCAAGCAGATGTCAGGTGGTTAGAATCGGCACTCCTGTATTCCCTGTACACCCATGACTGTGTGGCGACACATAGCTCCAATGCCATCATTAAGTTTGCTGACGATACGACGGTTGTAGGTCTGATCACTGACAATGATGAAACTACAGAGAGGAGGTGCACACTCTGACATGCTGGTGTCAGGAGCATAACCTCTCCCTCAATGTCAGCAAGACCAAGGAGCTTGTAGTGGACTTCAGGAAGAAAGACAGAGAACACAGCCCCATCCCCATTAATGGAGCACCGGTGGAGAGAGTCAGCAGTTTCAATTTCCTCGGTGTCCATATTACTGAGGAACTCACATGGTCCGTCCACACTGAGGCCATTGTGAAGAAGGCTCACCAGCACCTCTTCTTCCTGAGACGGCTGAGGAAGTTCGGAATGAACCACCACATCCTCACACGGTTCTACACCAGCACTGTAGAGAGCATCCTGACTGGCTGCATCACCGCCTGGTACAGCAACAGCACCATCCTAAACAGCAAAGCCCCTGCAAGGGGTGGTGCGAACTGCCAGACAAATCATCGGAGGTGAGTTTCCTTCACTCCAGGATATATATAACAGACGGTGTGTGAATAAAGCTCGGAGGATCATCAGAGACTCCAGCCACCCGAGTCATGGTCTGCTCTCACTGCTACCTTCAGGCAGGTGGTATCGCAGCATCAGGACCCGCACCGGCCGACTTTATGACAGCTTCTTCCCCCAAGCAATCAGACTTTTGGACTCTTGATCTCTTACGATCAATATACATCAACATTGCACTTTATTAATCTTATTATCTCACACTGGACTGTCCTAAATTATATTCTCTCTGAACAACACACTGGCAACTGACTATCAACCGACAGCCTGAATGTCAATACAGCACATACAACCTACTGTAGA
Organism: Moxostoma hubbsi; assembly: GCA_032164185.1. Lineage (NCBI taxonomy): Eukaryota > Metazoa > Chordata > Actinopteri > Cypriniformes > Catostomidae > Moxostoma > Moxostoma hubbsi. The sequence goes on along the minus strand of JAVLUX010000052.1, from coordinate 3,053,381 downwards.
TTTTATATGTACTATTTTTATTGTATACTGGGTATTCTATATTGTGTGTATTATATACTGTACAATGTATATTATCATTTGTATATTCTATTGTTTGTAATTATGTGTATAGTAGATATGTAAAATGTGTTGTATAAATCTGATGTTTATTGTAAATTTGTATGTCTCATTTTCATGACTCCATTGTTGCTTGGATCTGCACCCATGACTTTCACCCACTGTTGCACTTGTGTATATGGTTGAGAGACAATAAAGGGATTTGATTTGATTTGAAATCCTTGAACTAGGTTGGTAAGGATGGAACTTGCGACAATAGTTGGCTAACAATGCTTTTGGGAAAAGCACACTTGGTCTCATGAAAAGTCGTGATAATATTATGAGACGATGAAATCACAGTTACATGATTGTATGAAATTATACAATTTGAAACATACAACTTTTCCTCCTATAGAGAAAAATAAATGAACCAATGAACCAGAATTTTTCCTAAATTTAAACTCAAACCCAAACTTATACCTAACCATTAAGTACAACGTCTTACCCAAACCCTAACCATGACTTTTAAAGGAAAATAACATTTGTGTATCACGGAAGAAAGAAATCATATTACGCATATTACAGGTTAATCACATACATCAGTCATTTGTTTTGCATAACAAATATATAGAATAAGTAGTAAAACACTTCCACTTACTTCTGGATTGGTGGCTTGCTAAAATTTGATGCCAGTATTGATTTGAAATTCTGCTTGTTGATTGGTTGTTCTCTTGGGAATAAAAGTCGTTCATTTTCTTAGAAGCCAATAGCACGATATCTTACGATTTCGCCATCTTGTACGAATCATTACGAGTTGTCATAAGACTATGTTTGCAATATGTCAGATTTCGGAAGCCAGATTGTCAGGATCTTGTCACCTCAGTTAGTCTTGCTTATAGTTTTTGGAGTCAGGATCCAAACACTCATGTTGTGTGTGAGCACATAGTTCCTGCTTGTGTTCTTTTGCCATGTACTCTTCAGTCATTTTCTTTGTCTTGTTTTCAGTTCCTTTTTTGTTTGCGAGCACGTTTGTTGCCATGTGCTCTCCTGCCAGTTCTGTCTTGAGTGCCTACATCGCCTCCTTGCTTGCCTGATTATAAGTTCATCTCTCTTACTCTCTACTTAGTCTTGGGCCATTTTATTGTGGTTCTTTCCCTTGTTTAGGTGTCGGATAGTGTTCTCTCTGTGCTATATACCCTGTCATGTTAATCCTGTTCATCTTGTTTTCTGTCGGTCTATTCTGTGTCAGTTTCCCTAGTGGTCTTGCTTGCTTCAATCACATTATATTGTGAGGCGTCTCATCCAGCCCACTCTCTTCCTGGCTCCCCACCTACCCTGGGACTATGTTTTTTCACTTTGGGGATACTTTGTGTTGCCCTATTTAAATAAACTCTAGGTTTCCCTCTGCACTTGAGTCCTCAATTATACTAACCCTGACAAAAATGGGTTTTAAAAAGAGTTTCATGTTGACTATAAGTGAACTATAATTATAAACTCTAATATATTCTATTGGTTTCTCTCACCTCTGTCAGGTAAATAATGTTTGTCAGCCATTATTAAACCTCAAGCTCAGTGCAGACTGCATTACTCTGATGGTCACCTACAGTCATACTATCTCCAGCATTATAATGTTCCATTGCCCTACTATCTCCCAGCACTACTTTTCATTTGGCTGTCAAACATGGCCGATCCAAGGACACGTATAGTTCTCACATACTTATATGCGTCTCATCCTCTCCAGATATTTTTAAACCTTCTTACACTCTACTCCTCAAAACTACTTTCCATTCCGCTTTAAGCACATTAATATTGCCTTCACAGATCTGCAATCTCCACTTATCCCTTTGGATTCTGGCTCCTTCCTAAAAGCTTAGTGGCCCCTCCATCTGTGGCAGTACAGACAACCTTGTCATCACCAAATTAAGAAATAATCACTTCTTCACTGCTAGCCAACTCGGACAATGTGACTCTCAGATGGTGTTTGTGAATGTCTTTGTAAGAAATTGGTTGATAAACACAAACTTGAAATGGGCTAAAGGGGCTTTACAAAGCCAAAAAGGAGACACTAAGGGAATAGCACTCAGAGTAGGGTACAATTTATTGTCCCATTTTTTTTTTTTTACGCAATTTAAATTGCTTTAACAACCCAAATTAAAATTTTTGGATCCAAAAATGGTCTGACAATGCTAGTTTTGGGTTCTTGGGACAAGAATGTCCTCTGGTTAACCAGGAAAGTTTTTTACAGAAATAGAATTTGTTATATATTATTTGTTATATATTATATATATAAAACAAATGGGAACCATACACTAATGTTAGGGGAATGTTCTTAGTTGTCTGGGTATTAGAATTGTTAGATAAACTACTATGTAATGTAGCATGAAAAGCATCATTTTAAACACGTAAAGTTTTAAACACATAAAATGCCTTTTTGACTGTATCCAACATTTAAAAAATGTCATATTTTTAACATAATATTTTTAATTCACATTTAGTTCAAGGAAGATTTTTATTATATATAATTATCAATGCATTTTAATTACAAAACAATAATAATAATAATAATAATAATAATAATAATAATAATAAAGTATTTATGTGTGTCCCATATTTTGTGTGTATGAGTACTGAACGGTTTTTCCCCATTTATGAAATTGAGCATTTTATCAAATGCTGACACCTAGCATGTGGCATAATTTGGACTTGGGACGAAGAAGTAAATCTCATACAATTAAAAAAAAGTGTTGACTGCATTTATAAAGTTATTCAAATGTAAAAATTAGCAATTTGTTTGTTTTCTATAATTTATTAGAAATAAAGTTTTATTATGGTACATATTATGCGCAAACTAGCTGGCAACTATTGAGTGAACTTATTATTAGTAGTATTATCAATGCATTTTAATTACAAAACATATTTATGTGTTTCTCACATTTTGTGTGCATGATTACTGCATGGTTTTCCCCTTATTAAAAAATAAATACAATTGTGACCAGGAAATGACATCATGAAGACCCTTTCAACAGCATGGCAGGAAGTAAATACATATCTGGCATTTTCACTCTAAATTATACGATTGTCATTAATACGTTGTCCAAAAACAAACATACAAACAAAACAAAAAACAGTTCATTTAATGTTTAGTTTGAACCTGTGAGATGGACAAACAACATTTTACTTTCACTGAAAAGTTTCAATCCCAATGTTTACCCATTACGTGAGAGTGCCTAATTTAAAATGATGATAGTAAAAAGACATAGCAAACTCTTTTTATCACGTCACCCTCAAGTGCTATCAGCACATTTGTATTGGACCTGTCTCATTTTTCCAACTGTTCTGTTTGTTTTGCTCACCGATAAGGCTCAAGAAAATTGGGTGTATTTCTCTTTGCGTTTGCAGGGAAGGTAAATGCTGCATGGGGCCTTATCAAACACCTGACGCAAGTTCAAACAAATGGAGCAGCCTTCAAACACGCATCGACATGTGGATGGTGTGGAAATTAATTGCGGGTTTGCGGTGTGGATACAGTGGGGTGGGTGCACTTTCGGCTGTAGAAACGCAACTGATCATCGAGTGGGTGAGTTGCTCTGTGAACAAACAAGTGTGTGATATTAATAAACATATACATTTTCCATTATACTGTGGCACAAAAAGCTTTGCTTAGTGTATTAGGCATGAATGGCGGGATCAGGGAGTGCAGTGCAGGTTGGGAGGCCAGGGAGATAACTACTGCTTCATTAAACACACACCCAGACCCCCGTTCCACATCCCATAACTTTCAATTGAAACACGGGACTCAATTTCCATAAGAAAAATCCCCAATGTCACGCAGGTAGGTATGGAACACCCACCCTAGCCCCAGCCCCCCAAACCCTGACACCTACCCCTCTCCTCACCCATTTCACCTTCATTAATTCCATGCACTTTAAACACAGCAAAGATTCAGGAAAAGCTTCAATTATGCTCTGTAGCAAACTCACTTGCTGCATTTATTGAGTGGTAATTGTTATACAAGACTAAATACAAATTTTAAAAAGTCTTCTGCAGACATAAAAGCTAGCTGGCATTCTTTTCTTTTCATCTAATCCAAACAGATGAGAGATGGGCTTTGCTTAAAAGTATGGATTTTTTTGTTTACGTGCGGCTATGAGCACTGCAATTTTTGAGATCCGTTCCATCGCGGCACTAACAATATAATCATATATTCCCAGGCAAAACACATTCTTAGTTCAAAGAGGAGTATTTCTTTGGCATATTAGGATTTTTAATCGCCTAATACTCTCCTAGCGTTGCAAATCCTTGAGAATGGTTTAATTGCATCTTAGAAAGATGGTCCCAAAGAGGTTTTTGAAAACATAACCTTAACCTATTGAAGTTCATAGTGTGAGCCGCTTATCTCAACCATGTGACGTTTCCCGTAATATTAGTCAATATTTAAGAGACATGCCTTTATTAAACAGTCTGAAATACACATAGGTGAAGATACAGCATGTATGTGTGTGTATATATATATATATATATATATATATATATATATATATATATATATATATATATATATATATATATATATATAGTGTATATCAAACATTTGCATCATTACACAACAGAACTGAATACTTTTGTAAATAAATGCACTCCTGTAACCATGGTTTCCACCTAAATACAGTAGTTGCTAGTACTTGTTCCCACAATAAAAAATGTATAATTTGATATAGAGATATAGTGCCCGCCCACTTATTCAAAAGTATTTTTTCCATATGGATATTTAAAATCTTTCATAAAACCAAACCAACCAGCTCTGATGTGAATCAAAATGTTAAAAATTTTATTTAAATCAACAAAAAAAAGTATTTGTAAATCAGACAAAAAGATAAAATTACAAGACTTTAATGAGGCAATGTCCTTCATCCCATAAAGCATTGCGAATGAAGTAATAGAATGAAAAACAATGGAAAAATATAAAACTATTGATTTAAATTTGTTGATTAAAAGTAGAAAAACTATGTCTTTTAAGTTTATTGTAAAATATGCTGTAGTTTGAGAGTAGGCGGTCGCTCTAGAGCTCTTTTGGCGCACTCTTTTTGACATGATTCTCTGATTGGTGGATTGTTTCTCTTAGGAATAATTGGTAGTGTGGTTATGTAAAAAATTACACAATTTAACATATTTTTAAAATTGTGAATTTTTTTTTTGTTTGTTTTGTTTTTTTTTTTCAATAAAGTGGGCTAATGGCTTCAACAGAAGCATATACAAGCTTTTAACAACCTCTGAGCTCACGGTAGGTTTGTCTTTGAAAGATAATAAGTTATAATTAAAAATCAATTTCCTTATGGAAAAAATTTATGAAGTGTTTACTTATGGAACCACACTGCCGTGCTCTATTAGCAACCATCAATAAAATAAATGAATAAATAAATACATTAAAATTAGTTAATAAAAAATATGGGGGGGGAAACTACCCCCTAAATTCTGTCTCTGCTCCACAATCAAGTGAGCTGCTTATGTAGGGGCATTTTAAGGCATCATAGATGCATTCTCCACACATATGCCGTTCTGACAGATAAGATACCTTCATTTGGCCAAATTCTTCAAAGGCACTGCATGTATCCTTTGTAAGGAAGACAATCCCAAGAATGCATAGTAACAAGCTCAGTAAAGAAATATTGATACATGTAGCAAATACGGGACCAAGCGCTCCAATGGCATGTTAGAAAGTTTGATTGGGCATCACTGATTATGACATTAAGAGAAGCAGCGTAAAACAACAGGTAGAATTGCTCATGTTAAAATACAGTTAACTAAAACTTTTGACCAATAGATGGCGCTGTCACCAAATTTGTGATGCTGTCAGGGAGTGGTCAAAATGACATATACAAAGTTTCATGTCAATACATCAGATGCTTTTTGGCATCTTGCCATCAAATTAGTTGGTGCGCTATACGAGAACCATTGGGTTAATCGAAAAGCTTTTAATAACTTTTTGTCATGAGTGTCCCTTGATGATACACAACAAACTTTGTGTGAATCCGAATTACAGCCTAGGAGAAGTAGGTTTTCAATTTTGGCAGACAGGAAGTATGACTTACCATGGAAATAGCAATTTTTCATATCTCCTGGCCACTAGGTGGTGCTGTGCAGAAACTGTGCAGGTACCCTCAAGTCATGATGGCTATAACATATACCAAGTTTCATGTCTCACCATTGAATTTGTTAAAGCGCTTATTGAGAATGGTATGGTCTATCAAAAAGCTTTTAATAACATTTTGTACCCAGTGTCTCAACATTATACACAAAATGTTTGTGCAAATCAGACTTACTGTCTAAGAGTTTGAAAAAGTATTTTTTCTGAAAATTCTAAATGACTGAAAATCTTGGCAGGTGAAAATTGAAACCATGTTATGCATTCTAGGCATGACAGTTCAAAAGTTATAAACATAAACAGAAGTGAAACTTTGAACAGGTGGTGGTGCTAGAGGTTTTGAGTTAGACATCCCAAATTCTGGTAAGTTATAGTTCAGAGTGTTCTTTATCAAATTTAATTACTTTCCTATGTACGGTTCTATGGACTGCCATCGGCTTCAATGGTAGAAGAAGACGACTAACGAATGTAATAGGTGCCTATGCACTTTCAGTGCTTCGCCCCTAAAAATCCATCCAAGATATTGGATGAAGTGTGAGAATTACAAATATGCAGTAGGCCTACTTATGGTTGAGTCTGATGTGCTTCACATGAAGAGCTCTATTTGTATTACGTTTAAGTTGCATCTAGTAAATCTAGGTTTTGGAACAGAGCATCTTAAAGCTTTTTACACCGTGTATAGAAGTGTCTACAGAAGTGGGAATAAAATCTTGTACAGTCAGGCCAAATACAGACTGACAAAGGAGATTAGAGTGGCTAAAAGAAGCTATTCTAAAAAAAAAAAAAAAAAAAAAAAAAAAAAAAAACAGTTTTCAGCTAACGACCCTGCATCAGTGTGGAGAGGCCTGAAAGACTTTACCAATTACAAGACACCATCCCCCAAAACTGTAGGGAATCAACAACTGGCTAACAATCTGAATGACCTGAACTGTAGATTTGAAAAGCCCAGTCACATACCCCATGCTCACTCTGACCTTCAATTCAAACAAGCATTTACACACCCTGCGACTACCCTCCTCCCCTCTCCTGCTACTCAACATACACTTCAGATCTGTGAAGAGGATGTGTGTCGCGTATTCCAGAAACCGAAGACAAGAAAAGCACAGAGCCCATTGGTGTTTCACCCACTTGTCTAAAATCCTGTGCTGACCAGCTGGCCCCCATCTTCACACAGATCTTCAACAAATCACTGGAGCAGTGTGAAGTTCCCTACTGCTTCAAATGCTCCACAATCATACCCGTCCCAAAAAAAAAACAAGATCAAAGGATTAATGGCTACAGACCTGTCACTCTGACATCTGTGGCCATGAAGTAATTTGAGAGACTGGTGTTGGTCCACCTGAAGGACATCACTGAACCCTTTCTAGATCCCATTAAATTTTCTTATAGAGCAAACAGGTCTGTGGATGACGCTGTCAATATGGGACTGCATTACATACTTCAACATCTAGGCAGACCAGAGACTTATGCAAGAATACCATTTGTTGAATTCAGTTCGGCTTTTAACACCATCAACCCCGCTCTCCTATGGACTCATTTAAACCAGCTCTCGGTTCCTGGCTCTATCTGTCAGTTGATTACCAGCTTTCTGACTGACACTAAGCAGTTAGTGAGAAAAGGTAAATTCACCTCCAGTACATGCACAATCAGCACTGGTGCTCCCCACGGATGTGTGCTCTCCTCACTACTTTTCTCCCTTTAAACAAATGATTGCAATGCCAAGGACCCCTCTGTCAAGTGCCGGAAGTTTGCAGATGACACTACAGCCATTGGCCTCATCAAAGATGATGATACTTTGTATACAGAAGGCTGGCCATCTGGTGTAGTCAAAGCAACCTGGAGCTGAACACACTCAAAACAGAGATGATAGTGAACTTTAGGAGGAACATCCCAAAATTAAACCCATTCACCATTCTAAACAGCACTGTAGCAGAAGTGGAGTCATTCAGGTTCCTGGACACTACCATATCACAGGATCTGAAGTGGGAGACCCACATAGACTAAATTTTTAAAAAGGCCCAGCAGAGGTTGTATTTCAGCAGTAGTCTGTCCTCTGCACATCTATAACTTTCTGGTTTGGTTCAGCAACCAAGTCAGACATCAGGATTTCAAAGGATAGTTTGGACTGCTGAGAGGATTATTGGCACTCCCCTACTCACCCTGCTAGAACTGTACACATCCAGTGACAAAAAGGGCTGGTAAAATCACTCTTGACCCCATTCACCCAGCACACTTCCTTTTCGAACAGTTGCCCTCTTGCCGGCTCTACAGAACACTGAGCACCAGAACAGCCAGGCCAGGCCATCCACCTCATGAACAGTTAAAACTGCCCCCAAATATTTTCCTTTGGTCAATACAACCATGTGCAATATTCAACCCATACATTCCTACCTACAGTATATCCATATATCATTGATATTTTTTAACATATCCTCCATCTTCTTCAATACATTACATCACCTGCACATAACTGGATATCTGTATATAAAATATTGTAACAATATTATTGCATTATTGTATATTTCTATTTTTATTATCTGTTACATCTTTTGTTCATGTCACAAAAATTTATATGTTTGTTTGTATGTATGTATATACAGTACGTTGCATTCTCTTGCACTGGCAGCTTCTGTCACCATGACAAATTCCTTGTGTGTGTGTAAGCATACTTGGCAATAAAGCTCATTCTGATTCTGATTCTGCACTGGGCGCTTCAAGCTGCGTGTCATCTCAGAATGTTCATTAACAATCAGCTGTGACTTCAGCAACAGTAAAATTGGTGATTATTTATGTGTCATGCTTAATTTTCTTATTCTACAGAAATCCATTCTTTGTAATTGGGTCATTATATACTGTTGTTATTATTATAAATGTTAGCATTGCTACAATTGCATATACCATAAACTATGGTTACCATGGTCATTTTTTTTAAGGGGAGCCTTCAGCAAATTATTTATAGCATTCACAATTGCCATACGATTAAAAGATATTCTGTCGGTGATGAATGAGTGACTAAGCCATTCTTCCTGTAATTTCTTGAACATTTCCTGTGCTATCATCAAGGAACAACAGCCAACCGCACCTGAACCAATTACTATCCGGTTATTCACTAATTCAATTCAATTACACCAAACTTTAACAACAACCTCCACCAGCATTAGCTTTTAAAAGCAATTAATCATAACAGATTATCAATTTATATTTCCATATATGTAGCACCTTTAACTTCTTTGCAGTACAACTGTTTAATTGCTGTGATTTAGTTGTGCGTTTAAAAAGATTACTGCTTTAAAACAATTGTGAGATATTGATAAATCAACGGACAGAGGCAAAGCTTTACATGAAGTTTGGAACTTTGTTCATCAAGTGTTAAGGGATTAAAAAATAGCAAATAGCTGTTTGATTTTGTGTTTACTAATGTTCAATAAAATCCAGTTACATTTGAAACCAGTGTTTTCATTTTTGAAGCACTCTCCATCAACACTGCTGTTTCAAGTGTTTTACAAAAGCAGCTCATCCACACTAAAACATATGACAACTCATAAATCTCCTAACTGTGCATGTGAAAAATCACTGTTCCATGTACGGTCTAAAAAACAATTGTCCTCAAGTTTCATTGCTAGACAGTAATTTTGAGTAAACTTCCTGTCGCCTTTAAAGGAATGCAATGAAAAGGTTGTACAAACTAACATTTATCTTTAACAACACAATCAAAGTAAACAACAGACACAATAACTCTGCTACAACATGGTCACCATCTTGATTGTTTTGGGTTGAATGGATCACATGACTACATCATATGACAACAAATACATCGTTTTCAGATATCTCCATTTGCCCTGTCCACACTAAAAATGTAGATGAATTTTATCCACTTGGGAATGCATTTTTGAAACTGTCAAAAATTACGTCTCAGTGTGGATGGAAGGACAAAACATAGATAAAAAGATGTGTTTTCAAATGAAAATGTTTTAGTGTGGACGTGGTCTTAATGCATTTAATGCATTTATTACATAACATGTAATATGTCTGGTTGAATTTCTGTGACAGCTGAAGGGTTTAACCCCTCTAACAAGTCAATGAACAAGAAGGAAACAGATATTATAATGAATTCGTTGAGTGAAAAAACTATTGTGTCTAGAGAGTAACATAAAAGTAATTAGTAGTGTAATCTAATCGAGTGTAATCTCGGGATCGAATTCAACCTGATCTAATGAAAAGTTTGTTTGAAATCGTATAAGTTCGTTCGTATGAATTTTAACGAATTGTAGACATGAAAATACCCAGACGTGTAAGCAAAAATTCCAAGTTTTAGATGTTGTAAACATGCTTATTAATTTTATGCACTAACCTAAACTCCATATCTAAACCTAAGCACAGAGTTTGTAAGGATGATTTAAAGAGTTTGTTTTGCCAGACTAAATCTGTATGATTTTTACATGAGAGTGTGTGGATCTATTTACAATTTTAGAGAAGTAATTTGTAGTGGATTACTTTTTTTTGTGTTGTTCTTCAACACTGTTTATTACATAGACTATATCTTATGGCCAAAGTACACTTCAGTTGTCCGCATTGCTGATTGCACCGCTCACCGTATACGTGACGCAAATTTCATAATCAGCACTGTCTGTGTGGCCCAGATTTTCTTGACATGCGGACAGTCCTCATTTGTTTGTCGCATACTTTGAAAAGCAACATGGTCGAACATGCACAATCCGATACGGAACTCAGAAAAACAAAGTATACCCGGAAAAAGTATATCCTTTATAGTAAAAGGATGACATACACGATGAGCAAAAATATTATGATCACCTGCCTAATATGCTGTTGGTCTTCTGCGTGCCACCAAAACAGTGCCTACCCACAGAGGCATGGACTCTACAAGACCCCTGAAGTTGTCCTGTGGTATCTGGCACCAAGACATTAGCAGCAGGTCCTTTAAGTCCTGTAAATTGTGAAGTGGAGCTGTCGTGGATCAGACTTGTTGGTCCAGCACATCCCACAGACGCTCAATCGGATTGAGATCTGGGGAATTTGGAGGTTAGGGCAAGTATTATTCTGCTGAAAGAGACCACTGTCATCAGGGAATACCATTGCCATGAAGGAGAGTACCTGGTCTACAACAGTTTTTAGGTAAGTGGTATATGTCAAATTGAAGTCCACATGAATAGTCGGACCCAGGATTTTCAAGCAGAACATTGCCCAGAGAATCACACTCTCTCTACAACTTGTCCCTCCTTGGACCACTGTCGGAAGGTACTCACCACTGCTGAATGGGAGTGCCACAAGCTTTGCCATTACATAGATGCTCTGACCCAGTCATCTGGCCATAACAATTTGGCCCTTGTTGAAGTCGCTAGGTCTTTACTCCTGCCCATGCAGCAAGGCATTTGGGTGACATCTCGGCGGCATACTCGCTCAGCCAAGAGACACCACTCTCCCATTCCTGTTAGGGTTTACAATCGATTCTCCCCACTCAGTGATGCACCCACTGAGAATCATGTTGAAAGAGCCCTTGTTATTGGCGATTCTATTGTAAGGAATGTGGAAATAGAGACTCCAGCCACTATTGTTAACTGCATTTCGTTGCCAGAGCATCTGACATCAAATCAAATTTACAAGTGCTGGCTAATGCTAAAAGTAGATTTTCTAAAATTGTTATTCATGTCGGCACTAACGATGTCCGGCTTCACCAGTCAGATATAAATAAAAAAAACTGTCTTCTTTTACCCTTGCTACAGTGTATAGATCACCCAGGCCTTATTCTGATTTCCTTGGTGAATTTCCAAATGTTTTATCAGATCTTGTAGTTAACGTAGATAGAGCTTTAACTGTTGGTGACTTCAACATTCACATAGATAATGAAAATGATACATTGGGATTAGCATTTATCGATATTCTCAACTCTATTGGAGTCAGACAAAATGTAATGGGGCCAACTCATCGCCACAATCATAACATAAATCACAGATTTAATTCTGTCATATGGAGTTGATGTTGATAATATAGAAATTTTGCAGCAGAGCGATATCATGGATCATTACCTCTTGTGTGCTGCAATCAGCTAATGTTACTCAATCTACACCACGTTATCATTCAGGTAGAACTATTCTTTCGACTACTAAAGATAGCTTCACTAATAATCTTCCAGATCTATCTCATACACTCAATTAACTCCAACGCACAGAAGAACTTGATGAAATAACAACAAATATAAATCCAGTCTTCTCTAGCACTCTTGTTAGTGTCGCCCTCCTTCGATTAAAGAAAATTAAAGAAATAAGCCCTACACCATGGTACAATGATCACACTCATGCTCTCAAGAGAGCAGCTCGGAAAATGGCGCGCATGTGGAAGAACACAAAATTACAAGTATTTTGTGGTGCATAGAAGGATAGTGTATGTAGCTACAGACAGGCACTAAAATCTGCCAGGTCAGCATATTTTAGTAAACTCATATACTCATATAAAATACCCACAAAAATCCTAGCTGTTTATTCAGTACTGTGGCTAAATTGGTTAGGAATAAAGCCTCAATAGAACCAGATATTACGTCACAGCACAAGAGTAATGACTTCATGAATTTCTTTACAGATAAAATTGAAATAATCAGAAATAAAATTGGATTTATGCAATCATCTGTCATAGCACCTCAGAAAACAGTGTCTAATAATTTTCCTCACATGCAACTTCAATTCTTTGCTGTCATAGGTCAAGAAGAGCTAAAAAAAACTAATCGAAACATCAAAAGCCACAACATGTACCAACACCAATACCAACTAGGCTCTTAAAAGAGGTATCTCCTGTAACTTTAGAACCTCTTCTTAATATTATTAACTCTTCACTATGCTTAGGACATGTCCCAAGAAACTTTAAAATGGCAGTTATCAAACCGCTTATTAAGAAGCCACAATGTGATCCTGGAGAACTGGCTAATTATAGACCGATTTCAAATCTCCTGTTTATAATATAAACAATACTAAAATACTAGAAAAGGTAGTATCCTCACAAATATATTCATTTCTACAGAGAAATAGTATATATGAACAATTTCAGTCAGGATTTAGGCCTCATCACAATACAGAGACTGCACTTATCAGAGTTACAAATGAATTACTCTTATCATCTGACCATGGCTGCATTTCACTTCTAGTGCTTTTAGATCTTAGTGCTGCATTCGACACGATAGATCACGACATTCTCTTGAATAGGGTAGAGAATTATGTTGGCATCTGTGGAGTTGCATTAGCATGGTTTAGGTCCCATATAGCAGACCGCTACCACTTTGTATATGTAAATGAGGAATTGTCAAACCAAACAAAAGTAAAGTATGGAGTGCCACAGGGATCTGTTTTAGGGCCTCTGCTTTTCTCCTTGTATGTGCTTCCCCTGGGAGATATTATCAGGAATAGTGGAATAAGTTTCCACTGCTATGCCGACGATACACAACTTTATAATTCTTCAAAACCTGATGAGATTTCACAATTCTCCAAATTAGTAGTGTACCAATGAAATAAAAGATTAGATGGCCATAAATTTCCTTCTACTCATTTCCGACAAAACAGAGGTACTAATTATTGAACAAAAAATAAATAAGCCGCTAAAATATAATTTGACTCTCGATGGATGTACTGTTACATCATCTTCAACAGCGAAGAACTTAGGTGTTATATTTGATACCAATCTGTCCTTTGAAAATCAAATTACCAGTGTTTGTAGAACAGCATTCTTCCACCTAAGAAATATGCTAAATTACGGCACATGCTCTCTGTTGCTGATGCCAAAAAACTAATTAATGCGTTCATGACCTCAAGACTAGATTATTGTAATGCATTACTGGGAGGATGTCCAGCAAGATCATTAAAAAATCTTCAATTGGTTAAAAATGCATCAGCCAGAGTGCTAACGAGAACTAGGAAATATGATCATATTAGCCCAGTTTTATCATCGTTACATTGGCTACCTGTTAAATTTTGTATTCATTTTAAAATTCTGTTAACTACATACAAAGCTTTGAATGGTCTAGCTCCACAGTACTTAAGTGACCTTCTACCACGCTATACTCCATCACGTTCATTATGATCGCAAAATTCTGGCCTTTTAATAGTTCCTAAAATAACAAAATCCACAAAAGGAGGTAGATCCTTTTCATATTTGTCTCCTAAACTATGGAATAGTCTCCCTAACACTGTTCGGGACACAGACACACTCCCTCAGTTTAAGTCTAGAATAAAGACTCATCTATTTAGCCAGGCATATACCTAATTTATCTTTCAACACACAATTAGGCTGCTTTAGTTTGGTCTGCCAGAATTAGAAACAAGAAACATTGATCATGATCTATAACTCTGAAATAAATTGAATGCCATCTATGCTTACATAATTTTATTTGTTTCCCTGTCTCAACTTCGGGACTCCTATCTTGAGGTCACCTGAACCGGATCCAGCACCATTCCTGCATCCATGCTTCATGTTGGACTCCACTGCTATGTGTCTCTGAGTGATGATGACTACATGCAGCCGGTGTCAGCCAAATATCACTTCAGTCTATTATGATGGACTTCAGAGGATGAACTGATGCCAACTCCAACCATAAGACATGGGATAATTCATATCCCATTGCCTGAACCTTGGACGGACCACACCGAACCTCACTGATCTCTGCCTATATCACCTCGGTCTATTGATGGACTACACTCTTGAAATGGAATACATAGACTATCAATTGCCAACAAAAGCCTTCATCAGTCAATTAACAAGGACAATTGCATCTATATGAACTTCTGCAGTTAATCCAGGATGGACTTCAAAAGACATTAGTCATAAATCTTACAGTTCATACAAAATATATGTTTAAACACTATCCCTTAACACTTACTTAGTTTAATAATTTTATACCATGACTTGGACTATACATAAGTAATATTGGCATTATATTCATGATGTTAGTCTGAGGGGAACTGGCCCCCACAGTGAGTCTGGTTTTTCCCAAGGTTATTTTTCTCCATTAATCAACATCTTATGGAGTTTTGTGTTCCTTGCCACAGTCGCCTTCAGCTTGCTCACTGGGGTTCTAAATACAATTATTATTTAATTATTTATTTTTAAACACAATTCAAAATCGTATTTTATCTAATAACACAATGATGACTCATCAACATTATAGGCATTACAGTTTTATCGTCTGTTAATGCCTGATCTTCTGTAAAGCTGCTTTGAAATGTGTGTTGTGAAAGGCGCTATACAAATAAAATTGACTTGACTTGACTTGACTGGACATTTCTCCTACATTCAACAAGCTGAAAAAGAATCTAGTCTAACCAGACCTTGACATGTGGCCTTCTTAGGAGATGATCCACGTTATTCGCTTCACCTGTGAGTGGTCATAATGTTTTGGCTCATCACTGTATAATAAATGTACTTAAAATAGTTTTAATGGAAAATTGTGTTACGTTTATCACAGCTGGAATAAACAACATTATATGGACAATTGTAAATAGCAAAAAACATAGCATTGTTGGAAAATTGCCCTTCCTTGATCAAGCACTTAAAAGGGATTGTGCATATGAAATGGGAAAAGTTGTTGTGGTAATGTGACTAGTAAATCTCAATGTGTGATGCTGGCCTGTACGCTATTCACTAAACAATTTAGGCTCATAAGTGTGCAAAATAAGACCCTGATGTATTTCCATCTATTCAAAATGTTCGCAAAATTCAAATTCTCCTTAAAAAGTTTCCTTTTATCAATTCCAGGCATGTCCTGCATGATTGAAAACTGAACAAAAGACACTAGTCACAAGCGAGAAGTAAAGACAGCTCAACAAAAGCAAATGAGACCTTTCTCAATAATTTGGATAGCCAAATGTGATGTGGCTGTCAGAACGTTAGGACACACAAACCAAGATGCAAAGTTGTAATCTATGTATAAAAAAAAATTAATTAAAAAAAAACTGTGGTTAAAGGGAGTGGTGTGGAGTGTTTGGGTAGGTTAAGGTTTGAAGGAGAGGGGTGAAATGTCATCTGGTTTGAAGGAAGAAGAAATTTGGTCAAATCATCAGATGACATGCCAGTTTTGCTTCAGGACAGAGTTTACACTGACTGAGGAAGCCTTGTTTGAGACAGTTACCTCAGGCATGCCAGACCACAGCTTCCGTGAGCTTGCTGGATTTATGAATAAACTTGTCTTGATTATTTTATTGTTGCCTATTTGATCCTAGTTACAGTATATTACTTTTAAATGCAAAAGGCAAAACTCGTATAAGTAGTTAGAATCGAACAGTTATGCCACTTATTACACAGCTACTTACCAAATAAATAATCAAACGGACATGAAATACTACGTCCTTTTCCACCATTGGGCCCAACGAATCAGAGTAACGGTTCCACTTTAGTGTGGTTATCCTTGTACTTGAGAATTTATTTGAAAAGCAGAAAATTTCTTTTCAGACAATGTATCTTGAATTATGTTTATTTTTACCATTTAAAATTTGGTTGCGAAAGAGTGACAAACTCATTCTATAATCAATGTGACTACACAATACAAAGTCTTTATTTACTATTTGTTATCTGTCACCATGGTTACAGGCAATTACTTGTGATTTAGAGATGGTGATTGACTTTGTTTATCTGTTCATACAGACATTGCTCGATTTTCTCCTGTATGCTTTCGAACAAGACAATGAGTCACGCGCATTAGTAAATACAGTTGTCAATCCAAAAAAACGACTGTGTGAATGTAGCCATATAGTAGTTCAAGGTCAGGTGTGTGGAGCTTTACAGGTAAAACACAGAATTTTATGTCGTATAACATAAGTATATTTCTTTATCTAGCAGCTTGTGACTTATTAACCAGGAAAACCCTATACCTCAAATGTTGACTTTAAAAAGTGTGCTGAAGTGCCAAATACTGCACTTTTGATCTCGTTATGTTTGTGTCTTAGAGTGAGATAATGGCTATATACTTTTAACAATTGACGAATAGTAAGCTTTAAAGCAGAAGTGTGTCTTTTTTGTAGTAATGGTGAGTCAAGTAATGTTAAAATCCTTTCTCGTATCCTTTCTCATATTCCATTTTAACATGCAGAGACAACAATAAGTAAGCAACTGTAAGTTGATTTCCTGAAAAGTGTAAACTGTGACTCTGTGGCGCTTTAAAAATGTCGGTAGGTCTATCTGTTTGCCTAACAATGGAAGATAGGGGCGTGTTTGGGAAACCTGTTTGAAAATGGTCATTATTTTTGCATGATTGTGCATGTAACACATGTAATCTGGATTGCATGATCAGATTTAAAAAATGAAATAGTTGTAATTAGATTACATCACATTTTTAAATGTGCATAAAAATTAGAGCTGCCAGAATTAACGCGGTAATGCATGCAAACTCGTAAATTTTTCTTACTAGCGAAAAACAAATTAATTGTTAATACAGCATAAACACTAGTGTGAAGGTTGGAACCTGTTTAATGAGTCTGCCTGGAGTCATTACACTGTCGCACACTCCACAAGCACTACAAGCTAGCATAAAATAGCATCGCACAGCAGTCCCATAGTAATTCTATGGGCAGTAATGTCATTATGTGCTAGTTGACTGTTACACTCTCTTCTACGATAGAGCCGTGAAGGTTGCTATCTCAGTAAATAAAAGAAACTCTGACAGTGCTTCCCTGTCAGTGATAAAATTATGGAAAAAAGAGCTCTTAACACAATCTGATGTACAAAAAAGCCCAGATGGGCGTAACGTCACGCCAGCAGAGGGAGCCCTCTCCCGAGTTTTGACTGTGTACCGCTCCCTCTGCTTCTCTGCTCATTTCCTGTTTGTGTGGTATTTAAGCATGGCCTGTTTCACCTGCCTTACCGAGCGTTTATCATTGTCATAGTCTCGCCTGTCTTGTGAACGACCATTGCCTGCTTTATCTCGTTACTGCCTCTTGGATTACCCCTTTACTTTGTCACTTTGGATTGGACTGTCTATTTGTGTTTGAACTCTGCCTGCCTCAAGTTATTGATACCTGCCTGCCAACTTTAACCTGTTTACTGTGGATTTTAATAAACATCTGCAAATGGATTCAGCCTCAGCCTCCGCGTTGTTACAGAATACTTCGCCAACGATGACTCCAGCAGAAGTTTCTGATCTACAGCAAACATTTGCTTATCAAAGTGACGTCCTCAGGAAATATCAAGAACAACTGAGTAGACTACAAGCTACTAACGAAAATCTTACTCAATATCTCCATTCGTTACCACCACCAACACCCAAGAAGGTAAGCTTTGCCTTTCCCGATAAATTTGACGGCTCTGCAGACCGATGTAAGGGATTTTTACGTCAAGTTGAGCTCTTTTTCAAACACCAGAGTGAGGAATTTGAATCTGAAGAGAAAAAATGCGCTTTTCTAATGTCTCTATTATCTGGCAAAGCTATTGACTGGGCCGCAGCTGTTTGGGAAACAGATCCCTTGATTAAATTCTCATCTATTTACTTCGTTCAACAGATTAAAGAAGTGTTTGAATATCCAGCAGGGGGTATGGATATTTCAACTCAGCTATTGCAACTCAAACAAGGCCGACGTTCGGCGGCTGATTACGCAATTGAGTTTAGAACGATCGCTGCTCAGAGTGGATGGAATGATGTTGCGCTCAAGGCCATGTTCCAACAGAGTTTGAATATTGAACTACAAACAGAACTCACCTGCAGAGGAGAAAACTGTTCATTTTCTGAATTTGTGATGCTCGCTATCAAAATCAATAACCTCATGCGCAACAGCCCCGCTAAATCTAGGACACTCCCACAAAGAATCGCTGTACCTAATTTAGCTTCCCATGTATCCAATTCTCCTTCAACCATTGCTCAATCCAGTCAGGAACCCATGCAGCTAGGAACTACCAAACTCTCTGATGAAGAAAAATCCCGATGTTTAAATCACAATTTATGTTTCTACTGTGGGAATGCAGGCCACGTCAACGCCGTGTGTCCTCTCAAAGCCCGAAAATCTGTCAAAACTACTAGCCAGGTGAGTGTTAACAACATCCCTCCTCTCATCACCAAGTTCTTCACAATCAGTGTCAAGATTACTTTTAAGACGAACCCTGTTGAATTCACAGCATTGATCGGTTCCGCTTTAAATCTAATCCATCAAGACATTGTTAAGAAATTTAACATCCCTACACAACCCTGTAACCCCCCTCTGAAAATTAATGCTATTAACAACAAACCCATCGGAGAGGGCATCAACTTACAAACCCTGCCAATACAACTCCAAGTAGGACCTTTTCATTCAGAAATCATTTCATTTTATGTGATTGATTCCCCACGCCATGAAGTCATCCTGGGATATCCCTGGCTAGCAGTCCACGACCCAATCATCTCTTGGCAGCAAGGCCAAATCAAGCAATGGTCACCGTTTTGCAAAACACACTGTCTAAACGCCACAGATATCAAGCCATGTTTGACCACAAGCATTGAAAGTCCCGATTCAAAACCTGTGTCTTACCCATCTTGCTACCAAGAATACCAAGAAGTCTTTAGCAAGACCAAGGCAACCCTTCTTCCACCTCATCGCCCCTGGGATTGCGCCATTGACCTCTTGCCCAATGCAATGCCCCCCAAGAGTAAGATATATCCGTTATCGCATCCCGAAGCTCTAGCTATGGAAGAATATATTGAAGAAGCGCTCTGTTCTGGTTTTATTCGTCCATCCACTTCACCAGCGGCCGCAGGCTTCTTTTTCGTAGAAAAGAAGGATGGAGGATTACGGCCTTGTATAGACTATCGAGGTTTGAACAATGTCACAGTTAAGTTCAGCTACCCTCTACCGTTAGTACCTTCAGCTCTCGAACTACTCCGTGAAGCCACCATCTACACCAAACTTTTTGACCTCTAGGGGGCACTACGAATATCAGGTCATGCCATACGGATTAGCCAATGCACCAGCAGTCTTCCAGTCATTTATTAATGAGATCTTCAAGGACATCCTCAACAAATACGTTATTGCCTACATTGATGACATCCTCATTTATTCAAAGTCTGAAGAAGAACATCATGAACATGTTAAAACAGTGCTATCCAGATTACTTGAGAACCAGCTTTACGTTAAAACTGAAAAGTGTGAGTTCCATGTTAGGCAAACTTCGTTTTTGGGGTATAACATCAGTCACCAGGGTGTTGAGATGGACAACTCTAAAGTTACGGCAGTCACTGAATGGCCTCAACCGACTACTGTCAAAGAACTACAGCGCTTCTTAGGATTTGCCAACTTTTATCGGCGCTTCATTCGCAATTACAGCACCATAGCAGCCCCTCTAACATCCCTGCTGAAAGGCAAGCCTTCAAAATTAAAATGGACAGAAGATGCCACTAAAGCTTTTTCTAAACTCAAGAACAGCTTCACGTCAGCACCCATCCTAAAACATCCGGATCCAAATCTACCATTTGTAGTTGAGGTTGATGCTTCAGATAATGGAATTGGGGCAGTACTCTCACAGCGTCACGGTCAACCAGGCAAGCTCTACCCATGCGCATATTTTTCTAGGAAACTCACTGATGCCGAACGTAACTATGACGTCGGCAACAAGGAACTTCTCTCCATGAAAGCTGCAATGGAGGAATGGAGGCACTGGCTGGAGGGTTCCACTCACCCCTTCCAAATCATAACCGACCACAAAAACCTTGAATATGTCAGGAGCGCCAAGAGACTCAATTCTCATCAAGCACGTTGGTCTTTATTTTTCACTAGGTTTCAGTTCACCGTTACATACAGACCAGGAAGCAAAAACAGTAAGGCAGATGCCCTGTCCAGACTCTATAGCCATCCCCAAACCGAATTCAAACCAGAACCCATCCTACCACCTTCTATAATCATTGCACCTATCACATGGGATCTGATGGAAGAAATCCAAAGAGGGCAACAAGTTGAACCAACACCACCTAGTTGTCCACCTAACAAGCATTATGTTCCTAGAAACCTTCGTGCTAGAGTCATCCATTGGGTCCATACATCACTCAGCTCAGGACATCCAGGTATCACGCGTACCCTCAACCTAACTCAGAATTCCTTTTGGTGGCCTTCGATGGCAAAAGATGTGGCCAACATAGTCAAGTCCTGCTCGATCTGTGCCCAGTCCAAGACTCCCAAACATTTACCTTCAGGTCTGTTAAAACCCTTGCCCATTCCCCAACGACCTTGGTCACACCTCTCCATTGACTTCGTCACAGACCTACCCCCATCAACCGAATTTACAACTATCCTAGTAATCATTGACCGCTTTTCCAAATCCTGCCGTCTGGTTCCCATGAAGGGCCTTCCCACTGCCATGGAAACGGCTCAAGCTCTGTTCCAACACGTCTTCAGAGTCTTCGGTATCCCAGAAGACATTGTCTCGGATAGAGGTACCCAATTCACCTCTCAAGTCTGGAAAGCCTTCTGCAGACAACTTGACATCAATGTCAGTCTGACTTCAGGTTATCACCCGCAATCCAACGGACAAGTGGAGAGGCTGAACCAAGAAATTGGAAGATATCTACGGTCTTATTGTGGTCGAGAACAACATCGCTGGGCAGAATTTCTGCCCTGGGCAGAATATGCCCAAAATTCCTTGAGACATTCATCTACGGGTATCACCCCATTCCAATGCGTGCTAGGGTATCAACCTCCTATGTTCCCGTGGTCTGGTGAACCTTCTACGGTACCTGCGATTGATGACTGGATACGACGTAGTGAGAGGGTGTGGAACTCCGCTCATGTACACCTACAAAGAGCTGTCAGGAACCAGGAAATCCAAGCTAATAGACATCGTCGTCCACACCCTCCCTACCAAGTTGGTCAAAGGGTCTGGCTCTCCTCACGAGATCTTAAGTTGCGGCTACCAAGCAAGAAGCTAAGCCCTAGGTACGTAGGTCCTTTCAAAATTCTCAGACAGATCAATGAAGTTACCTATCAACTTGAGCTTCCTGTTAATTATCGTGTCTCTCCCTCTTTCCATGTCTCCCTCCTCAAACCGGTCCACCCGGGTGCTGACCCCAACGTTGAGACTCAAGAGCCACCTCCACCGCTGGACATTGACGGGTCCCCAGCTTACGCGGTAAGGGAGTTATTGGACTCAAGAAGGAGAAGGGGTCAGCTCCAATATCTGGTGGACTGGGAGGGGTACGGCCCTGAGGAGAGATCTTGGGTAGCCGCCCATGACATCTTGGATCCATCTCTGATCAGGGACTTCCATCGAGCCAGACCCGACTGTCCAGCACCACGACCACGGGGACGCCCTCGTCGAGCGCCAGGAGTCGCTCCTGGGGGGGGGGGGGATTCTGTAACGTCACGCCAGCAGAGGGAGCCCTCTCCCGAGTTTTGACTGTGTACTGCTCCCTCTGCTTCTCTGCTCATTTCCTGTTTGTGTGGTATTTAAGCATGGCCTGTTTATCAGGCCAATGCGAAGTATTGCCAGTTTCACCTGCCTTACCGAGCATTTATCATTGTCATAGTCTCGCCTGTCTTGTGAACGACCATTGCCTGCTTTATCTCGTTACTGCCTCTTGGATTACCCCTTTACTTTGTCACTTTGGATTGGACTGTCTATTTGTGTTTGAACTCTGCCTGCCTCAAGTTATTGATACCTGCCTGCCGACTTTAACCTGTTTACTGTGGATTTTAATAAACATCTGCAAATGGATTCAGCCTCAGCCTCCGCGTTGTTACAATGGGACCTGTGATAAAAATTATAAATGTATATAAAAGTATTTTTCAGCCTATGTACAGCTCATTTTAATTACAACAGAAGCAGACCAAATCTTAACTAATCACCAAAATGCAGAATGAGACGTTTTTGTCTACAAGTCCTTTTTATGGCGAGTTCAAAGGGGCTCTCAACACTGCCATTGACGCTCTGACGTTAATCATGAATGCAGCTTCACAATTGCTGTAGGAAAGTGGATTGCCACAGTCTACCGGCAGATTAATATTGTGGAGGATGAGAGTTTAAGAGATTTAATGCCCATTGCAATGAATATGCAACTTTTGTGGGGACTAGTTTTTTCAATTAGTCAAACTCACACTTAGACTTTGGGAAACGTTTAATGTTGCTTGAATTGGTGCTATATTTGTGCATTTCTGTCTTTATACTGTGGTAGTAATTTGGCTCATAGTCTTAATAATGATAGTATTTGACTAACTGCGGCCCAGGTCAGGAAGCAGACAAACTGGTTAATCCGAACGTCTGCTAGCTGCCTTGAGACGTCACACAGGTCATATAAACTACAACACAAAGAGACTGTATCACCTAGATATCTCATAGAGACTGTGTCTGTTCCCCGAACTACCAAACAAAATACCCTCACTAAATCATTTAGAAAAAATTTGATTAAGGTAAAACTTGAACAAAACAAACAAATTAAAAATACGCATCAAATAAAAAAAGGGCTACTAAACATAAGATCTCTTTCTACCGAAGCACTAATTGTTAATGAAATGATTACAGATCATGGATTGGATGCGCTCTGTCTGATTGAAATCTGGTTTAACCGGATGAATATATTAGATTAAATGAATCTACTCCCCCAGGTTATTGTTATAAACATGAGCCTCGTCTGAAGGGGAGGAGGAGGTGGTGCTACAATTTACAGTGAATTTTTTGGTGTTACTCAGAGGACAGGATATAAATGTAAGTCTTTTGATCTAATAATGCTTAATGTGACACCATCAGATATAAATAAAAAATCTCTGTCATCTTTTGTCCTTGCTACAATGTATAGATCACCCGGGCCTTATTTTGATTTCCTTGGTGAATTTGCTAATTTTTTATCTGATCTTGTAGTTAACGTACATAGAGCTTTAATTGTTGGTGACTTCAACATTCACATAGATAATGAAAATGATACATTGGGATTAGCATAAATCGATATTCTCAACTCTCTTGGAAAATGTAACAGGACCAACTCATCGCCATAAACATACACTAGATTTAATTCTGTCATATGGAGTTGATGTTGATAATATAGAAATTCTGCAGCAGAGCAATGACATCTCGGATCATTACCTCGTCTCTTGTATGCTGCAATCAGCTAATGTTACTCAATCTACACACACTATCGTTCAGGTAGAACTATTCTTTCAACCACTAAAGATAGCTTCACTAATAATCTTCCAGATCTATCTCAGACACTCAATAAACCCCAAAGCCCAGAAGAACTTGATGTAATAGCAAAAAATATCAATACAGTCTTCTCTAGCACTCTTGATATTGTCGCCCCACTTCGATTAAAACAATTTAAGAAATAAGCCCTGCACCATGATACAATGATCACACTCGTTATCTCAAGAGAGTAGCTCGGAAAATGGAGCGCATATGGAAAAATACAAAATTAGAAGTATTTCGTGGTGCATGGAAGGATAGTGTCTGTAGCTACAGACAGGCACTAAAAGCTGCCAGGTCAGCATATTTTAGGAAACTCATAGAAAATAACCACAGCAATCCTAGGTGTTTATTCAGTACTGTGGCTAAATTGGTTAGGAATAAAGTCTCAATAGAACCAGATATTATGTATTATGATCCTATACCAACTAAGCTCTTAAAAGATGTATCTCCTGTAATTTCAGAACCTCTTCTTAATATTATTAATTCCTCGCTATGCTTAGGACATATCCCAAGAAACTTTAAAATGGCAGTTATCAAACCGCTTATTAAGAAGCCACAACGTGATCCTGGAGAACTGGCTAATTATAGACCGATTTCAAATCTCCCGTTTATGTCAAAAACACTAGAAAATGTAATATCCTCCCAAATATGTTCATTTCTACAGAGATAAAGAATTTCAGTCAGGATTTAGGCCTCCTCACAGTACAGAGACTTCACTTTGCAGAGTTACAAATGACTTGCTCTTATCAACTGATCGCGGCAGCATTTCTCTTCTAGTGCTTTTAGATCTTAGTGCTGCATTCAACACGATAGATTACAACATTCTCTTGAATAGGCTAGAGAATTATGTTGGCATTTGTGGAGTTGCATTAGCATGGTTTAGGTCATATTTAGCAGACCGCTACCACATTGTCTATTTAAATGAGGAATTGTCAAACCAAACAAAAGTCAAATATGGAGTGCCACAGGGATCAGTTTTAGGGCCTCTGCTTTTCTCCATGTATATGCTTCCCCTGGGAGATATTATCAGGAATCATGGAATAAGTTTCCACTGCTATTTCGATGATACACAACTTTATAATTCTTCAAAACCTGATGAGATTTCACAGTTCTCAAAATTAGCAGAGTGTATCAATTAAATAAAAGATTGGATGGCCAGAAATTTCCTTCTACTCAATTCTGACAAAACAGAGGTACTAATTATTGGACCAAAAAACTCTAAAAATAAGCCACTACAATATAATTTGACTCTCGATGGATGTACTGTTACATCATCTTCAACAGCGAAGAACTTAGGTGTTATATTTGATACCAATCTGTCCTTTGAAAATCAAATTACCAATGTTTGTAGAACAGCATTTTTCCACCTAAGAAATATTGCTAAATTAAGGCACATGCTCTCTGTTGCTGATGCCGAAAAATGAATTAATGCGTTCATGACCTCAAGACTAGTTTATTGTAATGCATTACTGGGAGGATGTCCAGCAAGATCAATAAATAAACTTCAGTTGGCTCCTAAACTATGGAATAGTCTCCCTAATACTATTCGAGATGCAGACACACTCCCTCAGTTTAAGTCTAGACTAAAGACTCATCTATTTAGCCAGGCATACACCTAATTTATCTTTCAACCCACAATTAGGCTACTTTAGTTGGGTCTGCCGGAACCAGAAACCAGAAACATCGATTATGATTTATAACTCAATTGAATAGCATCTATGCTAATATTATTTTATTTGTTTCCATGTCTCAACCACGGGACTCCTATCCTAAGGTCACCAGAACTGGCTGGATCCAGCACCACTCCTGCTTCGTGATGGACTCCGCTGAATGATGATGACTAAATGCAGCCGGTCAGTGATCTAATTTCTGCAGGAGAGGTTGGAGGGGAGGCTGTCCACCTCCACCTTGAAAGTGTATGTAGCTGCTATCGCGGCCCACCACGACACAGTAGACTGCAAGTCTTTGGGTAAGCACGACTTAATTATCAGGTTCCCAAGAGGCGCCCGGAGGTTAAATCCCTCCCGGCCAAGCCTGTTCCCCTCCTGGGATCTCTCAGTGGTCCTCTCAGGCCTTCAGAGACCCCCCTTCGAGCTGCTAGAATCAGTCGAACTCAAGGCCCTCTCCCTGAAGACGGCCCTCCTGATCGCACTCACCTCCATTAAGAGGGTCGGGGACCTGCAAGCATTCTCTGTCAGCGACACCTGCCTGGAGTTCGGTCTGGCAGACACACATGTGATCCTAAGACCGCGACCAGGCTACGTGCCCAAGGTTTCTACGACTCCCTTCAGGGACCAGGTAGTGAACCTGCAAGCACTGCCCCGGAGGAGGCAGACCCAGCCCCTTCGTTGCTGTGCCTAGTACGTGCTTTGCATATCTACTTGGACAACATGCAGAGCTTTAGACGTTCTGAGCAGCTCTTTGTCTGCTTTGGTGGACAGCAGAAAGGTGACGCTGTCTCAAAACAGAGGCTTTCCCACTGGGTAGTGGACGCCATTACTTTGGCCTATCACACCCAAGCCGTGCCCCCCCTTGTGGGTCCGAGCACACTTGACAAGAAGTGTTGCGTCCTCGTGGGCACTGGCCAGAGGCACCTTCCTAGCAGACATATGCAGAGCAGTGGGTTGGGCAACACCCAATACCTTTACGAGATTTTACAATCTCAGGGTTCAGTCAGTTTCGACCCATGTTTTCTCAGGTCCGAGCAGGTAGAACTCGGTAACATGTTGACAACTGACTGGGTGGACCGCTTGCACCTAGCGCACTTTCCCTCCGCTGAGGTAAAACCGTGCGCTCTTATACCAGGAGATCCCACTCACTCGGCTCCCTGGATGACTCCTCCCGAGACCTCTGGTCCGCAAATTCAGCAGAGGAATTCGCCGACCAAAAAACAAAGCGAGTACTCAATCTACCCTGTACTGGAATAGGTGCTCCACAGGTAGGGCTCCAACGTGGACTTCCTCCTGTGTGTATTTTCCATGGTATGGCCCCCTTGCGTGCGGACCCGCGTCTGTAGCAACTCCTCCCTCCCAATGAGGCAAGATCTACCACCGCGCCACTTTCCACATGTGACCTAAAAGCCCATGTGATGTATCTCACCACTCTTTATCTCCTCCACTCTGGGCAGGTGTGGACTCCAAAGGGTCTTTCCCCCCTGAAAGAATAGGAACCAGGAATGATCGCCTTCCCTGATGCGTAAGATGGCTCCAGCCACTTTAACTCTATGCAAGAAACATAGAGAGAGAAAAGGCGCAGCTTCCGTGGCCTGCTCCCATGCTTGGCACGGCGCCTTGTTCCCCCCTATCGGGGGTAAAGAACTAGAACGTTTTGATGATTTTATGGGGCGTTGGGGAAGGGTACGTGCAGTCTGACGTAAAATACCTGCCTGCTCCTGTGTCAGCAGCCCACGTACGCGGTTCAGCGCATGCCATGATTTAAATTGGATGCCTAGTGCCGCTTCTTCAACAACAACGTCAAAGTGAGCGACAGACGGGGAATGTCTAGGTTACTGTTGTAACCTCCATTCCCTGATGGAGGGAACAAGACATTGTGTCCTCCCGGCCACGTCGCTGAACTGAGCCACTGTTGCGGCCGAACCTCATTGTCAGCTCCTCAGAAAAATCCTGAATGAAACAGATGCATTTCCCTCCCTTTATACCCATATGTCCAGGGGCAGGACATGAAATTCTGTCAGCCAATTTCTCATTGGCCTTTTTTCATAGATCAGAGATGCGAAAGGTGCTCAAGAGAGACCCCTAGTGTCTCTTCTTCGACACAATGTCTCGTTCCCTCCATCCTTTAAATTACCTTAAAAGATTTCAAAAACTTTTCTGAAATGAATGCATAGGTAAGGAAACTTTATTACATCAAAGTTAAAGTTATTAAAATATCTTTATTTAGAAAATACTAAACATTTCCTTCAAATAGTTCTGAAACCAGCATGGACACAAAGATTACATTTCTACGAACTTAAACTATATTTCTTATTTTTTTTAAAGTCGATGATCCTTTCATCAAAACACGGAATGAGTAATCCAAAAGTAATCTGAAATCCAAAATGTTACATTAACGATTGCAATTATAGTTACATAATTTATAATTGTTACCGGATTACATTTCAGAAGTAATCTACCCAACACTGCTACTGTACCTGTAGTTTGTTGTGGTTGCTAGGTAGTTTCTAGGCTCCTCAGATTTCCTGCCTAAAAGGTATTTGATATTCTGGTCTCGGGTTCCTCCTTCAATGGAAGTCTGGTTGCTTAAAAAGTAACTGCACAACTCTTCTTAACAAGCTGCTCGATTTGAGGAATCATTCAAACTATGCACAAACTATGGGTCGAGTTACATGCCTATGTTTAACGTATAGTGGTTTATTCAGATCACTAAACCTAAGAATGAGTTTGCATTCCCTCACAATAAGTGAAAATAGTGATGCTTGCCTTAGCTAGCACCAATATTTAGTATATGTTTGTATTAGTCTCTGTAGTTACTCAAATCTGTCATTTTAGCAATACTCTGTGTGGCCTATTTACACCAGCAGGCGAGTGAATCACCTGTGATTCATTCAGGTAAACAATTAAATGCCCTTGAGGCAGAAACCCTAGCAGTCTTTAGCTCTAACACTGAGTAATGACATCAACCTGGGTAATGAAATCAAACGCAAGTCCACGTAATGGCCAGGTGGAGAAGAACATCATAGGAAACAATAACAAGTGAGGAAAGATGTATTCTATTACAAGAGACCAGAGATAATAGCTTAATCAACAGCATTGCAAAAAAAATCTTCTCACTTTCAAGACATGGGTGGAGTTAAATGAAAGTATTTCTTTCTTTCACATTACATCTGTGGATTAACAGTGTCTAAACAACGCTACCACTGATCAAAGTATTTTAGGTGGTGTCCATGCAGATAAAGTAGGATTAGCGGCACATGCTGAGCAAATAATTTCCCTTCTTTTGAAATCCTGCATTCAAAGAAAAAGGATACTGCCTGTTTGCCATGGAGACCACAATCCTAGATGGTGCATAATACAGCAGTTCTGCTAATTTTATTGGCCCTTTTTTAATATGTTGTTGATAAGTTCTAATAAAAAATAACCCACATTTCAACTTACTATACTATTCAATTCAGTGATTGATTCAATTATCAATTATCAATTATTTATTTGCTATCTTATCTCCAATTTTCTTCCCAGTGTTTAATGAAGGGCACAAGCTCTCAACAATGTGAAATAAGCTCTCAACAATCAAGATCATTAATTTAAAATAATTTAATAATTAAAACTAGTTGAATCTGTGTGGGCTCTTCTTACCTAACATCACTAATATCCATATTTAATGGTACAAGACTCTCATTTGGAATGTGTCCTGATCTTATTACTACGGTGCCCCACAGAGGACACGGACCAAATGTATTTTCTAAAATAACTTTGTGTTCCCTCGCAAAAAGTTTTGCATTCCATCGCAGTTATTTTGGGTTTCCTTACAATACATCTCTTATAAAAAATTATCCACATGGATTTATGAGTGCAAACTACTATGAGGAAATGCAAAACTTATTTTGAGGGAATGCAAAAGATATTGCTAGGAAGACAAACTATTTCAAGGGAATGGAAAACATATTGCAAGGGAACTTAAACTATTTAGAGAGGACTTAACTCAAAACTTACTGTGAGGGAATGCAAAATTTGTTTTATGTGTGACGTATTGGGCACTAAAATGTAATTTTACCCCAGACTCTGTATTTTAGGCGATGGGGTGGTCATCAATATAGGGGATAAGTACATAAAAAATTGGGTCCTAGCCAGTGTTATGATTGGCAGACAGGTCATCATCCTTAGAGGATGGAAGTGAGCTGGAGTGCCCTAATTTCAGGAGTGGGGCACAGAGATGGGCAGGGTGGCGGGATTTGAGGAGGTGTCATATAGAAGGCTAGGCAACTAGGAGTTGTTTGATAAAAAGTGTGGCAGCTATTTGGCATTTTTATAGGGCTGTTGGGCAGGGGCAGTGGAGTGGGACTTATATGTGTTAAATGTGTTTTAAACTCAGTTTTAAATGTGTCTGATTATTATATATATATATTTTTTATTTTTTTTATCTCTGTGTGTTCTCAGGCTTTGGCCACAGAGAAGTTTGTTGGGGGTCGGGTGGGGTTGGGGATTGGGAGGGGGGAAAAGGAAAAATTGGGGTTAATGGGGATAATGGTTGACAGTGTACAGCCGTGGACAAAAGTATTTGCAGTGACATAAAAAGTGTTTTGCAAAGTTTGCTGCTTCAGTATTTGTAGATTCTTTTTTCACATGTTTCTATGGTATACTGGAAAACAATGATAAGTATTAAAGGCTTTTATTGACAAAAACATTCAATATATGCAAACAGTCAATATTTGCAGTGTTGACCCTTGTTCTTCATAACCTCTGCAATTCACTCTGGCATACTGGATATTAGATTCTGGGCCAAATTCTGACTGATGGCAATCCATTCTTGCCTCATTAGTGCTCTGAGTTGATCACAATTTGTGGGCTTCTGCTTGTCCACTCGCCTTCTGAGGGTTGACCACAGGTTCTCAATGGGATTAAGATCTGGGGAGTTGCCTGGCCACGGATCCAAAATTTCAATGTAATGATCACCGAGCCACTTCATTATCACTCTTGCCTTGTGACATGGTGCTCCATCATGCTGGAAAATGCACGGATCATCATCAAATTGCTCCTGGATTGTTGGGAGAAATTGCTCTTGCAGGACATTTTGATACCATTCTTTATTCATGGCAGTGTTTTTGGGCAGAATTGTGAGAGAGTCCACTCCCTTGGATGAAAAGCAACCCCACACATGGATGGTCTAAGGGTGCTTCACTGTTGGCACAACACAGGACTCATGGTAGCGTTCACCTTCCAGATGTCAGTTGATCCGGTAAATGGTTCTTTCAGGTGCAATATTCTTTGCAGCAATTTCCTTGCATGTGAGGCCATTTTGATGCAAAGCGATGATGGCTGCATGTCTTTCTTTAGATGTAACCATTGCAAACAAGAACACAATGACTGGAAGCACATCTTCCCTCCTTTTATAGCAATCAGTCTGCTCTTATAATCCAATCAGAGTGATAGAGTGATTTCACCTGACTAGTACTCGTTCACACTTTCCCAGGTGCTGCTGATATGATTAGTGAAATGATGTTAGCTGCTCATTTTGTGCCAGGGACAACAATGTAGGTTTTGTGATAAAGGTTTTTGGCCAATGAAGCTTTTTGTAATTATTTAAAATGCATCTGATCACTCTGCACAATAATCTAGAAACAATGTGAATCAACACCACAACAACTGAAGCAGAAAACTTTGCGAAACACAAAATTTATGTCACTGCCAATAATTTTGACCACGGTTGTACATTGCTTTGTTGTGTCATGTTTCAGGAGCAACCAATAAAAATGGTAATCTAAAAATCAGTTGTGCCACAGAAAAAAGTTTGAATCAAACACAATAGAATACTGCCTCTTGTACCTTCTTGTCAATGGCAGAGGTTTTCAGATTACCAAGACCAAGGAACCAAGAAGAGCCTGAGATGTTCTGAGATGTGTCTTCACTCTGACGGTTCAGGACACAAGCTGATTTGTAGAAGTTAATTATCCATTTGTCTATGAGCCGCCAGGGATAAAACCCACTAATTCAGCTCAGCGAGACTCCCGCCCAAAGGGACATCCCACAAACTGGCCAGAGCTACACTGAGAAATGTACACAAAGCTGCATTTGCTCAAGATGCTGTCTTGAGTGTGTGTCAGCAAAGCTGGGTAGGGCAGTATGTGCTCTCCACACATCTGTGCAGGGCATAATGGTCGGGTCAGCACTGCTTTGATCCCTTCAACACACACACACACACACACACACACACACGTAACACAAACACAAACAAACGTTTGATGCTAGCTTAAAGATCTGGCGTATTGAGTATGAATGTGAAATATTAATCAATTACATCAAACGTTAGTGCCCAGAGATACACAGCATGCCCAGACGATCCCTCTGACATGTTATGAGTGTATTAATGTATTAATACCAACCATTTAACTTTGATTTTAGTGACATGGCATCTTCCAAACTCCACATACATGACAGTAATTGTGTTGATTCATGTTTTCAGAAATCCTTGACACCAGAGATGTGAACAATGTGTGTCTATTATTGTAAATAATCATAGCACTATTGTTCATTTTCAATTTTTTTATTTTAGCCTTAATTTTTGTCCTTTGATGAAATTGTCCATAAAATGTTGTCAATATTTTATCATGTCCTATTCATTCATTTAAGCTCATTTGAATATGACTAAAATGGCATATAATGATAGTTGACAAAAAATATACATATTTTAATCATTTAATTCAAAATGACAAAATCATATATCAACAGACAAACTTTAGATGATGCAAATTGTTATATTATGTTAATGTTGTGGATATAGCTGATTAATGTCACATATGTAGGAAATTTTACCTGTTGTTAATATCTTGCAGAATTATTTATTTTCATCATATTTTTGTCAACAATATTATTACATCCAGTACTAATTTGAATGGTAATGTTCAGCTGCTGTGTTTTGCTCTCTCTCTCTCTCTCTCTCTCTCTCTCTCTCTCTCTCTCTCTCACTTTCTGTATGTGTGTGGTTAGTTTTTGCTGTGTGCTCATTTCCAGGTGTAGCTGATATAATGAATGATTCTTGTATGATTCTAAAAAATATTTAGCAAGACAGGTCTGTAAAAACATGGCAAATGTTCCCCTTTGTTGATAATCAAACACCTCCAAAACAGTGCTAACGGCATCGCTGTTTGACATCAAGATATCAAGTAGGATAACCCCACATCAGACTTTGAATAGACCGCAGCATATGTCTATAGTTCGTTTGAAGTACACATGTGGTTACTCTGCTAGGAAACATGTGTGAACTTGAGGGGAACTGACTTATATCACACCAACTGCTTAAAAGTACGTGCAAAAATGGATAAGAAAAGTCATTTTAGCATCATTTGGTTGTCTAATGCAAAGGCATTCATACATTTTTAAGTATGACTGAAGTGTCCCAGTACTTTTTGGGGGCCACTGTGTACCTACAGTTTGTGCTTGTGTGTATACAGTATATTGTGCAATATACTGTATAAATGGTAGGATTTTTTTCCCCCCATATGTATAAATGTGCTTAAAAATCTCCTGGTATCTAGGCTTGACCAGAAACCATTTCAAATTAACTGGAAATGGCTTTGAATCCTAATTATAAGATGATGTAGTTTGATTTAAATGTGCCAGTGAAGTTCTAATGTAATAAGTAGTGTTTAAACGCATTTTCACTCCCACGTTAAAACCGCGAGCAGCCCTCTCTCAACCATCTCTTAACCGCTGATGGAAACTTTTCAGAGATGAACAATACCCAATTACACATTGAGATAAACACATCAAATGCCTACTTCAGTTGTTTCAGAAACCAATTGGAATGAAATTAGAATGAAATTGCCGCTTTATGTGACTTCTCTGCCTTCAAAAAATGACTCACTTTGCCACATTGACAGGGCTGTTTAATTTTGTAAATACACAATGGTTCTTTGTCTCTTTTGTTGCTTTTGACTTTCAAGAAAAAAGCTCGCTAAAATTGTCTTTTTCTAGTCTTTTCTTTGTAAATGCATTATTAATGAGTGGCGGCCTGCGTTTACATCATAGACAACACTCGAATGTCATAAAAGTGCAATTTTACTTGTTACAAAATGACTGACTAAATACCACATGTCAGTGTCATGTTTAAAGATGCGCCACATGATATCTTTGTCATTAAACAGCGACAAATCATGCTTGAAGACAACCAATGTGAATTGCTGTCAAAACAGCCCTCAATCAGAGTAAAATGCTGGGAGTGAATGCTGTAATTTTCTGTAGAAATTAATTATCTTGATTAATCAAACTTGTGAAAAGTCCAAAGCAGGAACAAGAGAGGCAAGAGATGCTCATAGATATCAAATAGGGCCTTTAAAACTGCTGAAGAATCCACAAATCTTTTTTTTTTTTTTTAAGTTTAAAGCTTTTTTGTTTTTAATTACGCATCTATGGGAACCATGCGCAATGGTTGTTAAACAAGACATGAATAATCTTGTAAATGATATTACACAAATGTCATAACAATATTATTTTATGACCTGTGTGAACTCTATCTATTTATCTGTCTGTCTGTCTGTCTGTCTGTCTGTCTGTCTGTCTGTCTATCTATCTATCTATCTATCTGGTTTATAGTCTCTAGAAGAAACATGCTGAAGCCTTCATCCCAAAAGGCATCTCATTACATCTAAACAGTCTATTATCTAATGAAAAAAGAGTAATGGAGAGGAAACAGTCCATCAACCAATCAGTCAATCTCTTCTAATCCATGTCTTCATGTAAGAGCACAAGACTCAGGCTTTCGCTCCATTACTCACACAGAGAGTAAAGAAAACACAGCTATTGAAAACCATAGTGCATGTGCCACAAAACCCACATGTGTGTCTGTCTATTTTCAGCTCAACACAGAAATAAAGAGAACAATTGAGGCCTGTGATACGTTTAGTGCCTTAGCAAGAGAAACAACGAGAGAGTGCCCATGCTGCACTTTGAATGTGGCTATGTACCTCTGACCAGATATCATTGGTAAATTTCCCAACAGGGAAGGGGGTGTACTATGTTTTTCCCCCAAACTTTGGGAGAAATAGAGGCTCTTGATGTTTTCCAAGGGCCAGGATTACAGACAAAAGAGATTGGCTTGTGATCTCTGTCAATATTGTCCCTTTTCATTTTATGAAATATTCCTTTTCAAAATTCACAAAAATTCTTTTGAAATAATTGAGTAATACCTACAGTAGCAAGACAGATATTCAATACTTTTATACTTTAAAAAAAAAAAAAAAAAACTACAGAACAAGACAACGTCACACA
Organism: Moxostoma hubbsi; assembly: GCA_032164185.1. Classification (NCBI taxonomy): domain Eukaryota; kingdom Metazoa; phylum Chordata; class Actinopteri; order Cypriniformes; family Catostomidae; genus Moxostoma; species Moxostoma hubbsi. The sequence goes on along the minus strand of JAVLUX010000052.1, from coordinate 3,018,143 downwards.
GTATGTCAACTTTTAAATCGTCTATCACATTATTTGTCTTTTTAGAAAAAAATATCTAAACATTAAGATAAAAGATACATTCCCTTGAGAAGTAAACTAAGAAATTAATACTTGTTTAGAGAGAAATCAAACAAAATATAGAGATGCTTAAAACAAGGGAAAACTTTTTTGTTGTTGTTTTAAGCATACACCTATCTATATTGTAAAATTTATTTAAAAACAAGATTGAATAACTTTTGCTTCTCAACTAAATGTACACCGATGAGCCAAAACATTATGACCACTCACAGTTGAAGCAAATAACGTTGATCATCTCCTAACAAGGCCACATGTGAAGGTCTGGGTAGATTAGATGGTAAGTGAACAATCAGTTCTCGTAATCAATGTGTTGAATGCAGGAGAAATGGGCAGGAGTAAAGACCTGAGCGACTTTGATAAGGGCCAAATTATTATGACCAGACAATTGGGTTAGAAGGTCTGTGAAATGGCAAGGATTGTGGGGTGCTCCCGGTCAGCAGTGGCGAGTATGTACTGACAGTGGTCCGAGGAGGGACAAACCACAAACCGGCGACAGGGTGTTGGGCGCCAAATGCTCATTGATGTGTGAGGGCAACGAAGGCTACCCCATCTTTTCCGAACCAACAGAAGGTCTACTGTGACTCAAGTTATAGAAGATTTTAATGATAGTGATGTGACGAATGTGTCACAAAACACAGTGTAGTCTGTTTTCTTTTGCATCATGTGGACGGCTGTGTCTGTGTACACCATTTATCTGGGTTAGTGATGGCACCAGGTTGCACTGTGGGAAGACGACAAGCTGGTGGAGGAAGTGTGATGCTCTGGGCAATGATCTGCTGGGAAACCCTGGGTCCGGCCATTCACGTGAATGTCAATTTGACACGTGACACTTACCAAAACATCATCGCACAACAGGTTAACCGCTTCCTGGCAATGGTATTCCCTAATACCTCTTTCAGCAGGATAATGCGCCCTGCCACACTGCACACATTGTAGTGTTAATTTTGTCACCTATTTTTAATTTAGTCTTAGTCTTGTGCGAAATGTCCTTGTTAGTTTTAGTCATATTTAGTCATTCACATATCTTTTTTTGTTAGTCAAGTTTAGTCGACTAAAAGTCTCGTCATTTTAGTCTAGTTTTAGTCAAAAGAGAATTTAAGGTATCTTAGTCAAGTTTTAGTCAACTAAAAGTCTCGTCATTTTAGTCTAGTTTTAGTCAAAAGAAAACTCAATATATCTTAGTCAAGTTTCAAAACATTTTAGTCTTTTTTTAAATAAATTATTTCTGAGATAACCATTTCAGTCAAATAATGTTTCACACATCTCAAATATTGGTTAAATGTCATAATTACCTGACAAAATACACTTGTTGAATGATTTGTTGAATGCACTTTGTTAAACGTGTCTGGTTCTGATTTAAGAGACACATTCACAAATGATGAACATGTTCTGAAGAGTATTTTATTAAGCAAATAAGTTACATAAAATATATAACCTGCATAATGTATGTGCCACAACACCATAGCTAACTGGTTAATTTACAGCGTAGATGCCTAAAATCAGCATTAGCTTATGAGACGTATATTTAAGTTAACTTCCCTGAATGTGTGGGTGGTTAGCCTTTAGATAGGTTGGTGGTGTTTTTCCCCGATATTTTTTGTCCGCAGTGCTTCCCGTCAGTTATAATGACACATTCGGACTTTTTGTCAATATCATTGTACCTAAAATGCGACCAAATATCGAGCCTCTTCCTTCTACCTAGCATGTCGTTGGCGCTCGTCGCATGTCTGTTGTGTTCTTGCTCCATGTAGTTTCGTGTTGCAGCAACAGGAGTATGAGACCTGTTGTAACCGTTACTTGAGCAACAGCGTGAACTCATTCGGAATATTTTGAAGTCGTAACAGCTGAATATTCTATCTCATGATGAAAAAGTAGAGACTATTGAAATTAAATGATTAAAATGAAGAGAGATTTTATCTTAGTTTTTATTTTATGCAAAACATTTTAGTCTCGTCTTTTTTCGTCAACAATAATGCATGTTAATTTAGTCTTAGTCAGCGTTTTTGGACATTGGTGCAGTCTCGTTATCGTCTCGTCTTAGTCATGGAAAAAAAGGTCGTTGACGAACATATTTAGTCTCGTCTCGTCTGACGAAATTAACACTGACACATTGTTCAGGAATGGTTAGAAGAACATGATGAAGAGTTCAAGGTGTTGTCCTGGCCTCCAAATTCCCCAGATCTCAATCCGATTGAGCATCTGTGGGATTTGCTGGACCAACAAGTCCGATACATGGTGGCTCCACCTCACAACTTACAAGACTTGAAGTATCTGCTGCTAATGTCTTGATGCCAGATACTACAGGACACCTTCAGGGGTATTGTAGAGTCCATAATGGCACTTTTATTGAGGCATGCGGAATACCAAAAGCATATTAGGCAGTTAGTCATAATGTATTGGCTCATCAGTGTTTATATATTTTTACTGCTAAATAAGAAAAAATACTGATTAAAAATTATTCTTTTTATTGAATAATAAAGAATGGTGCCAAGCAGCGAAGGAAGGAAGAAACATATATGGTGGCCAAAACAAATATAGAAAATTAAAGCCATATACCAAACCAAGTTGTATCCCACATTAAGTAAATAAGTTATAAAACACCCAATTTTCTTAGAATAATTGTAGATGCAGTACCAAATGTGGTCACGAGATTACATCAACTATATAGGTTGTAATCAGAACTCCATTGGTGCAAGAGTGAATAAAACTAATTTCAGAAACACCACTCAAACCACATATGAGGACATGCAGTTTTACTGGCAAAATATTAAATAAAATTAATTACAGATTATAATTATTATAATTATATTTATAATGCATGGTTACAGTGTAAGTATTGTTAGCAGTGGGAGCTAGTAATTATTCACATTTCTAACAAACATATATTTTTCTGCCATAAATTATATAATAGTTTGTTTATACCACTAAATAAAATAATAAATGATTCAAAGAGCCCATTCATTCACACTGATCAGTGCCTGTGCATTTAGATTTAGCCCTATAGTTGCTATTAGTCCAAACACAGAATATACACTCCTGCTGGTTTGGGGTTTATTCCTCCTCAAAACTGCATGGAACTTATTCCAAAGTACTCAAATCTAGCCAGATTGTTGTGGGTTTTTTTTATAGCTCCATTGAAGAAGCAGCTAAAATATTAGATTTCAGCTCCAATCGGTCATCAGAAACTGAAAAAATCTCAGAGCGTAATGGTGGCCTTAGGTTTTCTATCCAAACAAACATTAGGATGACATCACTCTTCTCTGTCCTGTAACCATAGAAACATCATACCAATGGCTACATGACCTGTCAATTAAATCTTGACTAGCAATCCATTGGCTGGATCTATTCACTGAAACAGCCAATGCGCATTTTGGAGAGGCCATGGAGACTTTGATCTGGTTTGATTGACAGCTCCGCCTGTGAATCACAGAGAGACTCATGAGGTTGCTCAAACAATGCAGAAGTTTCACCAGAATAAGAGAGACCTCAAGATCTTGATGCTGACTGATAAAAGAAGCTTTATAATCAATATTTGACTGATAATAGACATTTTAATTTAAGTGATGATGCAAGCAAGGGATAATCAGTCGTTTTTTCCCAAACCTTTCGCTGTTTTGGATAAAATGTCCATATCTACTTTCAATCATGGGCATTTATGGGGCGGCTGTGGTTCAGGTGGTAAAGCAGGTTGGCCGTTCGATTCCTGGCCCACATGACTCCACATGCCGAAGTGTCCTTGGGCAAGACACTGAACCTAGCATGTCAGCTCTGCCATCATTGGTGTTTGAGTGTGTGTGTGTGTGTGTATGAGTGAATGAGTCACAGTATAAAGCGCTTTGAAAACTGCTAAGGTTAAAAAAGCGCTATATAAGTGCAGACCATTTACCATGGACTATATGCTTGAATTTCCTGCCTTCATCTGATCAGAAGAAATAAAAGATGAGTAATATAGCATACATGTTGCATGTATTAAAATCCACTTTTTCAGTATTTTAATGCAATACTGTAATGTCATTCAGATCGGATAGCAGTGGACATATTTTTTAGCTTTCAAACAATATAAGTTTTGTCAAGATTAAAGTCAGATATGAAGGTAATATAGTTCAAAAAATATTAAAAAAAAATGCACATAAAGCAAAAATGTCCCATATATGGGACGGTGTCAGTTAACGGGCTAAACTAGCTAATCAGTATACTTACTGTCTGATTGTTCATATGACAACTAAAGAAGAAAACATTTGCAACATTTTGAAAATAATTTATTTCCATTTTAATTTATTGTATTTAAAGGTTTTATCAATTTTATTATGAAATGAAAAAAAGAGTTCACATCTATCCGAGTGTGTATATTGATCAAATAACTGAAATACGATAATATGTATCATGCTGCATCAACTTATTTTGTAATCAAATCATAATGATGTTTCTAAAAATGCTAATAACTATTGAGAATTTTAGTCTATTGTCATTGACTCCTTGGCTGATGCCAAGAAAAAATTATATTACCTTAAAAGTGATTCTATTTAGTGCTTTTCAAGTAGTTTGCCTAAAATCTTCACAAAATTGCTATTTTCAAAAATGTTTGCCATTCCTGTGTTTGGCCCCAATAATTGCTGCTTGCAGCAATATTTATTATTATAATTGTTGTGTAATTTTCCATTTATACTAACTTTTGAGAGGAAATTTCCAATTGGACATGGCATATTAGTTAGTCTAAATTGACCAAAGTATACAATAATTCTAAAGTGAAATACTATTTAACTATTTAAATAATTTTCTGACTACACATAATGCTAAAACTTCATACTAAATAACATACACTTGCTCTATGCATTTTAAATTATTGTGGTCGAAAGAACCAAGACTTAGTGGGAAAAACAAGGTTTAATTAATTTCAAATGGCACTTTTCAGAAGGTTGCAGAGCGCTGGAGTGGAGAGCAGTTGGAGTGGCCAGTGCTTGGCAACCGGGCTAATCTATGCTCTCATTTAAGAGTCTTACATCAGCCTATAGGCATCTAGAGGTGGTTCTTGGCAAGGGTCGTGTGGGGCGGGGGTACTCCAGTGTTTGTAAATGCAGCCCAGTTTCTGAAGTTGCATTAAGACTACAAGTACTGAGGATTTAAAGTGTTAGAAAGAAGCAAGAAGCATTCATAACAAAATATTTACTTTGCAACACTTTCAATTTTTTTTAATTATTTTTTACTACATGTTTGATAACTGTTTACAAACCAGGAAAGTATAAAGCAATATTTCCTTCCTTTTTTATCTGGCCATTCTACAAGCACAAGGCCAAAACAGCAATAATTATCTTATTTGTGCCTGGAAAGAACACAATAATTTCAAAAATGTCTTGGGTAACATGTTTTCCCCAAAAATCTTACTTGTAGGCCACAAGAAATTCCAGTGTTTTGTCATTAGTTATCACGGTGAGGCCTGAGTCTTCAGTTATCTTTATATGTTCATGTAGCGATCATGACACACAAAGGCAGTTAAATGGCAAACATGAATGCTAGCAATCTCTAAGAATGAGCGGCCTCCAGGAGGACTTTATTTTGTGGTGGAAATGTGTGGAAACAGTCTCCTCCTTGTTGTGGTGGGGCTGCTCTTATCACTTTTGTGGCCTACATGACGAGAGGGACTTGATAAGGGGCACACAAATGCTGCCTTTCTTTCACTGCGCAACATGAAACTTCCACACTTTTGTATGAGTGGCAGGGACATCCTCAACAATTTACACTCCATTAATGGAAAAGGACAAAAATGGGGAGGAGTAAAAAGGAATCTGTCTGCAGAAGATACACTGTTGAAGTTGCAGAAATTTCAGATCAAATGTTGAAGTCAGAACACTAAGAAAGTGGAAACATTTTTTGTTGCTATTAAGGCTCAGAAGTGTAAAATATGTATTACAGCAAAAACTTTGCTTTAACAAATCACAGTTAAAGCACAGTCTTACAAAAGCTGCAAAACTTTGACAGTTAAATTTAAAAATTAAAGAGAAGTAAAACAAATCTATGTACAGGTAAAATATATATATTTTAGAGTTGCAGAAATGTCTAAAAACTGAGAAAGCGTAAGTGTGTTTCACTATTTGTTTCCTTAAAACTTCTAATTGTTTTTATTGACACAAATCCTTTACATAATTGTAACCAAATCTTTATTCAAAGCCTTAACGTGATCAAGCCCTTATCCTACAAAATTTCCAAAACTTTGATGGTAAAATTAAAAGAGGATTAAAAGTTACATTTCTATGGAAAAAATTTCCTAAGAGTCTCAGAAATGTCTAAAAACTGAGGAAAGGAAACCATGTTTTAGTTTTTGTTTCCTGAAAGCTTTTAATTTAATTTATTGACCCTAAAACTTTTCGTAATCGTAACTGGATCTTTATCTAAAAACTTGTGAAATCAGTGGAATCAAGGTATCAAGTTCCCAAAAGTTTGAGGGTTAAATTTCATTAAAAAGGAATAAAATAAATCTGTTCACAAAAAGTTGTGGAAATATCTAAAACTGATAAAATGTCATAATTTTTCACTTTTTGTTTCCTAAAATCTTTCCTAAAAAAAAAGTTGCAGAAATATCTAAAAACTGAGAAAGCGTAACTGCGTTTCAATTTTTGTTTCCTTAAAATTTCTAATTGATTTTATTGATGCAAAAACGTTGCCTTCAAAACCTTGAATCAAGCCCTTATCCTACAAATTTTCCAAAACTTTGATGTTTAAATTGCATTTAAAGAGGATTAAAAGTAATCTTTCCACAGAAAAGACAATTTTTTGTGTTTTAAAAATGTCTAAAGACTGAGAAAGCCTAACCATGTTTCATTCTTTGTTTCCTGAAAGCTTTTAATTGATTTTATGACACAAAAGCATTGTGTCTGTCATAACTGAATCTTTGCGCAAAATATAACGTGATAAAGCTCTCATCTTTGAAGTTTTCAAAACTTTGACAGTTAAATTGTAAAACAAATCTTTCAGCAGAAAAGACGTTTTCTTAAAGTCTGAAAACTTTTGAAGTTTTACTTTGTTTCATGAAAACTTGATTATATTAACACAAAAACGTTGCATAATTATAACCAAATCTTTATGCAAAAAGCATAAAGACAAAGTCCTCACAAAGTTTGTTAAACACTTGTTTAAATTCCATCTCGCTAAACTACCTGTTGCTGTCGAAGCCGCATTTCGAGCACGGACATTTGCTGCATCGATTTTTAAGGAATGGAGGCTAGCGCATTTACTTTCAGTGAGCAGAATTTTTGTTTGTAAGGAAGGTTCCTGGGGCCTTTGTTTTCAGGCCTTGATGTGTGACCAGAAACCCACAGGCCTCCCCTTCACCTCCTTCCATTCTGCCAGCGTTCTGCCCACCCATACTGACACAGCAGGGGAAGGGTTTCACAGCAGACTGCATCAAAAGCTCAAGGAGAAAAAATTGCTTTTCAGGACTCTGATGTGTGGGAATCGAATGAGGGGCCTAGCTGAAATCCGGTCTCCAGGCAACCACGGGTGATATGTCGGGGGAATATCATTAAAGTTGGAAACTAAGCAGTCTTTCTGAATTAGTAAACCTAATCAGCACGGTTTTAAAAAAGAGGAACGGGAGGGGGAAGACAACAATAAACGTATGACACACCATACTTGAATCACGGAGAGTCTAGATTGTTGCCGATTGTTGAGTTGGTATGGTTGTATTTTATTTTATATATGGACATTTTCTTTGAATATTTCCACAGGAACAAACACAACAAATGAACAAACGAAAGAAATAGTTAAAAGCGACCAGGCCACTCCCACACACAGGTCAATGGTAAAATACGGTAACTGCCAGGACTGCAGCTGGCCTTCCATCACAAGATTAATAAGTTGCCGTTTCCAAGCCAACCAGAACCTAGTGGGAACCATCCAAGTCCTGTGAATTGTGGGTAACGGCCTCACCACAAGCTGGCCCGGGTTTACTGCATTGTTTTGTCCTCTTCTGAAAGTGGGGAAAACATCTGTGACAAGAATGATGTCACCTCGAAGGGTGCGCTGCAAGTTTAGAAGACCCTTAAATTAAAATTCCGGGTTCAGTACAAGTTAAGCTGTATCGACAGAATTTGTGGAATAATGCTGATAATGTTTGAAATAAACTTGGCCCTCTTTTATAAAAAAATAAATAAAAATCTGGGTTACAGTAAAATCACTTACTGTGGAAGTGAGTGGGGCCAATCTGTAAATGTTAAAAGACTCACTATTTCAAAAGTTTAGCCACAAGACGTTAACAATATGTGTGTTGACATGGTTTTAGCGTGATAAAATTGCTAACTAACTTTTTCTGTGTAAATTTACAGGCAATTTTACAACTTCGTTGCCATGATGAGTTTACAGCTCAAATAATCCACAGTTTTAACAGAGAAAATAATGTAAGTGCTTTTATAAAATTAGAAGCTTCACATTTCTGCCTTTAAACCCTCCAAAAACTGGCCATATTCACCTCCATTGTGTGTCTTACTCAAAGGAGGGATGAGTCCAAATTATTTTGTGGTAATTAACATTATGCCACAAATGCTAGATTGAACCCGGAATATTCCTAGAAATGTCAGTGAATGCTCAGGTCACAAAGTCTGACTTTAAATACCTTTTTTACACTCATGTTCTTCATGTAAGTTTAAAAAGAATTGTAGTACTTTCACAATCAACCTCTGAATCCTTCAGATTCTTATAATAAGTTCTTCTGACCTCAACAAAACCTAGTAGACAGATATTATTGAAGCTAAATCCTTCTGCTTTACCACACACAGATATTTGACTGGTATCCGTTTTAGTAACATTGTGTTTTGGGGTCAATTTCATGCCAGAAAAAACACAATGTAGATAAGAAATCAAAATGAACAGTTAGGAGTGACCTATTACAGACCCTGAAGACAGATTCTTGGAGGACGATTGAAACGTGTTATGAAGTTTAGATTTGTGAATAATCAGTTCTCATAAGATTATTATGTCTGCAGTTCCTTTCCCTTTTTCATTTTGGTTTTGGTGTAAATAGACCTTTAAACTTTAAACATAACATTAGTCCCACAGACTGACCCATAGATCTGTTTAGAAGCGAATCTGTCCTGAGTGGGTTCCATACAAACTAAACACATTATCAATACAAAAAAACAAATCAATAAGTTTGTCCACTCTGCTAGGGGCTATGCAATGGCACTGCCCCCTAGTGACACTTTCTACTGAGGGACCATATCACCCAGGCACTGTAGATGTGTATGTGAGTGAATGTCATTCTAGAACTTTTGTTTGTTAAGTTTTTTTATGCTTTGGTAGGCTCAAGCACACATGCTAATGTGACCATCTGAACTTGTAGCATTATAGAAATTAAACCACAGCACATCTTGATTTTATTAATATTTTGTTAATCGAAGCTTTGCATATGTGTGCACGTATTGAGGTATGATGCTCACGTAGGGCAAACAGGTTCAAGCCGTGTAATTCCTGATATGCAGTACATCTTATTCCTGACAGAAGTGGGGGCGTATATTGATAAAAGTTGTGCTGTTTGTGTTCAGTTGAGTTTGGAATCAATAAAACATTGTTAATGACTTATTCCCTTATTAATGATTTATAAAGGGGTTTATTAATGGCTAATAATTCATTAACAAATGCATTATCAATATGTGGTTCTAACAGCATGCATAAAAGGGTGACTTTCATGCAATTCCTGCAAATAGAGAGCCATTTTACCTCATGTCATAAATGCTCAATAATACTTTAATAACCTATGTAAATGTACATTAATATATGAAGCATTTATAAAGGAAATGCCAACATTAGAAACTTGTACATAGAAGTTAGTATGGATTAATGGTCATCAGGGTTTATTCTGTGAATGAGTATGAAGACCTGAAAGGGTTTTTGCAGAGGACTTTAAGTTACTAGGACACGTTAAGTTTGGACAGCACTCGGAGTTTCATTTGTTTGACTTCATCATGATAAGCAAAGAGACAACACAAGTGAGTCAAGACATTACTGTAATAAAATGACATAATCCCACCTTTTAATTTTACTATAATAATACATTTTTGCTGCATTGTGACTTAAATCATGAATTAGGGCATTTTTCTGATTTTTATTGATATAAGTATGAATAAGTGTATTTATTAAGCATTTATAACATGTAATCATCAAGTGCTTACTATTTGGCATGTATTGCAAGAAAGTCCCCCTTTATATTCATGTTTCTGTAACTGCATATCAATTATTTATAATACATTTATAAATGACTTACTGGTCATTAATTACCCCTTTATAAACCCTTAACAAATGAAACATTAATGTAATGTTTTACCAATAAAATATTACACTCACAATGTTTAAAGATGTAAATCATATTACATTTATTTCATCACAAATAAGTGTAATATTGCTGGTGTTTTTCATTTTTTTTCTCTCTAATCAATATGAATCAATCGAAAAAAATTTTATTTGGCATTTTGTGGTAATTGGTAAATATCATGTTTTTTCATTTCCCCTTAATGCTATTTACTGTTCTGTTTTTGAAGTTTTTGTTTTTTTCTTATAATATCTATTTAACAAAAAAAAAAAAAAAAATGTTATGACTTTCATGACAACATCCTCCAGGAGGTGGCATCATTTTGGCAGGAAAACAACAACACAAACATCTGTGAGTATTAGTTATTAATTTTATGATTTTTTTAATATATATATTTTAAGGTATTATTTGGTTTGTCTTACTCTAAAAACCACGTTTCAAACAGGGAGGCACACCTCTCCAGGGGTGCGGCAGAGCATGTCAGGGGAGGTGAGAAGAGTTATGATAAACTGACCAAGCAAAATCAAAAGATAAATGAATACAATAAAAATGTATTAAGTTAAATTCAAATTGATAGCTTAATAGGCCGTAGTTCATCTTATAAGATCGTAGATCTATGGCTTTATATGGCTGTAATACTGGTAAATGTCAAGAGCTCATGCACGTGGATTTCCTTTGATCTCGCACAAAACTGGACGTGCAGTCTCAAATATACCCTGCTCTCCCCGCTCAAAACGTGCAATCGCGAATCTATTATAACACCATATCGCTCTTTCTCTGCTCATTCCTGAAAATATTCTGCCACCGTAGATGTGGTATATTGGAGAAACCATATCAGAGTTTGAGTTATCAACTCGTCATTTGCAGGTAAATTTATAGGAACTGCAGCATAAAGAGGTGGTCACACTACACTTACATACAAACCAGGCAGACTGGAAACTGGAAATATTTCTTATTACGTTGCATATCAAATTTTCAAGTTTGGTATGGTGAAATTTGGATCTGCGGATCCATATGACTACCCTGACAGCACACATGCAGTACATCACCCAGATGTCTATTTGATGAGTGTTTTTAGGTTGTTTGCTCATCTGCAATACATCTATAAGACATTTCCTCTTGAATGTCAAAGAGATGTCTTTAAAACATATTAGAATGTTTGTAAATCTGATCTTAAGATGACTAGCATATGTTAGTTATGGTAGAATGCGATGCTTTCCATATTAAATGCTCTTTAAGAGACATCTTGAAGAAGTCAATTTGCTATCTGGGTGGAGGACGCTTGACCAATTGAAGATTGAAGATTTTTTTATTTATGATGTAATATTTACTTACACCTGATGCCCACCCACATGACATCATATGGTTTGATTCGTTGTCCGAAAAAAATTGCACGTTCAAAGCCTAGTGTGAATGCCCACATGGTTAGATTAGTATCATAAGAATGATATTCTAATGCTTGCTGGTGGTGAGACGTGAGCTTATCAAATGATATTTATCCCATCAACTGAGAACATCTCTTGAGTCGTCTTCTTACGACTTTCTCCTAAGTGATACATTTTGCTGCACAAGTTTATCTTGGCCGCATTAAAGAAAGAAAATCTAAAATATGTGAAACAAAATCATGACATCCATTATTAAGGGTTCAACATGATACTGGGCTGAGGTGTCTTCACATGTTTGTGACAAGTGCAGTTACACATAGAGATGGAGACTGGCTCATGTTATGCGAGTTTATCACAAACAGTAGCGGATTTAGGCAGGGTGGCATCTTGTGGGGGGTGGCATGAGGCTGCAACTTTGGGGGTGTGTCGAAGCGGGTTTCACCTAGGGCGCCAAACAAGCTAGAACTGCTACTGATCACAAATATAGGCTTAAATAATTCCATTGCCATTAGGACAAACATGTATTTTTTCACTAAAAATAATAATGCAAAATACAGTTTCATATTGTTAATAGAAATATTTATAGCCATTAATGGCGCATCAGTGTGAAGCATTTCCGAATTAGTCTGTCAGACTGAATCATTGGTGAATTGCTCGAATGCCTGAAATATTATGAATTTTCATAATATAACACCGGAGGACAATATCCAATAAAACTTCAAATAAGTGGTCAGAATGTACTGCTGAAGGCTAAGAAAGATATTATTTGACATTTAGCAGATCTTATATACAGGGTTGGGGAGTAACAGAATACATGTAATGGATTACATATTTAAAACACTAAATATTAGTAACTGTATTCCACTACAGTTACAATTTAAATAGTTTGTAATCAGAATATAGTGACAATCAAAAGGTATTTTGATTACTGAAGAGATTACTTTGCCTTTAATTGTAATTTGTTTCATTATATATATATATTTAGTCTATTCAATTGGGAAACAATTATCCATATAAATAATGTGATCCGAGGAATGTTTCAACAGCGGTGAAACACTTTCTTATGATTTCTTCATTCATACCAGCAGACAGAGGATGCTTTTACATTGTTACATTGAGTTAAAAGGTGGATATGATGTAATTGAAGAAAAATATTTTGTTGAGTACACTTTATGGGGTTTTGAATTAAGTTTGGAGCAGAAGAAATCGTTAACCTTGTGTAAATTGTCATGTGAACGTTTAGTTTTATGCTAAGCTAAAATACAACTGCATTTCTAGCCATTTTACATGCACGTGTTATCAGTAACAATTATATTATTTTATCAAGAAAATCCATGTTCAATCATACAATATATATATACAGTATATTGTGTGTGTGTATTTTGTACACATATATGTACAAAAGTTTGGAATAATAAAAAAAAAAAAAAATGTTGGTACAGATTTTTGAGTTACTGTTTAAGACTTTAAAAACCCTGGCTCTATAACATTCCAACTGGTTTGAAAAATCACAGAAATCTGTAGAAAATATAAAAATGAACAACCTCATGGAAGTACACTCTCAATCCCTCACTGAACAATGGCTACCAAACAAAGGAAACATAACTATGCTAACACTGGAACTTAGAAAAATAGCTTTTTTGGTAAAGTATGAATTTCACAAAAATTAACTCAATTTTGAGAAATTGTTCAGCTACTGTTTTTTTTGTCTTTGGACAGAATGCCTAACTTTAACATATGGCCATGATCTGAGTGACTTTGACAAGGGCCAATTTGTGATGGGTAGACGACTGTGTCAGAGCATCTCCAAAACGGCAGGTCTTGTGGGGTATTCACGGTATGCAATGGTACCTACCAAAAGTGGTCCAAGAAAGGACAACCAGTGAACCGGCGACAGGATCATGTGCTCCCAAGACTCATTGATGCACGTGGGGAGCGAAGGCTAGCCCAACTGGTCAAATCCCACAGAAGAACTAGCACAAATTCTTGAAAAATGTAATGCTGGCAATGATAGAAAGGTGTCAGAACACACAGTGCATCACAGCTTGCTGCGTGAGTGACCTTGCTGACCCCTATCCTCCACCGAAAGCACCTAAAATGGGCACGTGAGCATCAGAACTGGACCATGGAGCAATGGAAAAAGGTGGCCTGGTCTGATGAATCACGTTTTCTTTTAGATCATGTGGACGGCTGGGTGCGTGTGAGATGTTTACCTGGGGAAGAGATGGCAGCAGGATTCACCATGTTAAGAAGGCAGGCCGGTGGAGTCAATGTGATGCTAGGAAAACTTGGGTCCTGGTATTCATGTGGATGTTACTTTGACATGTACCACCTACCTACAGATATTTTCAGACCACGTACACCCCTTCATAGGAACGGTATTCCCTGATGGCAGTGGCCTCTTTCGGCAGGATAATGCACCCTGCCACACTGTTCACCAAAAGTTTGAGGAACATGGCAAAGAGTTCAAGATGTTGCCTGGCCTCAAGATTTCCCACTGGATGGACGGACAAGTCTGATCCACGGTGGTTCCACCTCACAACTTCTAGGACTTAAAGGATCTGCTGCTAAATTTGGTCCCAGATACATACCACAGGGCACCTTCAGAGGTCTTACGGAGTCCATGCCTCGAAGGGTCAGAGCTGTTTTGGCAGCACGAGGGGGACCTACACGATATTAAGCAGGTGGTTTTAATGTTGTGGCTGATCGATGTGTACTGTATATACAGAATATATATATACATTATTTTATTTTTTTCACCACAGTGAGGATCAGGCCCTATTGAGACTGTCTACAGTGAATGCTGCTTTGTGTGCCAGTGTCCGTTCAGATGAATCCAAACTAGCTCTTAACATTTAAAACAGCCCTTTGATTCAGGTTTCATAGCACTGTAAGGAATACAGTGGGTGTAATGAAGCAGTACCCAGAGCAGATAAGAGCCTATATTATAGGTAATCACTACTCTAATGCAGCTTTAACACAAGAGAAAAAAACTGTGGGTCGATTATTGCACAGCCATTGTATTCTCTCTGCCTGCAAGTAAAAAACACACGCATTAGCCTTCATATTGGAAATAAGAAATAATTACATCAAATTACTGGTGTCAGCAAAACTTTCCCACATCCCAGTTGCACATGTTAACTCTCAAAATAACTTATATTTTCCACCCAGTTAGTTACCTTCATAACTCAAGCCTTCACATAGCGAGAAATCAGGTTCGCCTGTCAACACATTGCACAACAACAGAGGTAAAGCTAAACTTTTACTCTGTTCCTGGTGTTCCCCATCAGGTCCTTTGACATGAGCACACTGGACAGGGTACAAGGCCTCTACGTTATCTGTTGATTGCCCACTGCCCTGGAAAGTCAAACCTGCTCCCAGAAGAAAATTAGCGCATTTAGCTGTCAGCACCGGGCTCGCTTTTCAATCCCGAGCAGCATTGAGAGAGCTCTGCTTTTTTCCTCTTCTATGTCCCCTGGCCTTTCTTTCACTGGAAACTCAATCTCTACATAGCTCAAAGATCAAGAAAAAAAGGTGTAAACGGCGCATAAAATGAAATAGTCCTTACCTCTATCAGATTCTTTAGATCTGGCCGAGGTTTCCCGCACAACCGTGCTTGGGGGAGTTTGGGATTTTAACCTTGTGGTCTGTGAAACTATGCCAGCTAGTAACAGACTGAAATACTGTTATTACATTAAAATATCAGAATATTGCACAGTCTCATGACAACTCATGACGGCAAAATCATAAGATATTGTAAGACTTGACTCGTATAAAAAAAAAGGTACTACATTTATTCCCATAGAGACTAACTAATCAACAAAAAGAATTTAAAATTGATACAATTCTGGCATCAAATATTAGCTAGCCTCCTATCCAAATGGAAGTGAACAAATGTGGTTATTCATTCCATATTTCTGCAATGCAAATGACTGATGCACGTGAATGTCAATATCCTGTAATACTCTTCCCTCATCTTGTTCAAAACGTACACAAAATTAATTTCCATGATTGGAAATGACAGCCAATAAAAATATTCTGCTCACAAGGGATATTTCACTTGATTTTCACTTTGTTTTCTGCAAACATCACTTGTCTCATATTTCAACTCAAGCATGCTCTTGGTAAAGCTCTTGGTGAACTTGGTAAACAAGTACACTTACTTTTTTTAAATTATTATTATTATTAGGGGCACAATTGTTCATTGGGGTGGAAATTATATTATTCCAAATTATATTTTTTTGTCAAATTAATTGTAAGCATTTTTTTACACAACAAATATTGAAGTGGTTTACAGTATGTTTATTTCACTTCATATTTAGATCATCATAGTTTAAACATGTAATAATTTGTATTTGTATTATGGTCTTTCAAAGTTTAATATTAAAATCCGGGTCTGGGACAAGGCTAAAGCAAAGAAAATCTTTAAAAAAAAATATTAAAACAAAAACAAATGGTGAAAGTTTCCAATTCAGTTTTAATGTGACCATATAACAAAAAGAAAAAGAATATGTAGTATTACTATAGCGTTACTACAAAAGAGATAAAACGAAATTATTTTTTTCCCCTGATTCCTTTGCTCATGCAGAGTCGAATGCATACCATGGTTTCAATTACCGCCCGACTAGATTTTCTGCCATTTTGAATAAAAAAATAAATACTTTTTTGAACTCCTCCTACACCATAACTTCAATTTGCTAAATGTTTTGTGTATCATCTAGGGACAATGGGGACAAAAAATTATCAAAAGCTTTTTGATGGACCAAACCGTTCTTGAATAACGTTTCAATGACCTTTGAACAACCAAACATAATTAAATAATTAAAATCCAAATCATTATTGGTTTTCCCTCAATTTAGCCTCAATTTAGTACTCAAACGTTTGAGTTATTAACACTTCAAACCTTAAGGCTATGGATTTTTAACATAAGTTCAGTTAACTTAAAATGACAGATTTTGGGATCATAACTCAAATATTTAAGTAATACTTAATTAAGACAACTTGATATGTCCGGTAATGACAACTTTAGGATTTACAGTGTACGTGAAAGAATACCAAAAATGTTCTATGTGTACATGTCCCAAATAACAGTATTTTGTACTTTTTTGATAGTGTCAAGTCATGCGCAGTGCAGACACAGTGTTGATTATAACGGGAGCATTCTAGCTTTGTCGCATCGTAGCGATCACTTGTTGGGTGTGAGCAAACACATTCAATAGCGTGGCAGGTACTGTAACGCATGCTCGATTTTCAGCTAGCTGTAAGTACTGTACATCTGCAGCACATGAGGTGCAGCTGTGGTGGGTCTACAGGGATGTTTTCACCTGCTTCTGTCCCGCTGTCACACCGAGGGTCTGGGAACCAGGCTGGCATGAACAGTGTGCGAGTATGTGACTGAAAGTCGCTTTGTGTGTGTGTGTGTGTGTGTGTGTGTGTGTGTGTGTAGGTGTGTCCTTGTCCCCACGGCCTGCCACAGGCCTGACCCAGATCACATTCAAGTCTCGCTCGCTCACACGGCACTTCTCGTCTGTCCGTCGCCAGGGAAGCAGACGGGATGCGGAACAACAAGTCATTTGTACCTGTAGAGGAGGACACTCCTGGGAAACAAACAGATGAGCCTCCCCTCTGAATAAAAGCCTTTCTCTGAGCGTAAACAGAACTGCATGAGAAACACAAAAACTATCAGGAGCATCGCACTTAACCCTTTCACTACCCGAGGGCCGGGGCAGCAGAGCACAGCCGAGCTAATGCAGTTGTACAGATAAAGGAGGAACTATACCTTGAATTTTACTTACTCGCTACTGCACGGATGCAACACATGAGCTGAAACTTATAGATTTTGGATTAAAGCATCTAATGAATGCATAAACACAGCTTAATAAAACATCATTGCCAGTGAAATAAAATGATGTTGTGGACGAAGAAAGTAATTTCTTGAGGTCTAGCACAATCATTCGAAAGGAATGCTAATGGAATCATAATATGAAAACAATCCTAAAGGGATCAAATAAGATTCCTCTAAGATTAAAATAAGATCCTACAAAATCTGAAAAAAAAAATTTAATTTTTCTTTAAAAAATGAATCCCCTCCTAACATGACTCCCTGAACATTCTTCATTTTTTTATTTGATATGAGCTTTATAATGTAGGTTTGATATTTTAGAATAGGTATCAGTAAATTGCATTCAGTTGATAACGTATGGTCAATGCTAATGCTGTTAAACCCATAAATAAACACATCGCGGGCAGAAGTGTACACAATACAACAGGAAAAAAATAAAAAGTACAATGACAGTAAGTCCTCACTTTCTTTGAGACACTACTGTGCTTGCTAAATCTAAATTTTACTCTGTGAATGCATTTCATTTATAAAAACGATTTTATTACTCTTCTGCATAGATGTTAACGAGTCTGGTGCCTTCCTTATATGGGCGTGGATTATGATAATTGTGAATGAAAGTGCACACACACCCTATTTTACAAGTGTTTGGAATTCACTAACATACACACATATCACTAACAAATCTGGAGAGTACAAAGCGTTTGTGAATCCGGCGGAAAATTTACTACTCATATATTTATGAAAGTTTCAGGAATGAGGACAATTGTGTGGTTCATTACACGTATCGCTGCAGTTCCACTGTATAAAAAGAAAAAAAGAAAAAGAAAAAGAAAAAGATTTTTAAAAAGTATTTTTGTGTTGTTTTCCAATAAAAATATCAAAACGTTCTTAAAACAAGATGAATTTACTTGAGAAGCAAAACTGCATAAAATATTAAAACTTGTTTTCAAAGAATAGATCTTGAATTTAGCTAAGAAAACCGTTTGCTAATGGGGTAAGATAAAAACGCTAACATCATTTTTAAATTAAGATTATTTTTCTTTCCCCATTTTTGTTCTTGTTTCAAGCATGTATATGATTACTTCAAGATATATTCTCTGAAAACAAGTCTTAATATCTTCAAACATTTTGCCTGTTGAGTAAATGTATCTTATTTGAAGTACGTTTAGATATTTTGCATTATCCAATGTGAAATGTTCACTCTGTTGTGCTAAAGGTTAGTAAAATTTCCTCCACAAAAGATGAGCTTTTTACAATAAGCATCTTTCGAGATTTAAATCAACAAAACCTACCTCCCTACCTTAAACCTTAAGCCTAACTAATACTATCATAAAAAACACTTGAGATGAAAAATGCAATTGCTCAAGCAACCAAGTCCTTTTTGGATCATGTGTCGCGTTGCATGCTCTTCAGGACTCGTACCCCAGTAGTTTACATCGCATGTGCAACATTCTACTGTATCAGTTGACATACTGCGCAATTTGATCGCACTCAGACAAGCTTGTAAATGTAGTTTGTTTTGTAATGCAAACCTTAAAATGTATCAAATTACAAGTGTTTAGATGTCATAAGATAGCATTGTGTGAGGAACAGAGTATAATGTGTTAATAAACTGATAATCTGCCTTTTAACTCGTGATTTGTGTGTGAGGGAATAAAAGTACATTTTTCTAAAAGATTTAGGTATAGTGTTGTAATTCTGTGAGACCAGGTCGAAAACATTTGACAGAAGTTTCAAGTATTTTTAAAAGTGTCCAATTTTGCAACAAATAAGGAAAGAATTTTAATCGGGTAATGTCAATTTTGTGCTATTTCACTTTAGAAAGGGTCTTTATAAACTAACTCCATCATTTCATGAGATACATTCTGCGGAGATTGGATTTATTCAACATTTTAACTCTCAATTTTCAAGTCTTTACACAGAAATACATTTTGAATCGTTTTAACTACATTTTCTGTGGTGCAGCAATCCATACCCAGTGACACTTCTGTCCTTCGAACCCACGATCGAACAATGGCGGCCCTCATATCAAACCGCAGCAGGACCACCACAAATCTGCAAGACAATAAACAATTCAAACTAGGCTTTTACATCAACTTCGGTCCCACATTCAGACAAAAACGCAAATTAGGAGCATTCGTCCAATTGCTCCAACTTTCGAAGAGTTTGCGTTAGATCCCCATTATCTTGGCCCAAAGTTAATTAAAGTGGCAAAGTTTAAATCAATGGAGGATTTCTCCAACAAACTGATGGCCTGACATGAGTGATAGGCATGACAGCAAGATTATGATGGGATACAAAACCCTACTTCAACGCCCAACGAATAACCAGTTCTGGATTACGCAGAGAATTTTACACTCTGAGAAATCGAGGCAGCCGCTAGTCAAAAGTCCCTCTTTCACTCATAATGTGAGCACATCTTGTAATTCCACAGATCATTACCAACTTTCCAAAACTTAATTTTGCAATTACACATGCAATTAATTAATATCTGTGCTGTCATTACAACCCCCAATGTATTCGCCGTTAAAATTAATGTCACTTGAAATAAAGTGCTCAAAATGAGCTGGGGGATGGGTGGGTAGGATGAAGATTGTTATTAATGGATTGTGTGGTTAATCTGGTAAGAAGCTGAGGGGGTACGTGTGAGAGAGGCGCTCTCTATCACACTCAAGTGTCTGGTGGGATCTGAAGGCAGTTATTGAGCGGCACAGAAAGCTCCCAAAGGACAGATTAATAAAATCTGTGTGCGCACGAAATGCCAAGCATGTCTGAGGAGCTGCCGTAATCATGTGCATGACACACGCTGCCATCGTAGGGTCCCACGTCTACTCTCAAAGTCTCAGAGTTGCTCTTATCAATAGACAGAAAAAAATATGATCAAATATTAGCAAAATGAGAGGATGACCTCTAGTTTTAGAAGGAGACATGCAATTAATGAGATGATGAGACAGTCAGGATTGTAAGAAGTTAAGCAGGAGCTCTTCATGTGTCTTTAAGGCGTTGGTATAAATATAGACTTATTTGAGTGTTTGATTGTGTAGAACAAGATGTCCACAACAATAAAACCTGTTTTGAGTAGACTTTAAAGATTGTTTGTTGGTTCTTGGCAGCACTGTAGTTCAGTTGTAGCAAATCTCTGAATACATTTAACATGTTATAATGGTTATGACAAGTTTAAAAGGTTCGGTCTTGGTCGATTAGATCTGTATACGCTGCTGCGGCCATTCCAGCGATACAGATTTAGACCGTTGATGCTGGGGAGGAGGAGGGTTCAGAGTGAAAACTCTTGTATTTCACTGCAGTGAAACTGGCTTGCCTGCAAAAAACTGAGGCATTAGAAGTATTAGACAAAGAGGGAGCATGCAAGTTGATTGGCTAACATATTGCACATCAACGGATCAATCAACTACACCGAGTAGATTTTAAAGACTGAATTCATACTCTCAAAAAGGATGTGTTAATTAATAAAACAAACTTTTTGTGTTGATTGTGTGTTAAATAATAACAAAGGACAAATAACGCTGTATTTAACTGAACATGTTAATTATTGTATAATTAGATTACAGCTTACAGTATATTGCTTTATAAGCAGTTTAGCCTTTTGATCACCAGTCATCATTCAGTTCGGTGGACTTTTTGTATCCTTGCAGGTCAGGTAATATAATGACTTTACAAGTGCTCTTTCTATATTTGATGTTAGAGACTCTCAAAAATGATTTTGCTAAGCTTGTGATAATTTGCAGATGGTTGAGGTCTGTGACCAGGCGCAAGCTCATATTTATACACTGTAAAAAAAAAACTGTAAAATTTACAGTAGAATACTGGCAGCGTGGTTGCCAGCCAGTTACTGTCATTTTTACAGTGACCTTACTGTAATTTAATTAGTTATTTACTGTAATTATAGAATACAGAAAAATACTGTATTTTTTTAAATAATACAGTAATTTACCAGATGCATTTAGCAGTTTAAAGCTGTAATTTTTACAGTATATTACTTGATTGTGTGAATTTACTATTTTTGGAGGAAATACATAAAATACTGTATGTCCAGTATATTTTGCTGAATGTCTATTACTGGCAGCTGAATTTTTAATTTAAACTACTCATTAATTGCATGTTTGCCATCTGTTTTGTATAATAACTTAATTAAGTTATTATTTTACAAAACATATTAAAAGAATATTTGCAATTTATTGAAATGTATCTTGACAAATTGGTCAAAATTAAAAATATGACTTTCATATTTACATACATTAATGGAAACTATGTGAGAACATGGTCCTAAAAACAATGCAAAATTAGTTTGATTAGGATAGAGGGATGATAGATACAGTTAGAGACGGATAGAGGGATGATAGATAAAGTTAGAGATGGATAGAGGGATGAAAGATACAGTTAGAGACGGATAGAGGGATGATAGATACAGTTAGAGACGGATAGAGGGAAGATAGATACAGTTAGAGATGGATAGAGGGATGATAGATAAAGTAAGAGACAGATAGAGGGATGATAGATACAGTTAGAGACGGATAGAGGGATGATAGATAAAGTAAGAGACGGATAGAGGGATGATAGATAAAGTAAGAGATGATAGAGGGATGATAGATACAGTTAGAGACGGATAGAGGGATGATAGATAAAGTAAGAGATGATAGAGGGATGATAGATACAGTTAGAGACGGATAGAGGGATGATAGATAAAGTAAGAGACGGATAGAGGGATGAAAGATACAGTTAGAGATGGATAGAGGGATGATAGATAAAGTAAGAGACGGATAGAGGGATGATAGATACAGTTAGAGATGGATAGAGGGATGATAGATAAAGTAAGAGACGGATAGAGGGATGATAGATACAGTTAGAGACGATAGAGGGATGATAGATACAGTTAGAGACGGATAGAGGGATGAAAGATACAGTTAGAGATGGATAGAGGGATGATAGATACAGTTAGAGACGATAGAGGGATGATAGATACAGTTAGAGACGGATAGAGGGATGATAGATAAAGGAGGAGACGGATAGAGGGATGATAGATACAGTTAGAGACGATAGAGGGATGATAGATACAGTTAGAGACGGATAGAGGGATGATAGATAAAGTAAGAGACGGATAGAGGGATGATAGATACAGTTAGAGACGGATAGAGGGATGATAGATAAAGGAGGAGACGGATAGAGGGATGATAGATACAGTTAGAGACGATAGAGGGATGATAGATACAGTTAGAGACAGATAGAGGGATGATAGATAAAGTAAGAGACGGATAGAGGGATGATAGATACAGTTAGAGACGGATAGAGGGATGATAGATAAAGGAGGAGACGGATAGAGGGATGATAGATACAGTTAGAGACGATAGAGGGATGATAGATACAGTTAGAGACGGATAGAGGGATGAAAGATACAGTTAGAGACGGATAGAGGGATGATAGATAAAGTTAGAGACGGATAGAGGGATGATAGATAAAGTAAGAGACGGATAGAGGGATGATAGATACAGTTAGAGACGGATAGAGGGATGATAGATACAGTTAGAGACGGATAGAGGGATGATAGATACAGTTAGAGACGGATAGAGGGATGATAGATAAAGTAAGAGACGGATAGAGGGATGATAGATAAAGTTAGAGACGGATAGAGGGATGATATATACAGTTAGAGACGGATAGAAGGATGATATATACAGTTAGAGACGGATAGAGGAATGATAGATACAGTTAGAGACGGATAGAGGGATGATAGATACAGTTAGAGACGGATAGAGGGATGATAGATACAGTTAGAGACGGATAGAGGAATGATAGATACAGTTAGAGACGGATAGAGGGATGATATATACAGTTAGAGACGGATAGAGGAATGATAGATACAGTTAGAGACGGATAGAGGGATGATAGATACAGTTAGAGACGGATAGAGGGATGATAGATAAAGTAAGAGACGGATAGAGGGATGATAGATACAGCTAGAGACGGATAGAGGGATGATAGATACAGCTAGAGACGGATAGAGGGATGATAGATACAGTTAGAGACGGATAGAGGGATGATAGATAAAGTAAGAGACGGATAGAGGGATGATAGATAAAGTAAGAGACGGATAGAGGGATGATAGATACAGTTAGAGACGGATAGAGGGATGATAGATAAAGTAAGAGACGGATAGAGGGATGATAGATACAGTTAGAGACGGATAGAGGGATGATAGATACAGTTAGAGACGGATAGAGGGATGATAGATACAGTTAGAGACGGATAGAGGGATGATAGATACAGTTAGAGACGGATAGAGGGATGATAGATAAAGTAAGAGACGGATAGAGGGATGATAGATAAAGTTAGAGACGGATAGAGGGATGATAGATAAAGTTAGAGACGGATAGAGGGATGATAGATAAAGTAAGAGACGGATAGAGGGATGATAGATACAGTTAGAGACGGATAGAGGGATGATAGATAAAGTAAGAGACGGATAGAGGGATGATAGATAAAGTTAGAGACGGATAGAGGGATGATAGATAAAGTTAGAGACGGATAGAGGGATGATAGATAAAGTTAGAGATGGATAGAGGGATGATAGATAAAGTAAGAGACGGATAGAGGGATGATAGATAAAGTTAGAGACGGATAGAGGGATGATAGATAAAGTTAGAGATGGATAGAGGGATGATAGATACAGTTAGAGACGGATAGAGGGATGATAGATAAAGTAAGAGACGGATAGAGGGATGATAGATAAAGTTAGAGACGGATAGAGGGATGAAAGATACAGTTAGAGACGGATAGAGGGATGATAGATAAAGTTAGAGACGGATAGAGGGATGAAAGATACAGTTAGAGACGGATAGAGGGATGATAGATAAAGTAAGAGATGATAGAGGGATGATAGATAAAGTTAGAGACGGATAGAGGGATGATAGATAAAGTTAGAGACGGATAGAGGGATGATAGATACCATTAGTTTTTTGTCTCTTCAATATGTCTTGAGTAATGATAGTTTGTGGGACAATGTGCGTGACAGTGTGTGTGCGGGACAGTGTGTCCGTGTGTGTGTGTGTGTAAGCGGGACAGTGTGCCCGTGTGTGTGTGTGTAAGCGGGACAGTGTGTCCGTGTGTGTGTGTGTGTGTGTAAGCGGGACAGTGTGTCCGTGTGTGTGTGTGTAAGCGGGACAGTGTGCCCGTGTGTGTGTGTGTAAGCGGGACAGTGTGCCCGTGTGTGTGTGTGTAAGCGGGACAGTGTGCCCGTGTGTGTGTGTGTGTAAGCGGGACAGTGTGCCCGTGTGTGTGTGTGTGTAAGCGGGACAGTGTGCCCGTGTGTGTGTGTGTAAGCGGGACAGTGTGCCCGTGTGTGTATGACAGTGTGTTCGTGTGTGTGTATGTGGGACAGTGTGTTTGTGGGTAATGTGTCCATACAGTGTTTGTATAACGGGGATATATTTGTTTTTTCATAATTTTTTGTTGTCAGTAGTGTTGTGTAGTTCTGTAGCTGGTCGCTGTTAAATGTGTTTTAATAAAAGTATAGGGAGAGAGATCTTGGTGTGTGTGTGTGTGTGTGTGTGTGTGTGTGTGTGTGTGTGTGTGTGTGTGTGTGTGTGTGTGTGTGTGTGTGTGTGTGTGTGTGTGTGTGTGTGTGTCTACTTTTTCTTACAATTTCAGAAATTCCACTGGAAGTCCATCAGTTTGCAGAGTTGAGTGGAGACGTGTGGGTCCACTGCAACCTGTTTCTTCTGTACAAGGCACCCAGTGGTTTTAGAGGTCTATAATTTAGAGTAATATAAATACTATTAATATTTGTTTTCATTAGTATTAGTAGTTTAATTGTTATTATTTTTTTTATTTAATTTTTTGTCAATCCTTTTTTACCGTGCGAGTAAAGCCACTTGAATCTGAATCAATATACACAAAAAACATCAATCAAATGTAATCCAACAAGAGACCTTCTAACTTCATGAAACTTAAAAGGAGGAACACAATATTAGAAACATTCATAACACAAAACCTTACAACAAGACCTTAAATAGGTTAAATCAACTCCTCTCTTTAAAAAATGGAACATTATCAGACTAACATTGGGATCCACAGTACACAGTTAAAGTAGGCTGAATTACACTGTACATGGGTTTCTAATGTTCTAGTCACTCAAGAGTGTGTACACTATCTCAGTGTATACTTACCAAGCACAATGATTTGCGGGGTCCCAGTGATGTTGTGTTTCTTTAAGATCTGCTGCTGAGGCACACCTCTGTCAATTCAAGGAGGAAAAAACACATCACATTTTGCAAGGTTCTCTCAAAAACTTCTGGATATCATGCCGGTCGGTGATCAGTGAAATGGAACAAGGCAGAAAGGCCATGAATAAAGAAAAAATGCGCAGATCTGTTTATGTCTATTAAACAGTTAACTGCTCTACACGTACCTCATTGCTTACATTTAAAAAACACCCCAAAATACGTGCTAATACATGCTAATTTGACACTGGACCATGTTGACACACCAGAGCTACAAAGAACGGATGTAAAAACACAGCCAGCCTCGGTAGAAAAAAGATTTTCCCACAGCTAAAATTAATGACTGGATTATTGTAATAAATCACTGCTCTACAGCCAATAAATGCAACAACCACCTAAAAATAACTAATTACGGCAGGCTCGTGCTTCCGCGAGATCACTATGATAAGAACATTGTTCATTGTTTTTGCCAACAGCGTCTTTCTAAGTCGGTAAGTGTATGATACCTATAATATATGATATTATATATAAATCTGACGTGATTTTTAAAAGTGTAGTGTAATTCAGCCTTTAGTCACTTACCACAGTTCGTGAATCACTCTTCTTAAATATCCCACAATGCATCTGTACATTTGAAATTTACAGCAGTATGTAAATGGTCCAATAAACTGCCGCGTGCCCCAGAATGCATTGCTGTTGACAGCAATCTACTGTATTATTGAAAAACAGCCAGCTTACTGTAAAATGATGTAATTTTTACAGCAATTCATTAAAGTGTAGGCAAAGTAGGCAGCTGCCTAAAGCCCCGTTCACACCACCAGCGAGAAAGGCTTAACTTTATGCAAATGATGAGCAACATTCGGGCGACCACCAAAAAGAGTGAAGTAGTGGAGCTCACGTCATCCATCTCCTGTGAGATAATGTAGTCCAGTGCAGTCAAGACAGAGAAGTTAAGTTACTTTGAGCAATTTTACTGTTTTTTAGATTTTAAATGCAAACATCTTCTAAAAAAAAGGAATTTTGTCAATGTTTGGAAGAACACTAGCATATAGATTATTTTAAAGCTAGTAGATATGACCTAAAACCATGCATCAAAACTTTAATTTGGGTTTCATGGCTTTAGACATGTGGATGTTTTAAGTGACACAGGATGTGTTGTTTTTAACACTAGTTTCTTTAGATCTTTAGATTCTTTATTGTTTGTTGGCATCATCCATTTACAGAGGAATTGTGCTCTCTGGTTCTTTAAAGCATCAGTACTTAGAGGAATATAAAAAGAACCATTGATCTTAGTTTTTGTCCAATAGCATACAGTAATACAAACTTTAAAAAGGGTTCTCTTATGACATTATTGAAACTTAATAGGGCCTTCAATTTAATTATCAGAAATTAAAACATTTTCTTCCATGGCATCATAAGGATTTCAAAATGCTCTTCTATAGCATCATAGGAATTTAAAAAGTTTCTTCTATGGTATATTATCATAAAAAGGTTCTCTTTTGCCATCTTAAGAACTGAAAATTCACTTTGTAGCAAATGTTTGAATCAATCAGACAATTAGTCAATTAGGATCTGAAACAAGTCTCTTTTCTTGAGTCTGCAATCTTCTGGCTATAAAAGATCAAATCTACGAGCAGAAATGAAATCAGTTCATAAACATTCACCAGAGTAATAAAATACAATCATCTGCAAAGGTCTTTGTAGCATGTGATGAATCATCGTTATGAAATTATCTTAGTTATCAAACCATCAAAATGGTCAAATGGAAACCAAGAATTAATCGCATTCATATAATCAATGTCGAGCAGGATCAAGGGGTTGTATTTTTCCTCTGAAGATAGTGGTTTCCAACCCTGTTCCTGGAAGCCCCCCAACACTGCACATTTGGTATATTTCCCTTATCTGGGAAATTCAGGTCTTAGAGTCTCCACTAATGAGCTAATGAGTTGAATCAGATGTGTTTGATTGGGGGGGGTGGCTCCAGGAACATGGCTGGGAACCACTGCTCTAAGTCCACATTTTTACTCCACTAACTTAGGTTTAGAGTTGGTGTTTGGTGTAGAGTTAATAAAATGTGCATTCCTGTTGACTATTACATCATTAACAACTCAAAATAAAATTCTATTTTGGTGCAACATTGTGGACATTTAATCTGGAAACTGCAACTCACCTCTGTCCATACATTCAACATCATTACCAGCTTCAGTCATTAAGAGGCAGCCATTTGCATTTCGGTAAGCACAGAGCAATTTCAGCTGAAGAACTTTCGATGCACTTTTGCCAAATTCACAACTCTTTTACACAGGTGAGCCAAAACATTATGACCATTATGACCATTATGCCTAATATGCTGATGATAGCACTGAGCTGCCGAAGCATGGACTCAACAAGACCCCTGATGTCCTTTGGTATCTGGACCCAAGACATTAGCAGCAGATCTTTCAAGTCCAGTGAGTTGTGAGGTTAAGCCACTGTGAATCAGATATGTTGGTCCAGCACATCCCACAGATGCTCAATTGGACTGAAATCTGGGGAAATTGGAGGCCAGGGCAACACTTTTAACCCTTCATCATGTTCCTCAAACCATTCCTGAACAATGTGTGCAGTGTGGTAGGGCACATTATCCTGCTAAATGAGGCCACTGCCAATGGGGAATACCATTGTTACAGACCAGGTACACCCCTTCATGGCTTTGTAGGTGGCACGTGTCAAATTGACATCGACATGAATGGTCCAAAGCATCACACTCCCTCCACCAGCTTATCGTCTTCCAACAGTGCATCCTGGTGCCATCGCTTCCCCAAATAAACGGCGCACACATACACGGCCGTCCACATGATGTAAAAGAAAACGGGACTCATCAAACTTCTTCAACTGCTCCAAGGTCCAGTTCCGGTGGTCATCATGGGTACTCTACACAGCCCCATACGCAGCAGGGTGTGATGGTGTGAGTTTTGTGACACATTCCTCTTATAACCATCATTGCATTTTCTGACTTGCGGACCAGACAGGATAACACAACACCCTGTCGCCGGTCTCTGGTTTGTCCCTCTTCAGACCACTGTCGGTAGGTACTCATCACTGCTGACCGGGAGCACTCCACAATCCTTGCAGTTTCAGAGATGCTCTAACCCAGTCATCTGGCCATAACAATTTGGCCCTTAACAAAGTCGCTCAGGTCTTTACTCCTGCCCATTTATCCTGCAATCAACATGTTGACTACGAGAACTGATTGTTCGCCACCAATCTAACCTGTTAGTGGTCTTAATGTTTTGACTCAGAGTACATACATAAAAAAGTTATTTTAAAAGAGTATGAGTACTTTATGGATCATATATATATCCTCTGTTGAAGTTCATAAAACGTTTAATCAAACAATTAGTATGAATGCCTACTAGTGTGAATAGTGGTCTCATTGACTGTGTGATGTCATTAGTATTTGTAGGTTTTTATATGTGAAGTATACACATAATTGCCTTGTTTGTTGGTTTGTTTGTTGACAACAATTTACTTATATGTACAATATCAATCTATGGACAGCTTCAAAAACAAACCCACACAAATGGGTTGCACAAATAATCGTATTTTTACCACGATTACAATGTTCTCACAGTTAATTAAACATACAAGACAATTCAGACCAAAGCACAAGCTCTTTCAAAGTCTATTTTCACCTCAACCAACCTGTCACACTCTCTTCAGAAGTTGACCACTGACCAATCAGTGCCAACCACGTAGTGAAATACAGAGCCCCAGAAGTCTACGTGCTTAGGACATGCTGCTGCACAAATAGACATACATAATATCCCCCAACAAAGTAGAAAAGCAGTGACAAATGCAAAACACAAATCACAGCCCCCCAACCAAGCAAAACTATCGCCAAGATTTGTGTACTGCTGCTGCTCCAAAGAGCCATGTGCACTGAGTAGGTGCTAGCTAAGTGTGCTTTGGCCACTGGCTGAAAGGCTTAAATGGCTAGAGACCTGACTCATAATGTGTACCAGGACCTTGAGAGCTTATATAATTAGTGACTTAGCCTAGCAATGTGTGGATTTGTTTAAACTAATGACCTAAGATAGTGATATATGCTAGGCCAAGTTTGGCTAAGGCTTACCTTGTTAGATGTACTTCTGTGTCATAGCCAAAAGCAGAGCTTACGGTGCAAGCTGATAGTAGAAAAAGCCCCAGCAATCACCTGAGGATTTTCAGAGAATAACTCTTGCAGTGAGCTGCAGTGAAACCGGCTTGTCTGCAAAACTGAGCTATTAAAATGTTAGACAAAGAGAGAAACACAAGTTGATTGGCTACCTGATTACATGTCAAAGGACCAATCAGCCTATACCATGCCTATACCTAGCCGATTAGCAGATAACAAATAACAAGTTCAACGAACCTATCAGCTAGCACCATATAAAGTTGCATGGCTGAACTTCATTGAATGTTGCAACAATAGTAAGAAACATAATTGTTTTTATTGTATTTTTGTCCAGGTTGTGCAGCCCTGTGATATTTTAAATGACATTAATTGTGATTAATAATCGTGATAAAATGTTGAGTAGAATAATCATGATTATCATATTAATCATTATCGTTCAGCCCTACTTCTTGTGTTTGTACAAATTTAGAGGTGTACGAATCATAGAATTAGCACAAATACTAATGACGTCAAATTGATGTGAATTCACTAGTGTTTTTAGGTATTTGTGCGTAAACACAAATTATTTTTGTTTATTTAATTTTCTCCCAAAACACTAAATAGCAACAAAAACTACTACAGCACTTTCCTAAACACCTGTTTGTCACTATGCACAGCAAAGTTGTACACTTTAATTTATAACTGAAAACATCAGGCAGAGAGGTTGACCGGTCTCATTCAGGTTTGGATGAGGTGCTTCTGTTGACAGTGCAAATAACTTCAGCAGAATTTGATTACCATTGACATAGCGGTTTGTCCACGTTGGTGACAGGCGAGCGAACCGCATGCTTTGTTTCTAACAAGATCAGGGACAGTTAAAGCTAATTTTGACAACAAACATAAGCCAGCCAACAATTAACCCCTCTTTAGAGACCACATTATGTGTTTGAAGGGATAAATAAGTAATAAGGTTTAAGAACCTGAAGTTGTGTTTTAAAGCCTTTTTTTGTATTGGTAAATGAACCAGAACGCTGGAGTGA
This sequence comes from Moxostoma hubbsi, assembly GCA_032164185.1. Classification (NCBI taxonomy): domain Eukaryota; kingdom Metazoa; phylum Chordata; class Actinopteri; order Cypriniformes; family Catostomidae; genus Moxostoma; species Moxostoma hubbsi. Next base: position 2,987,132 of record JAVLUX010000052.1, on the reverse strand, counting down.
GTCGCATCGAAAATTTGCATTATGCCTGTTCACTCACTTCCTCCCTCTTAACCCAAATACACACACACGTACACATGCTTTGTCCTAAAAACATGTTACAGAACTATAATATCCATAAAAATAAAACTCCAAAACTGTGTGAAATTATGGCAAATTACCAAGATAGCTAGTGTCTTCTCGCATCTGAACATTTTAACTTGTCAATATCTCAAATTGCTGCTATCCCTGAAAAATAGTATTCAGATTAAAATGCTTAAATGACAGTCAATCATCCTTGTAATACGTGGAAGTAATTAGTGACTGAGAAACCTAATTACTCTGCTGAAACCTGAGTGCTGTCTCTCGTATTTCCCTCGACATGCTTCATGAGATTGATCAAATGACAGCTATCAAACTCTTCATGCCTCCTCACTCACAATGAGCTTATCTACATCTGATAAACACACCTGCCACAAATGAGATTTTATATATAGTCTATATATGCTATATATATATATGTATATGTATAGAAATGATATATGCATGCATTTAAACACACTATATATACAAACACACTCTCAAGGAGATATTGTACAGAATCGTACGCGCTGTCTATATTGTATGAAATTGGTTTGGGTTAGGGCATAAAATTAATTAGCATGAACACAACATCTGACACGCAGAACTTTAGCTGACTTTCACATTACACATCTGGGTATTTGCACATCTACAATTTGTACCAATTCATACAAACGTACCTGTACAAATTTGCCAACTTTTACGAATTTGTACGACTTCTCATGAGATCAAGTTGGGTTGATATATACACAGTATATACAGTACAAGCCTATAATCAATATGTAATATTTAGTTAATATGTAAAAAAGTTAAATTTTTAACATTCTTGGCCCTATGTTAAGAGAGTAAGCTCTAAGCACAGCACTATGTGAAAAGTCGTACGTGCAAAGTCAGTGGACATCGCCATGATGTTTTGATATTATCTTGCAAGCATGCAATAAGCATGGGCGTAGATATCAGGGCATGGATGGGGGAACACCTTTTGTTAAAACAAACATTAATTATACCATGATCAATGGAAACATGGGTAAATGCTGCACGCTGCAACCCCCCAATGTTCAGGCCAAATCTACGCCCTTGACGCTAAGTCTAGGCGCAAATGGGTTTGGCGAAATTGTTTAAGCAAAGCGCTAATGGGCTGGGTCAATAGAAATTTAATTCTGAGGTTTTTCTCTAGTTATTGCACTGTCATATAACATTCCTGTTATATAGTCCTTTTCCTGTCAAGCAAGCTCTAGTGATAAAAACAAAGACAGCATGTTCATAAGAAGTTGGTAGTTTAAATGGACTGTATGCAATTAATTAGAAGTGACTTACAAATCACTGCAACAACAGAAAAATACCAAGACAAATTTGATCAAAAATACAATACTAAATACAGTATAAACATAATAGTCATCAAGGCATTATACAACTTTTCTGTCTTTCCTTATAAAGTAATGAGATTATAGTAACTAATTACTTTGTAATCAGATGTCACCAAACACTGATTGTAATGTGTTAAGCTTAAATTTTAGGTTTGGGACCAGGGTAAAACATACCCTGTACCCCTGTAGCAAAACATAATGAAGGCATGATCACAAGTTACAACAAAAAAAAAGCTATCAAAATGTTTAAAACACTATATTTTTATTTATTTAAAATGACAAAATCAACCTGACTACATTACTTCCCCAAAAAAATCCAAATATAGTAACTATGCCAACACTGAAACAATGTTGTTTGATTGTCCAGCCAAATGGGTTAATCTCACTCCATTTTCTCTGTCTGAGTATTGTTGAGTCAAACCCCCCAGGGGTCCACGAGGAGGTGCTAGGTCATCCATAGCAATTTCAGAGTAAAAACTTTTAGAAAATATGAGTGAAAACTAGTGAAAAAGTAAACATTGTACTTAAAAGTGACCTGGAAAACTATATGCTTTTAACGTAATAAATAGTAAACACAGTATACTATACTTTTTACCCTTCACTTTCACTTTTTACAGTGTAAGTAGTTACAAACGTATAATAATATAATAATGAATTTAAAAGGATCATAAAGTTTTATATTGTTTATAACTTTACAACCAAAATCAGTGCCGTGATTTGGCCTGTGAATCAGAAGGACAGTGGATGTGGGTTCCGATACGGGTCAGTGACTGAAGGTGTGTACAATGTGTTTTGGCAGTAACGCGTAGCTGCTTGTTAATTTTCCTGAGTGCCGTCCTGCCTGCCGCGCGGTGTCACGCTGCTGTCCTGACCGCACGTCTCGCTCAGTCTCTCTGGCTCCAGTCCTCCTCAATGTCTTCTGCTGGTGTCACCCGCACGTCTCCTTTAGTTTGTCATGTGCAGTGAACCGCTCCTGACCCCCAGTCATGATACAAACTACTCAAAGGTAAGTGATCTCTAATTACCCACAATGCCCCTCTCCACTCAGGCCAGCACCTCTGATGTTCGCCTAATCAATCTGACACACCCACATTGCTTGAGACATTAGAGGGGGGGCATCAGGGGTGGAAAGGAAAAACTTTAGATATTTAATGTACTATGCTAAATGATTGGTCCAGATCGTTCCATCATTTACATGCAATAGCAATGCTCAGTGTTAAAAGAAACCAGGGGAAAATGGGAGATCATAATTAATAAATAACTAGATGATAGATTAGAAATGGTAAAAACATAGTTTCTGTAATCATATTCAGTGTTTTTACTTTAAAATTAAATTTGTCAATTTACCCTGAGATATCTCACCTCAGGGATGGGTTAACCATTGGGCAGTTGCCCAGGGGCCTCTAAACCCAAAGGGCCCAAAAACTCGACTCTTGGTCATTAGACATTTTCAACATAAAGTATGTTTGATTCAAGCTGAGGGTGGCTGGTTTCATCTGATGTTGCCGTGTGTCATTGGTGGGTGTGGTGAATCTAGGGCTGCTATTAGAAACTGTGTGAGATTACATTTCAACCTTTCTCTGAGTTACCTTTCATCACAACCACACAGGAAATCACACTGCTGTGTTAAAGAGATTCTTCCTGCAGAGTTGATAGTTTGCTTTGGGGCAATAAAAATTACTTTACCAAGCCAGCATACCTGACAGAGAATACCTCTACATGTATTATATATATGATAAAAATCCAGAGGGTTTAAAGATGCCATTTTTAAACGTATTTTGTCCTCATTTTAATAATTGAGGTACTATTAATATTAATACAAATTAATAGTACTATTCAAAACGTTTAAAATCATGAACATTGAAATGAGATGAAGACTCATATCAGTAGCCGAATAAAAGTACAGAAGACACAATGCAAATGCAAATATGAAAACAGCTTGAGTGTGGCGGTGCAGGTACAATAAAATGTACCTAATCTTATAATTGATTAATATAAAAGTGTTACTAATACATTTAATACATTATATTTCTGTGCATCCTGTTTTTTACTGTTTCCACTGAATGCCATAAATGGCAAAAGTTTTTCTCATCATTTTGTATTTAATTATGAGGTTCAAATACTTCATTTTGGTGAGTTTTTATGCACTAATTTGTGCTGAATTTGCTTGTCTGCTTTTTGATACTCTGAAAATATTTACTACAATGTTGTCAAATTGCCTCCCAAGTATAAGAACCGTACCTTGTTTGGCCGTTTTAATAATAATAATATCACCTGTAGTATGTCTGTCTGACCTTTGGGAAGTTATAAGAACATTCTGAATGTGAAAATGTATTTTACAGTTGTTGTTGTTTTTTTTCATGTATATCTTGCACAGTTAAATGAATGAGTGGACATATCCTATGATTTAGCATAGTGAGTGGAGTTTTAAGACGGTCCCATACATCTGCTAACCTGAATGTCCAACGAATGTGGAACCTCAAACTAATTTTACCGTGCTCACAGATTTTACTATGAGTACATAACGTCAGTTGCTGCACATGTACCTCCTGTAAAGAATTATATTAATTAATAAAAAAAATGTCATTTTTTATGGGCCTGAATATGTTACCTTCTGCTTCATGTTTGATTGAGAAATAAGACGTGGATGGTTGTTACCACGACAACAGAGTCTCATGTTACCCCATAGCCCACTTCCAACCTGTTTCCAAATTACTAAGTGGCAGGGCACAGCTTCAAAGAGCAGAGCCTGATGCTGTTAATGTAATGAAACTGTACACTCATCTGTTTAAAACACTGCCTGTCAGCTTGGAAGTAAGATGGCCAATTATGCAGTTATCCCTCTTGGCTAATGTCAACGTCTTGGCAGCTTTAAAGTTTTCTCCAACTCTTACTTTCAAGCAAGGAACCATTAATGAAGACATTTGTATTTGTTTTGTTTGTTTGTTTGTTTGTTTTTATCTCTAATATTTGTACTAAAAATACTTATATATCTATTTTCTCTTCAGTTAGCTCATAGTTAGGATGGATTAGAGTGTGCAACTCATTCCTCAAATCAAGAGGCTTGTTGATGAGAGGTGAACTTTTTTTTATCAATCAGACATTCTATTTTAGCCTGGCAGATGATAAAATGGGCTCTTTTAATTTGAGCCAGTTATAAACCATCCAAACAATCGAGCAACCACCTACAAATACCTTGGCAACCACCCAGGGTATATGTAGGGGACCAGAATATCATTGAGAATAGCTCTTTTCGCTTAGTCCAGTAAAAAGTTACTTCGAAAATAACCGAAACACCCTAGCAACCACCTATCAATGCCCTAGCATCCCCCAAGGGGATTACAGAATCTGCATATCAATGCCATATTAATGGGGTTTTGATGTGGTCTAAAGTGGTTTCTTGGAAGTCTAATGAGGTCTAGTTGGATCTGAAGTGGTCTAATGGGATCTGAAGTGGTCTAATGGGGTCTGAAGTGGTCTGACATCATATCTAGGGGCTCTGATTTGGTCTAATATGATCTGAAGTGGGTTCTTGGAGGTCTGATGTGGTCTAATGCGGTCTTATGAGGACTAATATGATATGAAGTGGTCTAATGGGGTCTCAAGTCACCTGATGTGGTGTCTATGGGCTCTGGTGTAGTGTGGCCTGATGGGGTTTCTTGGATGCGTAATGAGGTCTAATAGGATCTGAAGTGGTCTAATGGGTTCTGGAGTGGTTTGATGTGGTCTCTTGGTGTACTGTGGTCTAATATGATCTGAAGTTTTTTTTTGTTTGTTTTTTGGAGGTCTGATGACTTCTTATGCGGTTTGATGTGGTCTCTAGGGTTTCTGATGTGGTCTAATGAGGTCTTAAGGGATCTGAAGTGGTCTAATGGAGTCTGAAGTGGTCTGATGTGGTGTTTAGGGGCTCTGATGTGTGCAATGTGGTCAGAAGTGGTTTCTTGGAGGTCTGATGAGGTCTTATGTGGTCTCATATGGTTTCTTTGGGATCGAATGTGGACTGATGTGGTCTGATGGGATGGGAAAGTGCTATGATGTTGTTTCTCAGAGGTCTAATGGGATCTGAAGTGGTCTAATGGGATCTGAAGTCTCTGTTGGTTGTGATGTGGTCTCTAGGGGTCTGAAAGTGTTTCTTGTAGATCTGATGTAGTCTAATGTGTTCTGAAGAAGAACTGCAGGAAGCTTCCAGCTGGACTGCAAGGCACACCTCACTGACCACTGCCTGCATCTTCTTGGTATTATGATGGACAGAATAAACTGCTATCAACCACAAACCAATCGAATGGTGAATAACACTTCTCTAACCACTGTTTGCATCACTCCACTTTTTGTTGCTGAGAAGTAGTATATGCAAATCTAGAAAAAATGCAGGTGCACAGCTACAAGTATATGTAGTTTACTCAATTAATACACATGTTGCAACACACATCGATAACTAAAGTTGGCATTATATTAATGCTGTATATTCATGCTGTATAGCATGAATATACAAACAACTGATAACTGCTCTCAGTGTCAGGTTTTGTGGAGGAAAGGGCAGGACTCAAATGCAGAGTAGCGATATGGACTTTTATTAATACAACAAATAAAACAAAAACAAACACATACTGCCCCGAAAGGAAAAAGGCGGGGTTATTACTGAAGACAGACACGAATGCACAAGGGAATGAGAAAACACAAACCCAAGTGCATTCATACAGCACGAGACAAAACAAAAGTGCCTGGATTCAGCCACAGAGTAAATTAATCAAACCAATCAAAGTGGCTGAATCCAGGCACAAGACAGAAAACAGACATATTACATTTCAGGGCTCTGCCACAAAAAAAAACAAAACTAAGGGCAGAACCCTGACACTCAGTGCTTTGTGTCGGGTCCCTGCTACGGTAGCAGCAACAGTCACAAAAGTTTACAGAACAAGTGGGAACCCACTGTGCCTGTAGCTTTTTCAATATCTGTTATGTTAAGTGATAAGAAGACTAAGACCTTCTCAATATGTATGGCAAACCAATAAAATCTGCTGCATATTGGACATCAATCTGACATTGCTGTGAGGCCAAAAACAGATACTGTCAAGTAAGCACTTTTAAACATCAGCTCACTAAAGAACAAGTCATTTTTAGTCAATGACCTTATCCCCACACACAACCTGGACTTTATGTTTCTCAATGAGACTTGGTTAGGTAACAACTGCAGTGCAACAGTCCTCAATGAATCAGCCCCTCTAGTCTTGTCTGCAGAGCTGTTAGGAGAGGTGGAGGATTAGCGACAATATTTAAAGATGTCTTTCAATGCCAAGCAAGTGTCAGTTGGTGATTACTTGACATTTTATGTATTGTACTAAATGATGCTCCATGCATTCTATTTATAATTATTTATAGGCCTCCAAAATACTCTTCTGGAATTGTTGATGTTTTTACAGAACTGTTATCACCAACTTCCTCTGAATTTGACTGTTATGTTATTGCTGGGGATTTCAACATTCATATAGATAATCCTGAACACAACGCTGCCAAAGAACTCATAACAGTTATAAAAATGTTTGATCTGACTCAGCATGTGGATGGACTCACACACACAAATGTGGACACACTCTTGATCTGCTCATTAGCACATGTCTGAACATATCGTCCACTATTATTAATGATGTTGCGCTATCTGACCATTTCTGTATTTTCTTTTACATTTACATTTATGCATTTGGCAGACGCTTGTATCCAAAGCGACTTACAGAGCCCTTATTACAGGGACAATACCCCCAGAGCAACCTGGAGTTAAGTGCCTTGCTCAACGACACAATGGTGGTGGCCGTGGGGTTCGAACCAGCGACCTTCTGATTAGCAGCCCCTGTGCTCTAGCCACTACACTTCAGTGGCAGGTTTCTCCTGCCACTGAAGTTAGATCTGTCTCTGTCAAAAAGAGCTACATAAATGAGAACACTAGGCTATATCTTTGAAATTGTGTATATCTGCAGACTGGTGTTGATGTTCTACTTGATAACTAACTCAAAAGTTAAAAATGTTGATGATGGCATTGCTCCTGTAAAGGTCCGGATGATCACTGGCAGGCATAAAGCACCTTGAAGAAACACAACAGCAGTGAAAAACATGAAAAGAAAGTGCAGGAAAGCAGAACGAATGCAGTGGAAAACACAACTTGAAGTCCATAATAATATCTATAAAGACAGCCTTCATGCTTTCAATTTGGAACTAGGCACAGTTAGGCAGACCTTCTTCTCAAGCTTTATTAACAGCAATATAAACAACGCCCGCATTCTTTTTTGCTACTGTACAGAGACTAACATACCCCCAACACAAGTTCCCTGTGAAACGCTCTCTGACAGCAAATGCAATGAGTTTGTATCTTTTTCATGAAGAAGATCAAATCTATTAGAATAACGATCAGATCGTCCTCATGTTCCACTGAGGTCAGACAGCCCCATGTCAAAAACTTCAGAAGTTAGTCACTATATCTGATTTTGAGGCAATTGATGGCAAAACCCTGGAAGAAATAGTACAGAATCTAAAAACTTCAACCAGCTGTGTTGACACACACCCACATCATTTTTCAAAAATGTGTTTAATAGTCTGTAAAAAGATCTGTTAGAAATTGAAATATGTCACTAATTTCAGGCGCATTTCCAAAGTCCCTGAAAACTGCAGTTGTCAAGCCCCTTCTTAAAAAAAACAATCTCAATATTGAACAACTACAGACCAATTTAAAATCTTCCTTTCATAGGCAAAATCATTGAAAAGTTTGTTTTCAATCAGCTGAACAAATTCTTAATCGTGAAAGTCTACTTTGACTATTTCCAGTCTGGTTTCCGACTGCATCATAGCACAGATATGGCATTCATAAAGCTCCTTAATGATATTCGGCTAAATACTGATTCAGGCAAAATATCAGTGCTGGTATTATTAGATCTCAGTGCTGGTATTATTAGATCTCAGTGCTGCTTTTGAAACTGTTGACCACAACATTCTCCTAGACAGATTGGAAAACTGGGTTGTGCTCTCTGGGACGGTCCTCAGCTGGTTCAGGTCTTAACTAAAAGGAAGGTGTTTCTATGTGAACATAAGCATCTATGAATCTGAGTGGACATCCATGACATGTGGAGTCCACAAGGCTCAATTCTTGCACCACTCCTTTTCAACCTGTATATGCTCCCACTAGGCCAAATTATGAAAAAGAACCAAATTGCATACCATAGCTATGCAGATGACACCCAGATTTATCTCGCTCTATCACCAAATGACTACAGCTCCATAGATCCTCTGTGCCAATGCTTTGATGAAATTAACAGTTGATAGTTCATAGTTATATCCTTTGTCATTTTACCGCATTTCAGGTTTTTCCCGCTTTTCTACTGTTTCATCTGCGTGTACTTTACCTGTTGATGCTGGCGCCTAGCTAGAGTCTGTGTTTGTAGCCTGCTAGTTTTTTAGCATCGCTTTATATCTGTTTTCAGCATTTAATCCGTAACATATGCCATTTTTAAGCATCGTATTATTCTCTTATCGTGATTCAACTGCGCGCATATTCCACCTGCATCCGCTTTCTATTTTTATTGCGATTAAACTGCGTGAATTTTTGAGTGTGATCTGGTTCAAACCCCACGGCCACCACCATTGTGCCCTTGAGTAAGGCACTTAACTCCAGGTTGCTCCGGGGGGATTGTCCCTGTAATAAAGGCTCTGTAAGTCGCTTTGGATAAAAGCGTCTGCTAAATGAAAATGTAAATGTAAACTTGATCCTGTAGAACTGGCTAATTATAGACCGATTTCAAATCTCCTGTTTATGTCAAAAATACTAGAAATGGTAGTATCCACCCAAAACTTTTCATTTCTACAGAGAAATAGTATATACAAAGAATTTCATTCAGGATTTAGGTATCATCACTGTACAGAGACAGCACTGAATGATGATGACTACATGCAGCCGGTGCCATCCAAACATCACTTGTCTATTATGATGGACTTAAGAGGATGAACTGATGCCAACTCCAACCATAAGACATGGGATACTTCATATGCCATTGTCTGAACCTTGGATTTAGGATGGACCACACCTCACCGAACCAAACCTCTACGATCTTTACATGCATCACCTCAGTCTATTGATGAACTACACTCTTGAAATGGGATACATAGACTAACAATTGCCAACAAAAGCCTTCATCAGTCAATTAACAAGGACAATTGCATCTATATGAACTTCTGCAGTTAATCCAGGATGGACTTTAAAGACATTGGTCATTAATCTTACAGTTCATACAAAATCGATGTTTAAACACTGACCCTTAACACTTACTTAGTTTAATAATTTTAAACCATGACTTGAACTATACATAAGTAATATTTACATTATATTCTTGATATAATATATCCATGGGGAACTGGCCCCCACAGTGAGTCTGGTTTTTGCCTAGGTTATTTTTCTCCATTAATCAACATCTTATGGAGTTTTGTGTTCCTTGCCACATTCGCCTTCAGCTTGCTCACTGGGGTTATTAATACAATTATTATATAATTACTTATTTTTAAACACGATTAACAATCATATTTTATCTAATTACACAATGATGATTCATCAACATTATAGACATTACAGTTTTATCTTCTGTTAATCTTCTGTTAATGCCTGATCTTCTGTAAAGCTGCTTTGAAACGATGTGTGTAGTGAAAGGCATTATACAAATAAAATGTAATTGAATTTAATTGAATAATGAGGTCTATGGGGAAATTAAGTATCCTAATGTGGTTTATTGGGGGTCTAATGAGGTCTAGTGAGATATTAAGTGGTCTAATGGGGTCTGGAGTAGTATGATGTTTTGTCTAGGGGCTCTGATGTAGTCTAATGTGGTCTAAAGTGGCTTCTTGGAGGTCTAATGTTGTGTGAATTTGTCTGATGTGTTTTTGGAGGTATAATGGGATCTAAAGTGGTCTAAGTCTTTTTGGGTTGTGATGTGGTCTAATGAGGTCTGAATTAGTCAGCTTTAGTCTGATGTGGTGAAGTATGGTCTGATGAGGTCTCTAGGATATCTGAAGTGGCCTAATGGTGTCTGAATTGGTCTGGTATGGTTACTCAGAGGTCTAATGGGTTCTAAAGTTGTCTAATGAGGTCAGAATTGGTTCTAATGAGGTCTCTAGGGGGTTCTTATGTGGTCTAATGTAGTCTAAAGTGTTGTCTTGAAGGTCTAAGGTCTAATGGGGTCTGAAGAGGTCTGGTGTTGTCTGAAATGGTCTGATGGGGTTATAAGGTTTCTTGGGTGTCTAATTGGATCTGGAGGGATCTAATGGGGCCTGAATTGGTCTGATGTGCTATCTAGAGGTTCTGGTATGGTCTATTGTGGTATGATTTGGTGTAATGTGGTCTGATGTGTTCTAATGTGGTCTAATGGAGTCTGATGTGGCCTGATTTGTTTATGAAGGGTATAAGGAAGTCTAGTAGGATCTGAAGTGGTCTGATGTGGTCTAAAGTAGTGTGATCTGGTTTCTTAGGGGTCTAATGAGGTGTAATGGGATCTGAAGTGTTCTTAAGGGGTCTGATGTGATCTGAAAGGATATGATGTCTCCATATGTTCTGATGTGGTCTCTAGGTATCTTAAGTATTTTCTTGGAAGTTGGGTGAGGCCTAATCCTGTTTGATGTGGTCCAATGGGGTCTGATGCGGTTTCTTGGGGATCTAATGAGGTTTCATGGGGTCTGATGAGGTTTAATGGGGACTGATGTGGTATTATGAGGTCTTGAGTGGTTTCTTGGATGTCTGATGAGGTCTAATGGGGACTGACGTGGTCTAATGAGGTCTGAAGTGATCTGATGGGGTTTCTTGGAGGTCTGATGATGTCTAAGGTGGACTGATGTGGTCTAATGGGGTCTGAACTGTTTTTGTAGGGTCTAGTGAGGTCTATTGGGATCTGAAGTTGTCTAATGGAATCTGGAGTGATCTGATAAGGTCTACTGTGGTCTAATGGTGTCTTAATTGATCTAATGTAGTCTCTACTGGTTCTGGTATGGTCCGAATTGGTTTTTTGGAGATCTAATGAGATGTAATGTGGTCTCAAGTGGTTCTGGTGAGGTCTAATGTAGTCTAATATGGATTTGAGGGTTCCGAATTGGTCTGCTGTGGTCTCTAGGGGGTCTGATGATGTCTAATGCAATCTATTGTGGTCTAATATTGTCTGATGTGGTCTTTCAGAGTTTTATTTGTTTGTTTGACTTTGTTTGTTGTCTGATGTTGAAAGGCCTGTAATACCTAAAATAGTATTTCATACTTTTATACAAGACTTTCTCAAGCCAACATCAAAGTTTGTGTCTACAAACATTATGTATCTTGTTATCTAATATCTCGTTTTACAATTTGAAGCAATTGTATATTAGTGCCAAATATTCAATAGTTTCCCCAAATTATACTCTCCAAATTAATGTAGCTTAAGAATAAATAGTATATGTTCTAAAAATTATTCACATTGAGTTAGTCACAAGCGAATCTGATGCTTTGATCAGATTTACCTGAGCTCAGCATCACACCAATAGTTCTGCCAAGGGGAAGACTATCATGTCATACCCACCCAGCATATTTCCAACACAGGAGTATATTTTACCCCAACATCCATTAAATGTGGCACAGAGAAAAGTTGTCCACCTGGAGTAAATTACTAATTTGTAATGTAATTCAAGCATCCTCCAGTAGATTTGGATGGGCAGGAGAGCTTCTAAAGTTTAATAGGAAGTATTAAATTAGCAAGGATGACAGAGCAGACAGTGATAGATGCAAAATGGGCTCCCAGAGCATCCGATGTGAATTGTGTCAGATACCAGGGGGATACGAGGCAACAATATGTGGCAGAAAGCAGGATTGCATTACTGGGTGGAGCTCTGCCCTGCCCTTAAAAACATGTGAGAACTGAAATCTGGTCTTAACTGCAGGAATACATGCTAGAAATGGAGAGACAGGACTTGAAACAAAACCATGACAAAGGAAACAGAAACCAAGGGTAATAGAGGTATTAGTGTCAATGACATGACAATGACACTTATTTTTTGTCAGGCTCTAATAAGTTATTCACAAATACTCTAAAAATACAATTCAAAAGACTTAAATAGACTATGATGAATCTAAATTTAAGGTCATATTTATAAGTTTTAGCCTTTAAATTTAAACATGTTGAGGTGGTGTAACCGTCCAAAGATTGTAAAAAGAAAAAAGTCTGAAATGCTTGAAAAAAGAGAAGTAGTTTGACATAATCTTACATTTATTCTTTAAAAAAAAAAAAGCTGTAAAGACATTCTGTTAAAACATTGTAAACTTTTGTCCACCAAATCAAAGTCAGTATTGTGTTAACAACATTCATGCTGAAATATTTTGTCAATTGACAAAAAAAAATATGGACTCATTTAGATCCTCATGACTCTTTGTAAATTGTCACATATTTTGACGTTTTCCAGACAACTGTGTCAGAGCATCTCTGTAATGGCAAGGCTGTGGGGTGCTCCTGGTCAGCAGTGGTGAATACCTACTGACAGTGGTCCGAGGGAGGACAAACCACAATCTGTGTGTTGGGCACCCAAGGCTCCTCGATGTATGAACGTATGTATGTATATATATATTAGGTCTGTCAATCGATTAAAATTTTTAATCTAATTAATTACATGGTGTCCAGATTAATTAATCGTGATTAATCGCATATACAAACATTTGCGGAAAGCCCCTCATATAACAATAATTCAATATATAATGATGAAATAATTATACATAGTTATCTTTAAATATATATATGGAGTAAACTGGTGGTACTACAAGCTTGTATTTCTCAGGAATCTTCCTTATTATGGTCCGGGGGCATGCGATTAATTGTGTGAATTCTTTTAACGCATTATTTTTTATAAAATTTATCGCACTGAATTAATGTGTTAAATCAACCGCCCTAATATATATATATATATATATATATATATATATATATATGTATAAATTTGTCTTTTTTTTTTTTACATGTATTTTTTGACATTACAAATGTTAGCCAGCAGGTGGTGGCAAAAGATCATTTTTGTGTGTAGCTCATTTTATGAGCCAGTTAGGTGACATGATGTGAATCTGCGTCAGTCAGTGTTTAAATACAACAGCTCTTTGTGGTCGCTTGTATTACCACTACATTACTTAAGATAAGAAATAGCTTTAAATGGCTTTAAACAAACAACTTCAGCATTATGGTTCATCACAGCTGAGAGACACAACAGACTGATTATTTACACAATGGGTGCTGTTTAAAATGGTGGAGGATATCGCGGTTTCTATAGTGATCTATTTTTGGCACTCGCTTTCGTAAAATAGGGAGAAATACCCCCACTTGGATGACTATTTTTCCACTGAGAAAGCTGATCTTCAGAAAGCTGACAGCATCTCTGCTTGGGAGTGGCAAAAGATCACACTCTCTCTCTCTCTCTCTCTCTCTCTCTCTCTCTCTCTCACTCTCTCTGTCTCTCTCTCTCTCACTCACACACACTCACATCCATCCTTTTTTTACAATAACTTGTACGAAACAGCACAAGCCATAATAATATTTCTGAAGTGACATTTTTTAATTACTAATGAAGGCTTGGACGCATCATTTGTTTTGAACCAGTAACGGCAGATTCTGATCCGTCGCGTAAGAAAGTAATTCCATGAAAATTTCGATTTTATGACCGTACTCTGTTTTTCCTAATTTTTTTACATTTACTTGTTCATTGAACTGTATAAGCAATATCACACTCACAATTGTGCTATATGGCCCTAAATCAGCTCTGCTGTGATTACCTACGGCACTCACAGCAGTGCTGATGTAGGGACATATCACACTCTTGAGATGTGATATTTCTTAAATATACTGTGTATATATATATAGAGAGTGTTGGGGAGTAATGGAATACAGGATTATGTATTTGTAATGTAACATGATTACATATTTAAAATACAAAATAAGTAACTGTATTCCACTACAGTTACAATTTAAATCATTGGTAATTAGAAAAAAGTTACAATCAAAAAGTACTTTGATTACTGAAGAGATTAATTTGCATTTTATTGTCATTTGTTTAGTTTAATATTTAGTCCTTTCAGATGGAGAACATATATCCATATAAATGATGTGATCCAAAGTGCATTTGAACAGCAGTGAAACACTTTCTAATGATGTGTTTCATTCATACGACCAGACAGAGAATAAAGTTTGAAGTAAGTTTGTAGCAGAAGAAATAGAAATAATCCTTGTGTAAATTGTCAGATTTACGCTAAGCTAAAATGCTATTTCTAGACATTTGCATGCACATATTACCAGACACCATCATATTTTTATCAAGAAAAATTCATGTTAGATCATAATTTATTTTTTTCTAGTAAGTTCTTTGATATTAGTGCAAAAGCTATATTCTTGATATTAATTTTTGTATTGTTTTCCTGTAAAAATATATAAAAAAAATCCTTAAATCAAGATCAGTTTGATTGATCTTGTTTTAGAAACAACACTGCGTAAGATATTTATGTTTTTCAGAGAATGTATTTTTAACGTGTATTTGGTCACTGTACTGACAGAACAAATCTACCAGTGCTGAAGAAGTAGTATATAAATATATATTCAAATGTACAGTTATATATTAAGGTTTATATATACATTGGCGGCCAAAAGTTTGGAATAATGTTGATGTTCCGGAAGGAAATTGGTAATTTAATTCACCAAAGTGGCATTCAACTGATCACAAAATATAGTCAAGACATTACTGATGTAAAAAAACAGCACCATCACTATTTGAAAAAAGTAGTTTTTGATCAAATCTAGACAGACCCCATTTCCAGCAGCATCACTCCAACACCTTATCTTTAAGTAATCATGCTAAATTGATAATTGGGCACTAGAAATTCACTTACCATTATATCAAACACAGTTGAAAGCTATTTGATTCATTAAATGAAGCTTAACATTGTCTTTGTGTTTGTTTTTGAGTTGTCACACTAAGCAATAGACTGGCATGTCTTAAGGTCAATATTAGGTCAAAAATGGCAAAAAAGAAACAGCTTTCTCAAGAAACTCATCAGTCAATCATTGTTTTGAGGAATGAAGGCTATACAATGCTTTAAATTGCCCAAAAAATGAAGATTTCGTACAAAGCTGTACACTACAGTCTTCAAAGACAAAGAACAACTGGCTCTAACAGGACAGAAAGAGATGTGGAAGACCAGATGTACAACTAAACAAGAGGATAAGTACATCAGAGTCTCTAGTTTGAGAAATAGACGCCTCACATGTCCTCAGCTGACAGCTTCATTGAATTCTACCTGCTCAACACCAGTTTCATGTACAACAGTAAAGAGAAGACTCAGGGGTGCAGGACTTATGGGAAGGACTGCAAAGAAAAAGACACTTTTGGAACAGGAAAACCAAAAGAAAAGGTCAGAGTGGGCAAAGAAACACAGACATTGGACAACAGATAATTGGAAAAGAGTGTTATGGATCTTTGAAATCTTTGAAGTAGTTTAAGAAGTTCTGAACATTTTTTAATTGTAATAGTCATTTTTCACATTATTAATGTCCTGACTATACATTGTGATCAGAAGAATATATAAAATAATATATGTGTGTGTGCATGCGCGTGTGTGCGCAGTATGTGAATATAAAAGTTTATATTCTAAATTTGCTTTGAATAATAATTATGAAATAATTAAGGTGTTTACAACATTCAAGGATTTTATTACTTTCCACCACTTTAAATTTTTAGAGTCATTAAATCAAAATCTTTATAGAAAAGGGTATAAATGTATTACAAAAATGTATGAAACCAAGTTGAGCATAATAATTACATCTGGCATGTTTATTCAAACTAGACTTTTAAGATTTCTTCCTTTTATTATCTCAGACATTCTTATTTGTCTGAATGAGAAGAGAAAAACAGAAAAAAAAGAGAACGGGTGAGTTACCAGGTACTACACTCCAAAAAACATTGGGTTATTTATTATACCCAATAGCTGGGTTAAACATATTGGGTCGTTCTGTTGGGTTATTCCTAATGTTTATTGGGTTGTTTCTATAATAACGCACCCAGTTGGTTTAAAATGGGTCTCGCAAGGACATTTTAAATTTCAATGGTCGACTAGTGCCACTGTCAACAGAAGATACAGAGGTAAGTTAATAATATCACGTTATATGAACGCTTTTCGTTTTCTTTATCAACATACAATAATAACTGATTAATTAAATAATTTCCTTTTAATTTTGGGTCTGCTGTATTGCTGCTCACTTGGCTACCGGCATAACAATTGCTATAAAGCCGGCCTATTTTAAACTGTGGCATAAAAACTATTAATTGGGATGATAATATTTCATATATTTGGCCGACGTGCAAAGAAATTGTTAGACGCCTCAGCTTTAAGACTCATTATCCGGTGTTGCAGATATGGCAGTTTTTCACCAACTGAAAGAAAAGTATATTGTCATTTTTATAGTGTAACATTAAAATACTTCATCGCTGAAATATGAAACATTTTATCTAGAAAGTTTTTGACATGGAGTGGCTGTGCCGATGAAGTATTAATAGTGGTGTTTTCCTTATTACATGGCCTATTGTTCTGAAAGCAAAAAGAAACAAATGAAACACAGATTGTAGGCAGTCTGACCGAAGCAAAGCAGGCACATTTACTCTAGCGATTAATCGAAAGAGAAGTGCTGCTGGCTCGTGATGCACGAATGGCTTGCACACAGCGCGAGTTTAATAGTGTTTAGCTTCCCATTCAGGTGATGAAAACGTGCTGCGTAATCATGAGGAAGGATTACATCAAGATGTAGATTGGAATGCAGGTGTGGAATTCATGAAGTAGTGCCAATGATTACCCCTCTGTGTGCCAATGCTGGCAGGCGTGCCATAGGTTGCCGACCTCTGTATTACACTATAGCCAGCATCTACATGACATTGGGTGATAGCCTAATCAGAATCCATTTTTCAGATAGTTCTGCGCCCATGGATTCACGACGGATTTTTTCACGTTGTGAAATGTATCACATATATTGTGACTTTTTAATGCCAAAAAGCAGCAACATTTTGATGGTGTTCTTTTATCATTGCAGGAAGGTGCCTGGCTCGTTTTTTGATCGCCTCGTTAATGAAGCCCATTGCTTGAAATTGAAATTACAAGTTGTTAATTCACTTTATATTAACTATATTTTTAAACACTTCAGAAGTGGAACCTTGAAACTTTAATTTCTGAAAAAAAAGCTCCATGCCATGTCACAGCCATGCCTCAGCCTGCTCCATGCCATGTCACAGCCGAACCGCAGTCTGCTCCATGCCATGTCACAGCAGTCTGCTCCACGCCATGTTTCAGTCGAACCCCAGACCTCTCCATGCCATGTCACAAGCAAACCTCTGCTCCACGGTCCAGGCCCACCTCCATCCCAAGACATGCAAGAAATGTATGTATTTACATTGATTTTTATTTGTGACAAGGACAAACAAACATTTTGATGACAAAATCCTTTGAATCCTTTGTAAAGATGTAAAAGACGTGTAGCGTAATCACAGTCCAGCAAACAGGGCTAAACCAACAGCCATTACAGCCCACAAGAACAGTATAATCTCTCATATAATTAGCATTAGGTGTAAAATATGATATTAGATTAAACTGTTTATTTTATGCCATAAAGGATTGAGATCCAAAAATACAGATTTTAAAAAGAGAAAAGTGCAATTTAAGCATTTAGATTCAAATCTCTGTCATTATTAACTCTATAGTGTCAGCGGTCTCCATGTTTGTTCTTCTGTTTAGATCTGAGATGCTGTTTCTCACAAACACTATTAAGGAAAATTGCCCTAAACAAGCTGTCATTATGTATGTGCTCATTCTCTTTGCGGTCCTGATCTAATAAGACTGTTATGTCCATTGAATAGGTTATTTTAACAATTATTTTCTTCTGCCTCTATTGATTGAGTGTATCAACAAGACAAGCTCATCCAGGGAAATACAAAAGACCAACACCAAATCAACCCCGAGCACACATGTGTAGTCTTTTAACAGGACAAAAGGGGTAGAGGCAAATAAATGACCATTATGGCCCATGCGACCATGGACAAATGCAGAATTGTGCTACCTTCTCATCAATTAAAATAAAACACAAAGATGCCAACATCTTTTATGTGGACAAAAGGGAACGCCACACTTATTCCACCACCTCTTTCCTATACAGGAGAATTCCTAAGAACCTGTTCAGAACATGTCCAAGTTATATTTCACCCCAATATCAAAAACAAATTAAGAAATTTTAAGACGATTTTGTGCATAGACATTATTTTCACATAATTTATTTCATATTTTATCATCATCATCATTGTATATGTTTTATGTTTTATTAGAAAATTCTAAAAACATATATATATATATATATATATATATATATGATTTATATGATTTTTATTTGATTCTCATGAAATGTAATATATGTATATATATATATATAATTTTTTTTTTTTTTTTTTTTTTTTTTTTTTTTTTTTTTTTTTACATTTCACGAGAATCAAATAAAAATGATCTAATGTAAACTATAAATGAGCCATTAATGAGGATTTGGAATTGGGAAGAAAAAAAAAACATCAGGTCTATGAAGGATTAATACCTGCAAAAAAAATGAATAAATACACAAATAAATAAAAGTGAACATTCATGCATAAATTAATACAAAACTTATTAAATGTGCAAGGAGATATACACATAAATAATATACAGTTGTGGTCAAAAATATTGGCACCCTTGGTAAATATGAGGCTGTGAAAAATATTTATCCTTTTGATCTTTCATTCAACATATTCACAAAAATCTATCATCTAATGGACATCAGCAAACACAACACAAGTCTGATCAAAAAACTAATATTTTTGTCAAATATATATGTGACCATTATTGGCACCCTTTTATTCACTACTTTGTGCAACCTCCCTTTGCCAAGATAACAGCTCTGAGTCTTCTCTTATAATGCACATAACACGGGATCTGAGACCATTCGTCCATACAGACTCTCTCCAGATCCTTCAAATCCAGATGTCCATGCCAGTGGACTCTCCTCTTCAGTTCACCCCACAAATGTTCTATGGGGTTCAGGTCAGGGGACTGGGATGGCCATGGCAGAACCTTGATGTTGTGGTCAGTGAAGCGTTTTTGAGTTGATTTAATGATATTTTGGATCATTGTCCTGTTGGAAGATCCAACCAGGGACCATTTTAAGGTTTCTGGCAGAGGCAGCCATGTTTTGATTTTTATCTGTTGGTATTTGATAGAGTCCATGATACCATATATCCGAACAAGATGTCCAGGACCTCTGGCATAAAAACAGCACCACAAAGTTAAAGATCCAACATCATATTTAACCGTGGGCATGGGGTACTTTTCCATATGACTACCTCTCTGTGTGCACCAAACCAATCTCTATTCTTGTTTCGTCTGACCATAGAACACTGTCCCATTTGAAGTTCCAGTAGTGTCTGGAAAACTGAAGATGCTTGAGTTCGTTGTTGGATGAGAGCAGAGGCTTTTTTCTTGAAACCCTCCCAAACAACTTGTTTTAATGTAGGTGATGTCAGATTATAGTTTTGGAGACTTTCTGACCCATGACCCAACTCATTTCTGTAATTCTCCAGCTGTGATCCTTGGAGATTCTTTGGCCACTTGAACCATCCTCCTCATTGTGTGTGGAGACAATATAGACACACAATTCCAAACATCTCCAGTTGATTGGAACTTCTTAACTATTGTTCTGATGGTGGGAATTGGTATTTTCAATGCTTTTTGTGAAGCTCAACAACTTTTTTCATTAGAACTATATTCTTTGGTCTTACCCAATGTGATGGATGAATTTTGGGAATTTCAATTAGTTTACTTAAATTAAAGGTTAGATGGTTGTGAAAATTTTGAATAGAAGATTAAAAGGATTTATTTAGAATATGAAGAAAGTATAAATATTTTTCATAGCCTTCTTTGCTCATATTTAGCAAGGATGCCAATAATTATGACCACAACTGTAAATAAATGCACATATATACAATAAAAAAACATTAATTAATGGCTGGGGGAAAAAAATGAAAAAATGTTAAAGAAATGCTAAATTTAAAGTTCATTTTTAATTCTATATTTCTATATTTCTTTAATCATTTCTTTTTATCCGTATGTAGTTCTGTATTTGTTTTTCTTTTACACAACATTAATGGGTGAATTTATTTATTTTTGTATGCATTTATTTAATTATTTGTATATCTCCTCACACATTTAATTATTTATATATTTATTTATGCACAAATGTATTATTTATTATTTTTGCCATTTCTGTCCTCCATACAGGTCATATTTCACCTAATATATATATATATTATAATAATTTTAATAATAACTATATTGCTGTTATTATTATATAAAAAATACATATAGTTTATATATTATTATTATTTTTATTATATACAATTTATTATATACAATTTTATTTTTTTAATAGTAATTATACATATTTAGGGCTTAACCAAGACCTTTGTGGATATGTATGGGGCCATCTTTTAATAAAATATCTAACTTTTGTCTTACATACACTCAAATACACATGTCTCATATGCACTCAAAGACCAGATGTTGCGTGCTTATAACAATATGTACTTTAAAACATGATTTAAAAAAAAATAAAAAATTGTCCCTTTCAGCATTCCTTATTTCAATGCACCTTGTGTACAATTGGTAATTTATAGCACATTATTAATTTGTCGAGTTTTTAAAGTTAAATTAGAAGACAGCAGGCTGAAATTAGGCTTATAAGGAAAAATAGTTTCTGGATGTGCTAAAGTTTGCAAGGTTTATGGCATAATCTTAAAGCTTCAATACGGAAAATTGGACTTCTATAGATATTTGTGGTTGAAACCTAAATTTTCTGATGCAAAATATAATTTCTTATTTTGTTTTTACTTTTAATTATGGGGTGAAATGTGACCTGGACATTCCTTGAGATTCACCCATTTTCTTGTATTTTTCTTTTGTTTTTTTGGGTGTGGGTGGGTGTCACCTCACATTCATATCAGCCCCTTGTTGGCAGCGAGTCAATCCTTGAGCTCTGAGCTCTTGGTCCCAGGGGCCTCGCTACACCTTCATACCAGGATGGGGACACACAGAGTCAGTGCTGGGTGTGTGTGTGTGTGTGTGTGTTTCTCCCCCAGCAGGTGAAGGCAGCACTTTGATCCTAGCTCAGGTGTCTATCTCCACCAGCCAGGTAGAGGTAGCCCACAGCCCATGAAGATCCCAGGGGAGGTGTCTGGTTGACCAGAAAGCTCAACTTGAGGTATCCGATACCTAAAAGATGGTCTTTCAAGAAAAGAGCAGAACTGGCATTATATTCAATCATCCTGTCAGTTCCAGCCCCCTTCCCTCCCCTGTCCTCAACCTTCCAGTCATATCATGGAGCATCAGGATGGAGATCAAATTTTTATACCTTCAAAACAGTTGAATGATGTAAATGATCATATCTAAAACACAGCGAGCCTAAAAGTTATTTGTACCATTAAGTCACACTTAAAAATATCTGAATGTCATTTCATTGACATGCAAATATTTTAGCAAGTGCCATTTATTGTAGTTGAAGAAGCATGTCACCTTTTAAGCAAAACATTTAACAAAAACAAGTTTGTTTGTTCGAACTACTCAAAATGAAGACATTATGTGGGAACTCTTTGGACCTTTGTATAGTCAAAATTCATAAGGGATCATAAAACGAAATAAAATTCCTATTTTTTTTATATTATTATTATTATCCTGTTGTTTTCAATAATTCAAGACACACAAGATGAAAGGAATGAATTTAACCTGTATGCCTTTAAGGAAGTAATAACTGTCCCAAAACGTATCATGTCATCAGAAATGTGTTTTTGTGTCATAGACTGTTAATGTTGAATTATTTAGGTGTGTTACTTCTCTAGAAAGAGTTTCTGCTTGCAGGCAGATGGGATGAATTATTGATGAAGGATATGCAGGTAAAAGAGACCAACAGAACGACATGCACCCCAGGGCAAGCGTGTTAGACTTAAATATCAAACAAACCTAATGCTAAAATAATCATGGCTACTGCTGTTTCAACAATATTAACATAAAACATGCAGCTGGATTAAGGAACCTGAATTATTTGAAATTATTTGAGTTTTTACATTTCTGTGGTATCAAACTGAATCTCAAATCATTACACTGCAAAAAAATCAGTATGTTTGCCTTGTTCCCCGTCTGTCGCTCGCTTCGACGATGTGTCGAAGAAGCGACACTAGGGGTCTCTATTGAGCACCGAATATGCCTCTGATCTATGAAAAAAGGCCAATAAGAAGTTGGCAGACAGTATTTGCATACCCTGCCCCCGGACATATGGGTATAAAAGCGGGGAAATACGTCGAGTTCATTCCGAAAAAATTTTTTGAAGCCGATGGTCGTGTATGTAGCCAGCTGCGAGTCACACACCCGTTCCTGCTTCTGTTCCTCTGACGCTCTGCCTGCTGTTGGATCTACAGCGCACTTCAGTGGCTTTTCTCCTTCTCTGCACGGCAGTGCAGCTTGCCCCTGGGCACATTGACAGCGCAGAAAGCTTAAAAGAGTTTATTTAAAAGAGTGATTTTCTCTATAAAAGAGCATTTTCCTCTAAAAGAGCAATACACAGCGATGTTGAACGTCCTTTTCAGGACGCGTCTTTATAAAGATGCCATTCCGCCTCTGTGTAGTTCCTGGATGCGGTAAAGTGCTCTCCGCTTCAGATGGCCACAGGCGTTGTCTCATGTGTCTGGGCAGCGATCACACCAAGCTTTCAACAGAAAGCATGCCACTCCAGCCGCCCCCCCCGCATTGCTCCTTCTTCCCACGGGATTGAGGACGATGCGGCTGGCGCTGGAGGCGATCTGGGGATGGCAGCGGGTGCAGCTCCGCCGGGTACGCCCCCTCAGACCACCCGCCCCCCCAGCCCGCTCGTTGACTCCAGTTCGTGCTCGAGGCAACAGCGGCTCGCCTCACGGCCAGCCTGCCTATCCTCTAGAGCTCGAGGTGGATGAGCTCGCTGCTGCATCGGAGAGTGCGGCGTCTGATGCTGATGACTCCC
The DNA here is from genome assembly GCA_032164185.1 of Moxostoma hubbsi. Classification (NCBI taxonomy): domain Eukaryota; kingdom Metazoa; phylum Chordata; class Actinopteri; order Cypriniformes; family Catostomidae; genus Moxostoma; species Moxostoma hubbsi. The sequence continues at coordinate 2,963,590 of JAVLUX010000052.1, read as the reverse complement.
CTGGGCTGCAGCTTTCGGGCCAGCACGCCCAGGCGTATCAGTACAAAGTCCTCCCCTTCGACATGTCTCTGTCCCCTTGCGTCTTCACGAAAGTCGCAGAGGCAGTCCTTTGCCCCGCTCTCTCTCAATTACCTCGACAACTGTCTTATCTTGGCCCACTCCTGAGAGTTACTATGCGCTCACAGAGACCAGGTGCTCCGGCACCTCAGCCGTTTGAGGTGCCGGAGGTTCAGGTCAACTGGGAAAAGAGCAAGCTCACCCCGGTTCAGAGCATCTCTTTTCTCGGCATGGAGTTAGACTCAGTCTCAATGTCAGCACATCTCACCAACGAGCATGCACAGTCGGTGCTGGAATGCCTCACCACCTTCAGGCCGGGCACAGCGGTCCCCTTAAAAATTTTCCAGAGACTCCTGGGGCATATGGCATCCTCCGCGGCAGTCGCGCCGCTGGGGTTGATGCATATGATCAAAATCCACAAAAGGAGGTAGATCCTTTTCATATTTGGCTTCTAAACTATGGAATAGTCACCCTAACACTGTTCGGGACACAGACACACTCACTCAGTTTAAGTCTAGACTAAAGACTTATCTATTTATCCAGGCATATACCTAATTTATCCTCCAACCCACAATTAGGCTGCTTTAGTTTAGTCTGCCGGAACCAGAAACCAGAAACATTGATCATGATCTATAACTCTGCAATAAATTGAATGGCATCTATGCTAATATTATTTTATTTGTTTCCCTGTCTCACCCTCGGGACTCCTATCCTGAGATCACCAGAACCGACTGGATCCAGCACCATTCCTGCTTCATGTTGGACTCCACTGCTATGTGTCGCTGAATGATGATGACTAAATGCAGCCGGTGCCAGCCAAACATTCACTTCACTCTAATACAATTGATTTCAGAGGATGAACTGATGCCGACTCCAACCTGCTTCACCTCGGTCTATTGATGAACTACACTCTTGAAATGGGATACATAGACTAACTATTGCCAACAAAAGCCTTCATCGGCCAATTAACAAGGATAATTGCATCTATGTGAACTTCTGCAGTTAATCCAGGATGGACTTTAAAGACATTGGTCATTAATTTTACTGTTCAAACACAATCGATGTTTAAACACTGACCCTTAACACTTAATAAGTTTAATAATTTTAAACCATGATTTTAACTATACTATAACTATAATAAATAATATTTACATTATATTCATGATGTTTGCCAGAGGGGAACTGGCCCCCACAGTGAGTCTGGTTTTTCCCTAGGTTATTTTTCTCCATTAATCAACATCTTATGGAGTTTTGAGCTCCTTGCCACAGTCGCCTTCAGGTTGCTCACTGGGGTTATTAATACAATTATTATTTAATTATTTTTAAACACGATAAAGAATCGTATTTTATCTAATAACACAATGATGACTCATCAACATTATAGACATTACAGTTTTATCTTCTGTTAATGCCTGATCTTCTGTAAAGTTGCTTTGAAACGATGTGTGTTGTGAAAGGCGCTATACAGATAAAATTGACTTGACTTGATATGAGACTCCTTCAGCACTGGCTTCAGATTCGAGTCCTGAGTGGCAAGGCGCCGCGACACGCACCGTGTGATGGTCACCCCCGCCTGCCGCCAAACATTCAAGCCCTGGACAGACCTCTGCTTTTTGCAGGCAGGAGTACCCTTGCAGCAGGTGCTGTGCAAGGTCAGGGAGGATGAGGAACAAGTCACCCTAGTGGCTGCCTATTGGCTCACCCGGGCCTGGTTCTCGGACCTCATACTCCTCACGACAGCCCCTCCCTGGCGAATTCCTCTGAGGAAAGACCTTCTTTCTCAGGGACAGGGCATGCTCTGGCATCCGCACCCAGACCTTTGCACATAAAATACCTGCCCGCTCCTGTGTCAGCAGTACACGTACATGGCTTAGCACATGCCGTGATTTAAATTGGACCCCTAGTGTCGCTTCTTCGACACAACGGCGAACTGAGCGACAGACGGGGAACGTCTAGGTTATGTATGTAACCTCCGTTCCCTGATGGAGGGAACGAGACGTTGTATCCTCCCGGCTATGTCGCTGAGCCGAACCACTATTGTGGCTCCTCAGAAAAATCCTGAATGAACTTGACGTATTTCCCCGCTTTTAAACCCGTATGTCTGGGGGCGGGGTATATACTGTCTGCCAAATTCTCATTGGCCTTTTTTCATAGATCAGAGGCATATTCGGCGCTCAAGAGAGACCCCTAGTGTCGCTTCTTCGACACAACGTCTCGTTCCCTCCATCAGGGAACGGAGGTTACATACGTAAACTAAAACACTAAAACATCTAAACATGCTAAAACAAAATATGTCTTATATTGTTTCTTTCTTACCCGGTTGGCAAATGTTTTTTCAAAAATAAAGATCATTACATTTGGTTAGATTTATGCTTAAAACAATGAGGAGAGAAAACTGTATGTCTCATTGAAAATTTAGCTTCTCAAGTAAATGTATCTTGTTTTAAGTATTTTTAGATATTTTTACTGCAAAACAAGACAAAAAAATATTTTAACATGGCAAAGTTTCATTTTACTATAAAGCCTTTTAATAATGCAAAGTTCTAATATGGTGGCACTGTTGTTGTTTAAGTCTGACTAGCAGGAACAGATAGATGTTCAAGATATTTTTCATAGGAACAAGAATTTGTTCCTACATCTAACTGATCAAACAGATAAAAGAGGAAAACAGTCGTGTTCGAGGACTAAACGTCCCAGAGTCTTTAGAAAGCAGCAGTTGTGCTGCGTTAAATCCAGAGGGAGTTGTTTTTCTTTGCCGTTGTCACTATCAGGACATGTGATCAGGTAACAATTTTTCATGCCTGTTGCCCCGAGGAGACACAAAGACAGAGAGTGGGGAGGGAGTGAAGTGCATCTTTTGATGAAACACATGAGTGTTTGATCGTCAAGGTTCAAATTAAGAGCATTTTTATAATCCCACTCTCTCTTCTGAACTTGTGCTTTTCATCGCTGTCTTCTTTTAAGTGTTTACTAAGAAGCTGTCATAGATTTCAGCTTATGTCACTTTAGTTTGCCTGCCTGTTGGCTTGTTTCACGATTTTGCTTTGTTTTGTTGAATTGGATTTAGCGTGACACGTGTACGTTCATTGACTAGCACTTGTAAGTACGGCCCTCCCTTCATCCACAGAAATCTCCTAAATATCCCATGCTTTGGCAGGTACAGCAATTCAAATTCCCACCAGCATGTCTACATGGCCTTATCTCAATTGGACAGAATTCAAAATTCCTTGTTGGTGTCAACTTTTCAGAAAGGAGCTTGTCAGAAGCAGTGCTTCCGTGGTCGTGGTGGGATTAATGTGCTGCACATAAAACTAATTTGATTGTACAGTCTAACCTCTCCTTAAAAGTCACAGCAGCCAGGCGAGCGGGAATATTAATAAATTCATCCTTGAGTACTTAGCAGAATGTTCGCAAAAGTTTTCTGGCATTATCGCAGTCTGGCTGCTGAAGTGCAGCAGTAAATTAATCAAACTGCATTGCCCCTGTCCACATGACAAAAAGCGCCGCCGTCACATTTGGCTTAAGGAATGGGCAATTACAAACTGTGTGATTGCAGGTGTTTGGTAGCTGTAACATATTTAATCCAGAAATTCTAAAAAGCAGATGATTACATTTTTCAAGTTAACTTTTTACTAACACACCACCAAAATGCATTTTTCAAACAGTGCAAGTAAATAAAAAAAAACTGGGCAGAACAGGGCAGTCTCATGACGAAAATGTCACAGTAGTGACTTTTGGCCTTCAGCGTGAAAACATCCTTGTCATGCGGTTTACACCTAATTTCGATTTCAATCTTCAGATTTTTATTGTGGTAGTTTAACTACAATATGATTAATTGTACTTTTTAAATATATTAGTTTAGTTACATTATACTGTCATACCAATATTTTAGCTCTCCTAAACCAACTCCAACCTAAACCTAACTATCAAAAACTATATGAAACATGTAACAGGCAGGAAAATTTAGTCTTTTAATTTTACTTACATTACACTATAAAATTTGCTACGTCCACATTAATCCGGATACATTTACGAACGATGTTTTTGTTTTCCAAAAGTTGCTCGTCCACACTGAAACAGCTAAGATCTAAAATCCCTTTACAGCACATGCGATAAACTGTACAAAGTGTGGCCCTACGTCATTCCATGGATGGTCTGAAATGGAATTGTCCTCGTGTTCCGCAGCCGGACATCAATTCCGAGTAAACTTCCTATCGCCTTTGAAGGAAATGTGAAGGTTGAACAAAGTAACATTTATCTTTAACAACGCTATCAAAGCGAAGAGCATGCACAACAACGCTGCCAGAACATGGCCATCATCTTGATTGTTTGGGGCTGAAAGGATCATATAACTGTGTCACATGTCAAGAAATACATCAGTTTTCGAATATCTTGATTTTTCCAGCATTTTCAAATGTATCAACTTGGTAGAGCGTTTTCAAAAAGCTCCCTTTTCTCTGGGCAAAAACACTGTCAGTGTAGCCTGAAGGCCAAAATGTAACAAAATGAATGCGTTTTCATACAAAAATGGACTTTTTGAACAACTAACCCCACCTCTTTACTTACAAAAAAATCGAATCTAGCTTGCTATAAGTTTACAGTTCTTCGTCGGTAGTGGTGAATCTACGGCAAACCTTTGGCAACAATGGACAATTTGTAGCAAGATTGCTGCAAAGCTCATTTCTCTGTGAAAATGATCAGTGGAAAATTTGCCATAAAATCTCGATTTTGGTATGGGTAAACAATAATTTACCAACAATATAAAAGATGTATCAAGCAGATGCATCTACATTCACAATAGCCTTACAAAAACCAAGAGAACTTGCCACTGATTATTTTCATATGCAAATGAGTTTTGCTGCAAATTTGCGTAAAATTGTCCAAAGGTTTGTTTCAGGTTCACCACTACCGGTGAAGAGCTGCAAACTTCAGGCAAACATTTGCAGCAAATCACAAGATCATTTGCATGTGAAAATAATAATTGGATAATTTGCGGCAAGTTTGCTAGAGCTCTAGACTCTAGGGAGTTCATTCCAAAAAATGACAAAACATCTCTATAAAAGAATACCAAATAACTCATGCTGCATTTTAAATCCTCCAAAGTCACAAGGAGCAGAAACAGAGTGAAATTTAATGTTTTAATTGCTGTATCTCCCTTTACAAAAACAAGAGTTCATGGCCAATTTGTCACAAACTTGCCACTTATTATTTTCACATGCAAATGAGCTTGTGATTCACCACAAATGTTTGCCAGAGGTTTACAGCTCTTAACCGTTAGTGGTGATACTACAGCAAACCTTTGGCAACAATGGACAATTTACTGCAAGTTTGCTGCCATGAACTCTCGAATTTTGTAAGGGTCCGTATATGAGAAAGCAGACACATCTCATTAAAGAAATGTACATCCAAACATCTGAATGTCGCAATCGGTCACAAGACATGCGAGATCCCATGGCATTTGACATCACTGACATCACAGTTGTCTTAACACTTGTTGAGGTGGCTGGGGACACTGATTGCTGCAAAAAGTTCTGTTCTTCACACAGCTTCAGAAGAGCTGGAATACAGCGCACAAATAGCATGGATTATTTTTAAGATAATTTGATGTTGCTTTTCCCATTTTGCGAGCTGCAACTCTAAATACGTTTGTGTCCTGTGACAAGCAAAACTATGAGCAAATAAGCAATAAACACATAAATCGATGAGTACAGTAATTGATGACGACAGACTTTTCAATTCATTTCAATACATTTTTTAAATGTAGCCTTGGGTAAAGTATTGAAAGTTAGTGTAATTTCAACTTAAAAAAAAAAAAAAAGTTTTTAATAGCCTAATTCCTGGTGTAGAAATGCACTACCTATAAGCTAATAACTACCCAAAATCAGAAAATAACATTTTTGCATTGGGTCAGTGGGACAGGAAAGACGGACAACTAACTGGGCACCTGAGCCCTAACAGAACCATTCAACCTCAGGAAACTAGACTACAAACCTACAATAAAAGATATAAAAGATTTGCTATTCACCTGAACAGTGAAGTTCGCAGAAGTTCAAAATCACATTAGTTGAACTAGTTTGCAAGTGTCCATATTGCTCTGTTTGCATCTTAAAATACCATTTAAAAGTTCAGTTTAATTGAAATAATAACATAGGCGGTATGAGACATCTGAACAAGGTCTGAGATATTTATGCACTCTTAATTAAATTCAGACTACAGAAGAACATAAAGCATATTCTCATGCAGTAATGAATAGGCTAAACGTAGTTCATTTAGACCTTATACAAAAAGGTAGGCCAACCAATTCATGATAAACACATGGTTTATTTAAGGGAAGATGGAAAAACAGGGCTGTAAACTAAATTAAAAGAGCACACAAGCTCGGAAAGAAAAGCCAACCTTGATCAGATGAGCTTTTTACGAGTTTTTACAAGGTGAGCATGCTAGCAGCCGAGCAAAGTGGAAAACTGTGGAATAACAATCAACAAACCTTGGTGAAACTATTTCCATTAGCAGAAGTCTGGATGCTATAAAAGCCGATGGTATAGGTGCAAATGAGGTAACTATCGACCTTGAGCACACGGTGTGACGGTCGCTGCCAGGTTTGTTTGGTAGGTAGATGGTAATCACATGTACACTATGAGCTTGTTAGTCTGCGTACAGGAAAGCAGAGAGGAGTGTTTCAATTTGGGTTGTACTTACAAGGGTTTGAATTATTCAAGGTGGCATAATTGGCAACCAGTAGTAATTCCATTAGGCGTTTATTGCAGAGGGCCTTGTCAGGCTTGCTTGGATGGAGCTTGTGCTCTTTTTATGGGTAACTGAGGAACTCTCAAATTAGCTTAATCTGTGTATCTTGGGTTTCTCGTGTAGAGTGAACCACACATTTACTGTAGGTACAGGGCAGGGGGATGTTTATGTGTGGTTGTATGAAACAATTATTGTAGATTATTTGCTGTTCTGCTGGGTTGCTGTCATTCTGTGAGGGTGAGTATGAACGTAACAGCCGCAAAGTGAAAACTTGCCAACCAATCATTCAATGCATAAAACAATGATCTGTATATTTTATACTCTAGTGCAGTACAAGAGTCCTGGAGATATACAACAACAGTTCCTAATGATCAGGGTGATGATTCACTCAAAACCTCTAAATAAAATATCAATTAAAAAAAAATATTAAATAATTTTGCAAAAATTGAATAAAGCCTACATTTAGAACTATTAAGATTTTTTTTACAATTCTCATTACCGCAACATGTCCGGATGTTATACTTTTATTGTTCCCATTGTTTTCAATAATGATTCTTATTTCTGTAACACATTTTAACAATGTACTGTATTAAAGTAAAAATAAGATGCTGTAGTACAATGATTTTCTAAAATTAAAATCAATGAAAATGAAAGGCAGGACCAGTGGAGTTCTATGATGTATGAATAGTTTACAAATTAAATATTATATACTTTGGGCTCATTGTGGTAATGAGAAATAACAATGACTATCTATTTTCATACTGAGGTAACAAGAATATAAAAATGACCTTTTCCACATTGCGGTAATGACAATATCATAATGATCATATTTTTCACATTGCGGTAATGACAGTATCACAATTACCATCTTTTTCACATTGCGGTAATGACAATATCATAATGGCCATCTTTTTCACATTGCGGTAATGACAGTATCACAATTACCATCTTTTTCACATTGCGGTAATGACAATATCATAATGGCCATCTTTTTCACATTGCCGTAATGGCGATATCATAATGGCCATCTTTTTCACTTTGCGGTAATGACAATATCATAATGACCATCTTTTTCACATTGTGGTTTTGAGATTTCATAATTACCATTTTTTCACATTGCGGTAGTGACTATCATAATGACCATCTTTTTCACATTGTGGTAATGACAATATCATAATGACCATCTTTTTCACATTGCGGTAATGAAAATATCATAATGCCCATCTTTTTCACATTGCGGTAATGAAAATATCATAATGACCATCTTTTATCACATTGTAGTATTGAGATTTCATAATTACCATTTTTTTCACATTGCAGAAATGACAATATCATAATGACAATCTTTTCACATTGCAGTAATGAAAATGTCATAATTGCTATATTTTTTCACATTGCAGTAATGACAGTATTACAATGAAAACTTTTTTTCAAATTGCAGTAGTAAGAATATAATAATGACCATCTTTTTCACACTGCGGTAAATACAATATTATAATTACCATCTTTTTTCATGTTGCAGAACTGAGAATATCATAATAAAAATCTTCTTTTTGTTTTTTTCAAATTTCAGTAATACATTTATTTAATAGCTAAGAATAAGAACACTGTTCCTGTTCCTGGAATATGTTTTTCACACAAAAACACACCAGGTCTGGTCTCTTAAGGTGAGAAGAGAAATGCGATGTTAATGTTATCAAAGCACAGATGTACAGATGAGAAAATTGGTGTGAAGCACCATTCAAATAATTTCACATGACGAACTTTGATCCCTGCACCCAGAAGCCTATCTGGTTTCACTCTGGGTCAAAGTGCCATGAGAATTAACAATCAAGTTCAGGGGACCTAGCTGCCCATGGGTTTAAGGTAAAGATCTGTGATCGAGTTTCACTTTGAATGACTTGTCAGCTTGTCACTCACTCTTACTGCTAGAGTTCCAAGCCAAAATTAGGAATTTAATGCAACTGTAATAGTTTTTTCAGTGTATTTTCAGTAATAAGGGGAGCCAATCTCTATACTTGATTTTGCCCAACTGAAGGCAGGTTGATTTAGAGGTCAGGTCACTAGCTGTCTGAGTGCTAATAATGATAATTCAAGACTGGACCTTTGTCTAATATCTACTTGAGAGACGTGCTGTGTAATCCCCAGCTAGTCTTTATCAAAGACTGTTTTGATAATGCCATGTGTCAACTCTCCAGAGCTCTGAATTTTTAGTAGTGAAGATTAGAGCCTTTCAATATTGTACTTTCAATGTCAAAGGCATTCAGGATGCACACAGTTTGTTTAACAGAAGGGCCACAGTAGAGTCCTTGTATAAAAGTCTGTGGACACTGAGTGAGCGCCACTGCTGCCTTGTCCACACAAATGTTTTATTTTGAAAATGCGTTAATTTCGCTATACGTTTTGGCCTTCCGTCCGCACTGAGAAAACGTTTTTGTCCAGTGAAAACTGAGCTTTTTTAAAACGCTGTCTTTGTATCATAGTGTGGACAGGACAAATGGAGATATCTGAAACGATGATGTATTTGTTGTCATGTGACGCAGTCATGTGATCCATTCAACCCAAAACATTCAAGATGGTGGCTAATGTTGTAGCGGCATTGTTGTGCCTGCTATTTACATTGATTGTGTTGTTAAAGATAAATGTTAGTTTGTATAACCTTCACATTACATTCCTTCAAAGGCGACGGGAAGTTTACTCGGAATTGCTGTCTGGTGGTGGAACATGAGGACAATTGCGTTTCAGACCGTACATGAAAATGATGCAGGACCTTCGTTCTTATGAGTTTTTCTCATGTGCAATAAGGGAATTTAAGCATTTTCAGACATTTCAGTGTGGATGAGCAACATTTGGAAAATGGATGTCGAAGTGGATGGAAGAGAATTTCGAAAACAAAAATGCAGTTTTCACATTTATCCAGATTAATGTGGATGAAGTCTACGTCACTGTTGATTGAGAATGCAGAGCATTATTTAAACATTTTGATTGATTGATTTGTTTCTTGTGATTTTTTTTCTCTCTCTCTCTCTCTTTTAAAAGGATTGACTGATTAATGAAAATTTATTGAATTGTTCACTCACCTTTATGTTGTTCCAAACCCATATGTTAGCCATAGTCACCATTTGCTTTCATTGTATGGGGGAAAAAAATGCATGTTCTATTTTGGGTGAACTATCCCTTTAAATGAAAAAAGTTAAATGTATGCATGTGTATACATTTGTATACAAAATGTTGACGTTTAATACATACATATAATAAAGCAATAAGCAATGAGAGACTGTGCATTACAGTGATTTTACAATGTAAAATCATGGCTTTGAGTGGCTTACTGATTCTATCAAATGGCAGTTGCAGCAGTATGAAACCAAGGTCAGAAATTAAGGTGGACTCGGGGAAAACTTTCACCCAAAAGTGACCAAAATATCCCTGAAATTTAAAATGTGATGGCATAAATGTCCCAGTTTCGTTTTTTATTTATGAATTATTACTATTTTATAACATCTGATATATTTATTAATGTTCTATATTCTAAGTCTAGTTATACACATTATCACATAAAACATGATTTGAAGTTGATTTAATGTTATGGTGAGGAGGTAATATGTTCTTAATCTATTTATTCAGAATAAGAATTTAAGTCAATTGTTTTTTGAATAAAAAGTATTTGAAAGATTAAATATTTTTTTATATTTTTAGAAAAATAAATGCCCTTGAAAAGCAAATCCAGGGGGAAATGTTTGTCTTTATGGAAAAGTCATTTTCTGACACACATTAAGACATACATGTTTAATAAATGTTTAATAAATGTTTAATAAATGGGGCATTGTTAATAATGAATGGAATGAACTGTTCTTGCCTGTTTCCTCTTTCACTGTGTATTGCACAGTCCAGCACCAAGATTCTGTATCAGTTGAGTTTTACATTTTATATTTGAAAATGTAAATAAATAAATAATAATAATAATACAAATATATATTAGATTATTTAATAACCAATGCATGAACTGAGGTTGATGTTTCAGAATACAGTGCTTTATTTTGGCCATGTTCATTTTTGCAATCTATTAAATACAAAAGAAAAAAATGAGGACATGATTGCATTGTTGACATGCATCGAAATGACTGTGACTCTGTGTATTATATAGCCCAGCGCCAACATTAACTTTCAGCTGATTTTACATTTGGAAATAAATAGGAAGACTTTTATTACATCTGGAGATAGTTTGGGAGGGTTATGTGTGTTTTTGGAGGGAAATTGCTCACTTTGTTTCTTGGCTCCCCCTAGTGATGAAATAAAAAGAGTGTAAAAAAAAAAAAAAAAAAAGATGAAATGTACTTATATTTCAGGAACTATTATTTCAAGAAAGTATACCTACAGCATGCAAATAGGCTACATGTTTATTTTCCACTGCTGTCAACACATTTGAGTGCAGAAACTCTACACTGAGAGATAGGTGAGCGATTGCACCCAAAGGGAAACGTGATTGTATAGGAGTGCCATTGCTCCACCATAACACCTGGGTAATAGTGCTGCACAATTAATCGAAAAAAACAATTGAAATCGTGCTATGACCTTGTGCGATCATTAAATTGCAAAGGGCTGTGATTTAAATAAATACATTTTGTGCTGGCTTCAATGTTTATGCCTATGGAATTACGAATTGGGAGCCCTTTGGCAGTTGAACATGTGAAAAACATCATAATCACTATTTATATCGCAACCGCAATATTTTTCAAAATAATTGCAATATGACCTTTTTGTCCAAATCGTGTACAATGCTCGCTCCAGCCCAGCTCGTCACAGACACACTCATGAGGCTTTGGGAAGCTGACAGCTTAGCATGAAAGCAAAGGTGAAACAGAATCTGAAAATTGCAGAGAGAAGGCGGCTATCAGTGGGTTTGTGCTGAAACCTCATAGCCGGGATAGAGTTTCCGCCATATTTTCATACCCAGGTCAGCTGACCGGTGCCCTAGAGCACCATTGGATGGCTGACTCGCAAACCCAGTAATGATGTAACCAGAGTGTGTGGGAACCAGAGCTCTGTGGCAGAGTGTGTGATAAATGGAGCTTTCCCACCCCCCTGCCTGAGAATGGACCAGAATTAACCTAACAGTCTCAGCCACGAGTTATCACGAAATCCAACCTGCGTGTGTGTAGTTTCACTGCTCATTCCCTTTTACCTTCATGGTGGCGGGGTTTGTCTTATTTTACCACAACTTTCAATGCAACACCTTTGTAAAGACAGAGTTTATTGTCAATGTGTTAATGTTGTACAAGCCAGTGTACAACAAATTTCACCCAAAAATGAAAATTCTGACATTTATGCACACTCATGTCACTCCAAACCCACATGATTTTCATCTGTGGAGCACAAAAGTCTAATAAAATACCCCAACGGAATAAATTACCTAAAATAAAATATTGCCTATAAAATTCAGTCAAATACAAAAGTAGCTTTAAGTGTTGCAAAAAGTACCCAATCATCATTCTTAATGAAAAGTAAAGATACACTGATTAGCCAAAACATTATGCCTAATATGCAATATCCAATGAGGCATGGACTCTACATGACTCCTGAAGGTGTCCTGAGGTATCTGGCACCAAGACATTAGCAGCAGATCCTTCAAGTCCTGTAAGTTGCAATGTGGAGCTGCCGTGGATCGGACTTGTCCAGCACATCCCACAGATGCTCAATTGGATTGAGATCTGGGGAATTTGGAGGCCAGGGCAACACCTTGAACTCTTCATCATGTTCCTCTAACCATTCCTGAACAATGTGTGCAGTGTAGCATGGTGCATTATCCTGCTGAAAGAGGCTATTGAATACCATTGCTTTTAAGGGGTGTACCTAGTCTGCAACAATGTATAGGTAGGTGGTACAGTAGGTAGTACATGTCAAATTGGCATCCACATGAATGACCGGACCCAGGGTTTCTCAGCAGAATATTGCTCAGAGCATCATACACCCATACATATCGTCTTCCCACAGTGCATCCTGGTGCCATCACTTCCCCAGGTGAACGGAGCACACATACACAACTGTCCAAGTGATGTAAAAGAAAATGGGACTTATCAGACCAGGGTCCAGTTCAGATACTTGCGTGCCCATTGTACGCGCTTTTGATATTGGACAGGGGTCATCATGGGTTATATGACTGGTTTGAGGCTACGTAGCCCCATAGGCAGCAGAGTGCAATGCATTGTGTGTTGTGACACTTTCCTCAAAAAAAATTTCTGTGACTTGTGCCACAGTAGACCTTCTGTCGATTCAGACCAGATGGGATATCCTTTATTGCCCTTGCACATCGATGATCCTCCTCGGACCACTGTCGGTTCTGCAAATGTTATTGTCATAATTGATTCATATACACTGTACCTTGGTAAAATGTAAGCGGTAACCCTATTTTATTGACTTATGAACAGCTATATTTAACATATGTGAACAGTTCTCGAGGAAAGGTGGGAGACTTAAACAAATCATATTGCACATCATCAGTATTGGACCATGTGCACAATGTTTGATACCAAAATGGATTTAAAAATTTCCAAAAACACAGATTAAAACTAACATGAACTGTCTCTTGTCTTCAGATTCTGAAGTACTGACACAAAATGCATTGTCTGGGGTTCCCCTCTTGATTTTGAACTTGAGTTTGCTTTTTTTAACCAATTTGGATAATTCAAAAGGTTCAGATTGATTAAAAGGTTAGACACTTTTGTATGATTCTTTTGCGAATCGGACATCACTATCACTGATCCACATGCTGTTTACATTTGCAGTTGTGTTATTTTTGCAGCGTTCAATCGCAAAAGCAATAAAAGTTTCTGGTTAAAGTTAAAGTATTAATATTTTTTCTTCAAAATGTAGTGAAGTAAAAGTGAAAGCCAACAGAAATATTTATATTTATTAAGTGCACATATTCAAAAACTGTACACTGTACTTCAGTACAGAAACAAAGTCTTATTTCTTCTTTACTATACACCTCTGTCACTTAAGAGTCTGCAGAGACACTAAATCTATAACAGCCTAGAATAGAATTTTATGAAATAGAGTATATATAAAGTTTTAGAATCGAAAAAATTGGCATTTTGACCCAAGCTCTGGTTAATTTCTTACACTGTGACAAGCTGATTTTTTATTATTCTAATTCCATGGAATAACTGTTCAAAATGTTCATTGTACAAATATGGCAGAAATGACCATAGTTTAAGTGGCACACAAAAACTTCCAATCAAAACAGGCTATTCTCATTGCCAACCCTCCCACGGTAGAAGCATTTACCATACCTCAAGTGTTCAAATATATCTCATGCTAGTTGCTACAAGGTTTCCTGTTGCTTATGAATTGAGGTTTAAGAATAAAAGGTAATGAAGAAGAGCATAACCAGGATGTTAAAGCTTTTTGCAAGAAAATGCCTCTTTAATTACACACTAGCCATGAGTACTGTAGCTCCTCAACTTCACAATGCATGCTATTACGCCAGTCCGATTAGCAGGGGCTTGTGGATAGAACATTGTGCCTGTGTGCTAGTTTCTAGATGTTTAGAGGACAATTCATTTCTACTACATTATTACAACTTTTAATTGCTTTTCATTTTCTGAAGTCCAGTGTTGAGGAAGATACTGTACTTGGAAACTGAAGCTGGTCAAGCTACTTGATACTTATGATTTAAAGTAGTACAACTTTGTTGTAGTTAACATTTAATGTTCAGCGTTTCACCGCTTAAATATGGGACAACAGTCGTCCCTTACAGGATATCTTCATTTCTGCCTAAATACAGGATGTCCTGGCTAATAAGGGACAGTTGGCAAACCTAACCACAAGCTACTAATAAAAAGTAGCTAACTACATTGAAGCTACAAATGCTAAGCGAAGCTGCTGGGAAAAAAACACAGCAAAGCTGGTTTGCTTAGCAGGTCTTCAAGCCTGGTCTATTTGCTAGTTTTAAGAGAGATTCTGGGCATTTTTCAGGTGGCCAGGCTGAGAGAACTGCTAGACCATCTTAAACCCTCTAAGACCAACACACAGGTTCAAGCTGTTATTTCCAGTATGGTTAAAGTTGGCTTTTATGCAAATTCAGTCTTTGGTTTGTTTGCTAACTTCTGTTCATGGCAGTCATGATATATTAGTGATGAAGGGAGTGTTTGACGTCTGAAGCGTTAACAACTCCTCCTCCTTGTCTCCGCTCATCCACACCATCCTTCCCCGAGTTCCCGGACAGGCCCCCACAATCTTGGCCAATCCTGACCTTAATTAATACAAGCCTGACTGGAAATGGGAACGGGGCCGCCTCTCAGGGCCGGCCTCCCTCTGAGCCCCTCTCTCTGGGGTAATGAGAGTGATCGGAGTGTCGGGAGCTGCCAGCTGAGGGGAAGGGGTCACTGGGAATGGATTTTCCAAGGCTCTAAATAAGGAGCCCCTCCATGCTGAGAGAATCTGGCCGGCTTACAGACACCTGGTCATTAACATTGCTAATCAGCGGCCATTAATCAGGGCTGGGGGTTTTTTTTACTGTCTCTCTGTGCGTGTCTATGTGTGTTGGTGTGTGCTCATGAATAAGAAGATTGTTCCTTCTTACCTCTAGGAGAGGTGGGATAAAAGTGGTTCCCATCAGCTCAAGATGAGCCGGATTAGAAAGTAGGTTAAACAACAGGCTGTGGTAAGCGCTAGCGGGATGGGAAGGGATGGGCTTCCAGCCTCTGGCAAAGGTAAAATTAATTACCAGTAATTAATGAGACAGCTCTCGCAGAAGCTCTTGTGTGTAACCCCCCATTTAGAAGAACAAATTGTGAACCTCCAGATCTTCTTCAACTCAAGGGTATGATAATTCATATAATAATGAACAGAGTAATGGGAGGAAGTCACAATTTCATTGCCAAAAATTTTAGAAGGGTAACTACATATGAAAAATCAAAAAAGTTGCATTGCTTGGAAAGAAACATGTTCATCTATTGCAGTGACTTTAAATCGTTTTTCTTTAATACCCAGAGTTTGCAATGGGCACCAAGTGGCAATCCAACACAATACCAGAATTTTTGCAGTTCTGAATCATTAAACCAAAATGTCCTAAAAAAAATCAAACACTGAAACACATTCATATAAATGCAAACACCATAGGTCCAACATGACATAGACTGGAAAATTGACAATTTTGGATTCTAAATGTCTCTTGAATTATGATGATTTCATGCCCATTGCCAGCCAACAAATTACCGAACAAAACACTTTGTGGTCCATGCAAACCATGTTTATCATGGATTGTATAATCTTTTACTTTGCTTCTTTTGTTGATGGTTTTTAGGGATGAGGGCATTTTAAGCAACCTGCTCAAGTTGGCATTTGAATGTAGGATTTTTCCCCTACTGTTTGGTATTTTATCAGAACAGACATTTTGAGGTACCATGCATGTCTGTACTACAAACGGTGCAGAGTTACCAACCAAAGTTTAATACTTCTGGTTAGGGGTTATCTTAAGGATGGGCAATAGTAAGGGTGATACTTGACTGAACAAACACCAATAATTATTGCTTGTGTTTGCGAAATATATTACACACTGCCTTCTATGAACAAATCTCTCTTTTAACAAGAGGTTTTAAGGAACAAATTGTATACAATATTTACAGTATATTAAATACCAAATTAACATTTACTGTACCTTTCATTTGCGCATGTAATACAAGAATAAAATCATTGCTTTGGCTGTATACTACCCTTTGTTTATTTCAAACATAATTCTCTCCGCTCACTGCAAAGTGTTGTTCTTGTGATTTCTAAGATTTTTCCTGGGAAAGTGGAGCAGTCTTGGGCATATTACCAAATGACCATCCGAGAGAGAAACAGAAAAGAAGTGGCGTACTGGCACGGCATCATGCAAATAGAGCACATTCTTCCGCTTTTCTCATTATGGATTGCCTCTGAAATTAGTGAAGCGAGCTGGTAAAATGCTAATGAGAAATGCATCAATGAGCTGTGTCATCCCTGGGGGCTTTTGGAAGGGGCAACGGGACCCTGAGCGGGGTGCAAGAATTCAGTTTAGCGCCGGGGACCTTAAATCCATTTGCCCTTTGCATCTGCATTCCTTCAGTTTTGGGAGGGACAGAGTTTAATCCAAAAGGCATTCAAGATGATTGAAAGTAACCCAGAGCTTTAGGGAATCAGCAGAGTAATTGTGGGATAAATAAACTAGGCTAAAGAAGTAGTAGCTACCTTAGCCTTTTTGGTCTTGCTTAAAGGCCTCATGAGTTTGGTGGCTTTAAGTCCATGTGTGATTAAGTCCACATTTCAAATTTACACTCAAGAAAACAGCCTAAAAATATTGATGGCTCATCTTGCACTACTCATATTTTCTCGAACCTCAACTGACTAGCAAGTATATGGCTAAAAAGGGATAAGCCCTTCAATGTCCCAACCAAATTTCAATAGTTTCAATAGGAAATACATCAACACAGGTAAGTAAATTGTGCTTGTCAAGCCATTTCATGGGGTCTTCAAAACTATGGAAACTATGGGAATTATGTTGTGACTAAACAAAATCCAAAATAAATAAAAACTATTTTTTAGCATCTTCAAAGTACAAAGTACATTTACATTTATGCATTTGGCAGACGCTTTTATCCAAAGCGACTTACAGTGCATTTATTACAGGGACAATACCCCCAGAGCAACCTGGAGTTAAGTGCCTTGCTCAAGGACACAATGGTGGTGACTGTGGGGATTGAACCAGCAACCCTCTGATTACCAGTTATGTGCTTTAGCCCACTACGCCACCACCACTCCAGTAGTCTCCCTTTGCCTAGAATTTGCAGACATGTACTTTTGACATTTTCTCAAGCAACTTCTTGAGGTATCACCCTGAGATTCTTTTTAAACAGTATTGAAGGAGTTCCAATCTATGTTGGGCACAACATAATTGCAAAAAATTATGTTTTCAAACAGGTTTCACGAACACGCCCCCATCTTTCATTGGTCGGAAAAAATTGATATTCTTTCCCAACATCAAGCCATAGATTGAGCCAAAGTTGCTGTATCGGGCTGGTCACAGTGCTACAACAAACAAAACTAAACATGTAGTAGTGCATATTAAGCTCTGGTAAGCCAAATTATTTTAACATCCAAAGACCGTGAGAGACCTCGGCTGGCAGATAAAGCATTGACACCAACAGAGCGAGAGAGTGTCAGACATGTCTCACCCACCCACTCACCCCCCTCGTTTAGTCATCAGTTTATCAACCGAATCCTTGGAGGGAAGAGCGCTATTGTGCTCATCAGCACTAGCAACAGCATATGTGCCAGACTTCAGCTGTTGACCATGGCACGTGGAACTCATTGAATACAAGCCCAACCAAAAACATCCTTGGATTCGAAGGCAGAAACACATGTTCATACACAGTCAAGCACTGGACGCTTTCAAACAAAACACACAGTCAAACCTAGAATGGGAACAATAGTCTGCCTGATGCAGTCTCGCCTTGCTTCATTCGTCTCATTAACGCAGTGGCCCATGTTTACTGCGGACGTGGCCATTGGTGAATGGAGGGGGGAGTGTGCATCTCAGCAATTACAGTGTGAATTACATGAGAGGATTATATAAAGTGCTTGAGGAGAGCTGGGACACCTTGTCTTGAGCACCAGCTGCTTAGGGCCCAGTGCACCTGCTTGTTACCAGACCATTTTCACCTCGCCATCTAAAACAAGAAAGTTTTCTATGGGGGTGGTGGGGAGGTTTTCCATTGCGAGTCTTTCAAGACTCTCAGATGAGAGTGAAAGGGGGGTTAGAGATGAGAAAATAAGACATCAAAGAGGCTGAATGTTGGAAAGGGGGGTTGGAGAGGTGGACTGGAGTGCAGACTTAAGAAATAAGAGCTTTCCTCTAGAAACTGCTTGAGATTTGAGATTTGGTGTTAGCAGGAGAGCTGAGAGTGCATTAATATTTGGGAGTAGTAAGGGACATAGACAGAATGTTACAATGTAATTGAGCCTGGAATGAATGGAGACCCACCACCACACACACACACACACACCTACCCCTTCACCCAGAGCTTTCCTTCGCTCAAGTCCTGTGTATCAACATACATTCGTGCGGTGCATAGCAATGAAGTTGTGTTTGAGGAAAACAGGACGCAGTACAAGAGTTGATGGTCATAAATGTTGTTTCTTTAACTTCGTGAAGTATATCTACGATGAGAAAAATGAAATTGCAGCCAACTTTACATACAGTATCAGAGACATGTCCAGGCGGATGGTGCTCTTTCATGATGCGCAAGGGCGCTTATGTTTAGGTGACCTGAGTTGAGGTTCGGGGGACCATGTTGCAACAAACCCTTTAAATGAAAATCCCCTTGTAATTAGGGGCCAAGCATCAAATTATATCTGATAGTTTTCTTCTTCCTCCTCTATTGAAATACATGGCAGCCCAAAGAACCATTTGGAGGAAATTTATAACATTTGGCAAACTGACAGAGGACAGTCTGAACTTATATCATAGCAAATTTAAGGTTTCTATTTCAGACCTTCTAGCGCCACCAACAGCTCAGATTTGCACTTTTGTTTATATTAATAACTTTTGAACCCTAAGGGGTAGAAACAAAATTCTTCCTCTGATTCCTTGGATCGTGCCATGTCAGATGCATACCATGGTTTCAATTGCCACCTGACTAGATTTTCCGCCATTTTGAATTTTCTGAAAAACCTACTTTTTCAAACTCTTAATAGGTTGTACGATTTATTGTGTATCATCTAGGGCTATTAATGACAAAAACTTCTAAAAAGTTTTTGATGGACAAAACTACTCTTGTACAATGCATAAAATTATTTTTATGGTTGTGAATCTAAGTCTTTTCAACACTTTGGCAGGAAAATTGGTATATGTCATAGCCATCATGCAATGAGGGTATCTGAGCAGTTTCGGAATAGTGCCAACAACTGGTCAAGAAATATGAAAAATAGCTTCTTTTTGTTCTCACAACTTTTGAATAGTTTAGTCTCTTTTGATTGCTTAGTGCATACATAGTCAAATGATACCCAACTTTCCAATGTCGGCCACATTGGGTGTTGGTCATTTTTAATTTTGGTGTAAAATGCTTTCACAGATTGTTTAGAAAGTTAGTATGTGTCAGCGGTACCATGCCCTGAAGTTACCTGAATATTTGGGGTCCAGACCTTAATGTTTAAAAGTGCTTATAATTTTTTATTTCTTTGGTCTGTTGTCATGAGACTGTATAATGATACCAATTTTGCCATGGCCCACAATACTTCATGTCTGCCATTTAAAATTTCCTACAGTGCCTAATTTTTCAAACTCTTCTTACAAGCGTTTATTGGATCTTCCCTAAATTTGGACCAGATCATCTTCAGACCATTCTGGCAAAAAGATATTAAACGTTTTTTGATAGACCAATCCATTCTTGTGTAACGCATCATTAAATATGATGGCAAGATGCCCCAAAAGTATTTGCGGCTGTATCTCAGCAATGCTTAAATGTAATGACATGAATGTATGTGCCATTGTGACCATGCCCTGGCAATACCATCTACAGTTGGTGACAGTGTACAGCATTTCCACTGTAATAAATAATTCTCTATTGTTTCTTAACTATTTATCCTAAATTAATCTCAAAGGATGCTATGTGATATTGGAAATATGTGCAGTATATTTGCAATGGATCTAACAATGTCATCCTTGGCCTCATAATTGCAGCTATTTTTTATAAAATATAATTTGGAGGGTATTGTCACTATAACCTTTCTTACTTAAGGGATTCCTTGCAGCTAACCCAGGCCATTTCAAATTTCCCTTTAAATTAAAGTGGAAAAAGGCTAAAAAGGCTAGTTATGTAAAATGGAGTACTGTGAATGCTATGATTCCACAAAATAACTAACATTTTTTTATTTTATTTTTATTTATCTTTTACAAATCTGCCATTGTTGTCAATAGATGCCAAGGAGTTCCAGTTAGCACTGCTACTTGCAAATAACTTTACTTTACAGGGTAAAGAAAACACAGAGAACATAAGACACAAACTCAGTACTGTTTCTAACGCACTCGTACCCACTGCATGCACGACCCATGGCAGTTTCCTCTGGGTTTCTGGGAGGAGATTTCAAGCAGATTGGGAGGGGCACGTCCATATCATGCACTACTGGGAACACAGTACATACGCTTCCGAATTATGATGTCACTTTTCTGTAGGAATTTCCTTACAATGCTGTTCCCAGATGTCGGTGGGCTGATTTAAAAAGTTTGTGGACAAATTGCGATACATTGAAAGTAATAGTGTCCACTGGGCTTGATGTTTGGCAAAGGGCTGCAGGTGTTTTGATCAGCTTAACAAAAGAAAACAAAAAACCTTCCCCACTGGGTTTTCTTTCACAAGCCCCCCCAGCTTTTATTCTTAGTTGTTAAAGTGGACTCAGACAGGAAATTCCTCACGTGATTGGCCTTTATGAGTGGCGGGGAGGCTTAACCCAAGTCTCAGAGGGGTCATTTATGGATGACTGTGTGAATAACCTTGTAAGGACCCATGTTTCTCTTCACACCCAATTAAGACTACTGCTTATGGCCTCACACCTCTCCTAAGAGGATAGTTTATGGGGTAGCATTAAAAGGTAACTAAGGATGACGCCGGGGTCCTCTATAAACCCTTTATATACATGCCATTCTGGGTTTGTCTATGGTGTTTACTCATATAATCGCCATAAACACTGGCTACTGTAAAACCGGGGTTAGATAAAGTTTTCTTTTTGATATGCTAAAAGGCCAGCTATGTGTTACTAGCAAGGTATCTGAGGCAGAGATTTTCATGAAGTTTAAAGGTTTCTTTGAGTGTCAGTGGCCTTGATATGAGCTGTGGTGAACAGCTAAAAAGATTAATGTCCCGTTCCAAAACCTAGTTAGCTTCCTACCTGAACAGCATTTTAAGACAGATTCCCAACTAGGGGTATGCATATCCCAGGGCGTATGAAAGCAGTTTTCATGGTGTATGCAAAAATAATTGGATTTTTCTTTGTTTAACATGTAAAACAAAATGTATAGATTTAAATATTAAAATAATATGGATTATGGCTGGATAAAAATTTAGAAATTCTGATTAATTACAAACTTCATTTAAATAATCTCAATATAATTTTTTAAAATTCCACGATCAATCATAAAAGTTAAACACCAAGATCCTTTCACGTCATATTGAGAGTAAAAGTTTGATTTGACTCGTTACATTTAATGCGTGTCCAAAGACGAGATCTATGCAAACCATTTGTCATTGATAAAGTATCTTTTAAGAAGCTTTCTGTTCTTTACAGTCAGTTGTTGATAAAATAAAAAAAGAGAAACATTTAGTTATAATAGAGAAGGCATTCCACTACCTTAAGTATTTTTGCTTTGGTTGAGTGCATATTAATGAGAGTTCATTAATATGCACTCAACCAAAGCAAAAATGCTTAATTGCCAGTTTTCTTAAAGAGACAGTACAGTTTTAGCACATGTTGTACATATCAATGTAATAGTAATACAAATTGTTAATAGCAGTACAAATTGTGCATCTAAACAATACACATATACATGTTATATATATATATATATATATATATATATATATATATATATATATATATATATATATATATATATATATATATATATATATATAGATAGATAGATACAAAACATCTATACAGGTTGAGCCAAAACATTATGACCACTCACAGTTGAAGCAAATAACGTTGATCATCTCCTAACAAGGCCACATGTCATAGTCTGGGTAGATTAGATGGTAAGTGAACAATCAGTTCTTAAAGTCAATGTGTTGAATGCAGGAGAAATGGGCAGGATGGAAGACCTGAGCGACTTTGATAAAGGTTAAATTGTTATGGCCAGACGACTGGGTCAGAGCATCTCTGAAACGGCAAGGCTTGTGGGGTGCTCCCGGTCAGCAGTGGTGAGTACCTACCGACAGTGGTTCGAGGAGGGACAAACCACAAACTGGTGAAAGGTTGTTGGGCACCCAAGGCTCATCGATGCACGAAGGCAACAAAGGTTATCTCGTCTGGTCTGAGCCGACAGAAGGTCTACAGTGGCACAAATCACAGAGAATTTTAATGATGGTCACGGGAGGAATGTGTCACACACAGTGCATCGAACCCTGCTGCGTAGCCGCAGACCGGTCAGAGTGCCCATGATGACCCCTGTCCACCGTCGAAAGTGCCAGCAATGGGCTTTTGAGCATCTGAACTGGACCTTTGTCACCTGGTCTGATGAGTCAAGTTTTCTTTTACATCACGTGGACGGCTGTGTATATGTGTGCCGTTTATCTGGGGAAGTGATGGCACCAGGTTGCACTGTGGGAAGACGACAAGCCGGTGGAGGGAGTGTGATGCTCTGGGCAATGATCTGCTGGGAAACCCTGGGTCCAGCCATTCATGTGAAAATCAATTTGACATGTGCCACCTTCCTAAACATCGTTACAGATCAGGTACACCCCTTCATGGCAATGGTATTCCCTGATACAATCTAATAATCTTTTTCAGCAGGATAATGCGCCCTGCCAAATTGCACACATTGTTCTGGAATGTTTGATGAACATGACAAAGAGTTCAAAGTGTTGTCCTGGCCTCCAAATTCCCCGGATCTCAATCCAATTGACATGGCGTGGTAGTGGCGTAGTGGGCTAAGGCGCATAGCTGATAATCAGAAGGTCGCTGGTTCGATCCCCACAACCACCACCATTGTGTCCTTGAGCAAGTCACTTAACTCCAGGGTGCTCCAGGGGGATTGTCCCTGTAATAAGTGCACTGTAAGTCTATAAGCTTTTTTTTTTTTTTGCTGTTGTGGCAGCACGTGGAGGGCCTACAGCAGATTAGGCAGGTGGTCATAATGTTTTGTATATATATGTTTATATATAATAAAATAAATAAAAAATAGATATAAAATACATTTGTTTAAATACATTTTTCACAATGTTCACAAAGTTACACGGTCCCCTGAATAATAATTTTTTATCAAATTAATTACATGTTGTCCCGATTAATTAATCACGATTAATCACATTTAATCACATATATGAATATTTGCTGAGAAAGCCCCTCATATAACAATAATTTAATATATAATTGTAAAACAGATCAAGTTCATGTTCACGGGCAAGGAAGAGGCGAGAAACCGGCTTGACATATAAAATAATAGGTTTAATGAGGAACTCAAAATACAAACACATAGGACAACGGACATGTCCGTGAACAATCTCTCTCTCACGCCCGCCTTTAACCTTCTCGGAGGCTTGATTAGCCTAATACGGGACCGGGCGTGTTGAGTCACGACCCGGCCCCGCCCTCCGCCTTGCCAAAATAATGATTCAATAATTATACATAGTTAAATATTTTAAAATTATCTAAAAATATTCAGATAATTAAAGTGCATTACATTCCTGTAGCAGAAGAGTTAATCATTGATAAGACAATACAAAAAGTGTCTTTAGAATACAATGTATTGTTTACTACCATATTATTGAACATAAACCAATCATTGGCATACAGTTCACAGCAATTCATTTTGAAAGTGAATATGTCAATCAGTTGGAGATTTATTATGAGGGCTTGTTTAAGGACACGTCAATGAACAGCTGCGTCAGACATGCTTGTGTAGCGTCTCAACATAAAATGTTTAAGTCACTGTGTCAAGTTAAATATAGTTTAATACTCAATTATTAAACACATCTTGAGATCACTTAGTTCGCATTTGCGCTCCTTCAAGTGTTTTGAACGCAAGAACATAACACATTTTTGTGTTGTCTGCTGAAGGTTGTTTTCTTCACTGTATAAACTGTGTGTTACCGCACAGCTGAAATTTCAATTACTGCAGGTGGTACTACAAACTTGCGTTTCTCAGGAATCTTCCTTATTACGGTCGGGGGCATTTTTTTAACACATTATTTTGTATTAAATTAATCGCACTGAATTAACGAGTTAAATCGACAGCCCTAATTATTATATTTATATTACAATATTAATGATAATGTTAAATAATATTTAGCCTTTGGTGCACATCTTTGGTTTCGGGGAAACACTGTTTTATGGAATCGTAAACATGCAACAAACACAAAAGCTGTTCCACAAGGTAGCCAGCAACATTATGCTGCCTTGTAAGATGCCTGTTTTTTTGTTTTGTTTTCTAATTTTTTTCCATTATGAAAAGAATTGCACCATTAGCGTAGCAACATGCTAACATCAAACTCTTGTAATTAATCTTAATTAATGTGTTCCAAATCATTCTCTTGTGTGCTTCATATGATGGATGCTATTTGAGTAGGGTGTGCTGAGTTGCTACCGATAGCATTTCAGATCAGTATTTTCTGAGGTTCCACTTCAGTTAGGATTATGCCTTAGAAGCTGCATATGTAAACAGTTGACTGGGGGTTGTGCCTGGTTTTGAAACAGAGCTATGATGTGCTAGTATTACTTTTGAGGTTCTTCGTGCCAGTATATAAAAGCACTTAAGTGTCCAAAATATCTTCAGCTAACACATGTGACTTGGTGTGTTAGTAATGAAGATGTTCTGTTCCAATTTGTGCTGCTCTAAATCATTTGATTAGTACTGTTTAACTGCTATCAAGGCACTTCAATCACAAACATGGTTAATTATTTGCAACTAATTACAAGCTTTGGCAAATACCATTATTTCAATTAGATGAGTAATTTATCAGAATAAACTTGATGCCTAGCAGCACCAATTACAGTGGTTTGGCAACACTCCTGTAAAGTATATCAGGTGTTTGGTTTGTGTATGGCAAAATCATAATAATTATGGGTTCAAGCCTGAAGGGCTGAAACCCTATTGAAATTGTAAGGTTTATTATTATTCTTCTGCCCTAAACCTGATATCTCTGTGCTTCCTCGACTGATGGCTCTGAAATTAAGGCACTTTATCATTGTTTTAAGCACTAACGGACTGTCTAATTAATATCAGTTACATACCCTGAACCCTGTTAATTGCTGCTTGCAGCTATATTTATTAATATTATTTTGGGGATATTTTAAACATTTAAATAGAAGCCTACTTTAGAGGAATAGTTCACCCCCCACAAAAAATAAATTTGTCATAAATGTGTCTTGTCACTGAGATAGGACACAATCTTTGTGTCCCAGCATCAGATAATGCTGTGTTATTTTATGTCATTCCTTTGTATTATTTCATTGGCCTGGGTGAAACTGACATGCATTACTCTCTACCTCTCTAATGGTAGTATTCAATTGCAGTATGTAGCCTCCAGGAATATATATTATGGCAGCTAGTGTTGAAGTTGCCATGCTCTGTGCTGATATAAGTGAGAAGTGTTTGTACAAGCTCTCACTGAAGAGTGTGCCTACAGACCATTTGACATTACACACCACAAACACACACCTTGCGTTCCAAATGGGATAAAACACACTCCGAAGGGCACATTGAAGGGAGTCATGCTGTAAGATTGCTTCAAACAGAGTTTCCAATACAAAATGAGTTCTATTATTTTAGAAGTACGTCTAGTCTTAACTATCACGAAAACCCCTTATGAAAATCAAGAGTTTATGGCAAATTTGCCACATTTTCATGTGGAGTTAAGTATATACACTGGCGGCCAAAAGTTTATAATAATTTACAGATTTTGCTCTTATGGAAAGAAATTGGTACTTTTATTCACCAAAGTGAATCATGATTTACAGCTTTGAAGATCCTTGGCATTCTAGCTGTCAGTTTGTCCAGATACCCAGGTGACATTTCACCCCACACTTCCTGTAGCACTTGCTATAGATGTGTCTGTTCTGTCGGGCACTTCTCACGCACCTTACAGTCTAGCTGATCCCACAAAAGCTCAATGGAGTTAAGATCCATAACACTCTTTTCCAATTATCTGTTGTCCAATGTCTGTTTCTTTGTCTACTCTAACCTTTTCTTTTTGTTTTTCTGATTCAAAAGTGTCTTTTTCTTCACAATTCTTCCCATAAGTCCTGCATTTCTGAGTCTTCTCTTTACTGTTGTACATGAAACTGGTGTTGAGCAGGTAGAATTCAATGAAGCTGTCAGCTGAGGACATGTGAGGCGTCTATTTCTCAAACTAGAGACTCTGATGTACTTCTCCTCTTGTTTAGTTGTACATCTGGTCTTCCACATCTCTTTCTGTCCTGTTAGAGCCAGTTGTCCTTTGTCTCTGAAGACTGTAGTGTACACCTTTGTATGAAATCTTTCTAGAAAAAGCTGTTTCTTTTTTTGCCATTTTTGACCTAATATTGACCTTAAGGCATGCCAGTCTATTGCATACTGTGACAACTCAAAAACAAACACAAAGACAATGTTAAGCTTCATTTAATGGATCAATTTGCTTTCAACTGTGTTTGATATAATGGCAAGTGATTTTATTGTATCAAATGATCAGTTTAGCATGATTACTCAAGGATAAGGTGTTGGAGTGATGCTGCTGTGTAGATTTGATCAAAAATGACTTTTTTCAAATAGTGATGTTTTACATCAGTAATGTCCTGACTATACTTTGTGATCAGCTGAATGCAACTTTGGTCCTTCTGAAACAGCAAAATCTGTACATTATTCAAAATGTTTGGCCACCAGTGAATATATATTGTTATTCACTCTCAAATCAAATCAATTATGTTTTATGTTACTGCTCTGTGTACAGAAGTTGATTTAATCATGTGTATGACTTAATTCACACAGAGTACTTTTATGACACTTTTATAAGCTTTAACGTGAGTCACAAAATTAATTTGATATTGAATCAGCAATCGCAACATTCTTTAAAATATCTGCTTTTGTGTTCCGGGGAAGAAAGAATGTTACATGAGTTTGGAACGAGATATGGGTCAGGAAATAGTTCACTTTTGAGTGAACTTTTCCTTTAAGCCAATATTTCTTAAGATCTGATTAAGACCGAAACATATGCCTGTATTAATCAGAATACAGAGTATCCACAGTAAGTGAACATGCATTTATATCTGCACATTTGCAAACAAGATATAAAGAAACAAGCAGACTTTCTTCTTGAGGATTTTTTACAAACATTAATATAATTGTAACAGTTTTGATGTTTAATATATGGCCACCATGTAAAGCTGTAGAGCATTTTTTTAAATTAAGTTTACAAAGATGGACACACATGAGATAAAGTCTGTAGTGACATCAGTTTTAGAGAAATAGCTGCTTTATTCTACATATTATTCATGTTGAGATCAAAAAAAGTTATCAAGATATAAATATATAAATTCATATTTTTTATGTATTATACATCAATAATATTATTTTAGAAATATGTGAAACCCAAGCAATGCACTTTAAAAGTTATTACCTTAATTAAAGTAACTTTAATGGGATTACAAGAATTAAAAATGTAGTGTGTTGCACTATTTTGACTCAAATTTAGATAAATAACTGTAATTAATCACTTTGCATTCATATTACACCCAACACTAATGACCAGCCGAATATTACTCGCTTTATCTCAATAATAACCTTTGTAACTGAATGTGGAAAAATATGAATCATGGCTAAATGCAAAAAGCGTATTTTTACAGTGACATTGGTAACTTAGAACTTCTGTTTTTGCGTGATGCTACAGCTACACCCAACAAAAAGAGATATTTTACAGAGTGCACCTTTAATTTTTATTAAACAATGTCATGAAACTGTAAAGTCTCTAAAAGTGTAATATGCTGAGTGGATGGGGTGAAATGTGCTGCCCTGCAGTCAGACAGTGAGGGCAGCTGTCATACAGAGTGCTTCTGAACATCTGTTGTACATGCTCGCAGCCAAAAAGCCACCCTTTTGTTTCCTAATGCTTCTGAACTGACTGCGGGTCCAGGTGAGCAAACGCAGAGCGTTCCATATTTCACAGCACCGCAGGGCGTAGCGCTATCTCTCTTTCATCTCATAATATGTGCTCTAAAGCAAACACCATTTCAAAACACACACACATTATGGCATACAAACACACTCAAAAGCCATATTGCCTCATACTACACTGGGTAAAACCTACAACATAGCTGAAAATCTGTGTGGATTTGTTTCTTTCATTAAATGGTCATTTATGAATTTTAAGGCTGGTGGATATATTGTACAGTATATAAATACACCAGGCTTTAAAATAGTTGATGTTTAATTGATGATTTGTTAACCATTTGTTCGGGTGTTTTGCATGTCTGACGATGAGTTAGTGCAAAATGTTTGTTACGATGATGATTTTAGTTTTAAAAGCAAAAGGGGACCATGTCGAGATATATATATATATATTAAGGGATTAAGGCTCATTGCAGCTGAGAGACACAACAGACTGTTTGATTACAGAATTTGAGGCACTTACCGAGTTTCCACATTGATTACACACTGTTTAAAATGGCGGAGGACATCACTGTTTCTATTGTGAATGACTCTTGCACTGCTACCACGAAATAGGAAATAATACCCAAGCTTGGACACTATTTTTCCACTGAGAAAGCTGACCATGAGATAGCTGACAGCATCTCTGCTCTGACAGCATCTCACACATGCTCCGTCTCTCTGTCTCTCTCACACACACACACAGACACATAGACACACACACACACCCATCAATCCATCCTTGTTTATCCAATAACTAATTTGTATATTTTAAATATTGAATTACTAATGAAGCCTTGGATACGTAATTTGTTTTGAACCAGCAACGGCAGATTCTGATCTGTCACGTAAGAAAGTATTTCCATGCAGAAATGTGTTTTTATTACCGTACTTGGTTTTTCCTAATGTTTTTTAAATGTACTTGTTCATTGAACTGTTGTATATAAGCAATATCACACTCGCAATCGTGCTATATGGCCCTATATCAGCACTGCTGTAATTACCTATGGCACTCACAGCAGTGCTGATGTAGGGCCATATCGCACTCTTGCTTGTGTGATATTGCTTAAATATGTAATACACACTCAGTGTGCCATGAGTGTTCAAAAGCTCTCGTGAGGACCACAAAACATGCAGATAGAGCCTTTTAGATGATGTATGTCAGGGTATCTCTCAATGCATACATGCATCCTGATATACATGCTCTCGGGCTAAACTCAATTACCTTCAGTGTAGCAGGTCTACAGAGGTCACAAGGGTCAATGAACCCATTTCAGGAGGAGGTGTCCACTAAACTGAGTGTCACCTTCAGTTAAACTGAGCATCATGTGTAATAACAACTGTCATAATCAACAACAGCACACAATTTGAGGCTAGGCCGAGCACTCGCAAGTGTGCCTACTGAAGTTCAATTACATACATAACCTCACAAGAAGAGCAGAGCTCAAACATGTGTACTCTTAAAAGAGTGTGAGTTCAGTCAGTAAAAGTACATTTAAAAGCCAGTTGGCGCATTCTAAAACATTTTTTATTTTTTGTTTTGTAATAGAATCTCCTGCTGTAAAAATGCAATAAGGGAATTCTTTTTATACAATTTATTTTTTCAATTACACACAAATTCTTATTCTTGCCAGTCCATACACAATAATGACAATAATAATTATAATAATAATTATTATTATTATTGTCATACCTCCAGTATTATTATTCATTATAATTCATAGATATTATTTAATTATTGTTACAAAATTATTCTAATAAAAAATAAAAATTTTAATTGTATTATTATTTATTTATTTTTATTAACAATACTTATAAGTATTTTTTAATACATTAAAAAAAGCATTTCCCAATGACACAGGTGAATTCTTATTTTTGTCAATCCATTAATAATAATAAAGTAAGGAAATATAATTAAGTACCAATAATTTATATATATATATTGTATTATTTAATTATTGTAACTATTGTAAATGATTAATTCTTCAACTTCTTTATATTCTTCAACTAATATTATTAATAATACTAATAGTGATAATAAAGAAATATGATTTCATAATTTAAACAATGATAATAATAATATATAAATTAATAAAATGTTATTGTTGCTATGCTGGTGTTAATAAAATTATTTATGATTATTGATTATTGAATGAACTGTTTATTATTATTGATATTTGATCATCTTTATATGATCACATACAAATATGAATGTGAATTATTATTAATGATTAATTACTGCAATGAACATCTAAACCTTTGCATCATTTTCACAAACAATTCAGCTTTCCTTGACATGTTCACTTGAACATATGACAAAATGGCTTGAAAGCCCAAATTGAGCAACATATGTCCACTGTATGACCTGTTCACTGACGAATCTTGTTGCCAGGCGTGCTGTCCTGGAACATTTCCAAGTGCTCTGGCAAAACAATGCACTGTTGGTTTGATCTTAAACACGACAGCAAACATAAACACAACATTTACAATGCAAACTCGGCCAATGACCAATGCAATACTGTGAAAGGCCGCTGACCTCGGCGAGATAAGCCTCAATGAGTGAACCTTTAATATGGCACCATTAATCTTTCATTGTAATATCTAATTACTCATCCTATTTACTTGTCAGTAGTGCACATGGCCAAAGCTCGGCAGGGATCAGGCCCATAGCAACGCCTCTGGCCCCTCTGAGTTTCACCTGCCCAGAGGCGAGCAGCCCCAAGAATGTCCCGGACTGTCCAGGCCGGCGCTCATGATTAATGCGAGCAACTCCTCTGGGTCACTCTCCACAGGCCTTGCCTGAAATATAAAGACATGATCTTTGAGTCTCATCCAACTACAGCCAGTGCAAGTGCAGATATTTTGGCAGACCTTCTTCAGGGGGCCATGTGGAACGGTGACAGCTTGTTGAAGAAGATGAATGCTTAACGCTGCATATGTTCAAAAACCCAAGCCAACAATTGGCAGCTCTTTCGTATACTGGATTTCATGATCGGAGTCACAACATATGCACTTATCCTGCTTTGCATCCTATGGAAAGTCTCTTTAGCATACGGTTATTTGAATTAAATTGTTTTGCTTTGTGAACCACAAAGAAAACTGTTAAAATAGTTCTGAATTCACAGTACATCATGTATTTAAAGCCAGGAAAGGTTCACCCAAGAACATTTATGCAGCTCATTGACAGTTCATATTGCCAAGATCCAAAATGGACAAAAAAAACATCATATACTTGTATGCCAATCTGGTCTCATAGAATCATGTTATTATACCTAATATTTTACACAAATCTCAATTACACTTCCTAGTGCTTGAAGCATGCACAGGGAAATTGAAATCATGAATCTGATTTTGTTACGTTTCAGTCTGTTCTCTCTCAAAACCAATTGGATGGCATTAGAAGACATGGATTAAGCCACTGGAGTTATATGGATTACTTTTATGCTGCCTTTATGCGCTTTATGCTTTAAAATGTTGGACTCCATTCACCTTCATTGTTTGGACCTACAGAGCTGAGATATTCGTGTAAAAATCTTTGTCTGTATTCTGCAGAAGAAAGAAAGTCAAACATATTTGGGATGGCATGAGGGGTGAGTAAATGAGATCATTTCAGAATTTTCGGGTGAACTAGGTTTAGGTCAAGGTTTAGGGTAGGGAGGTCGGTTTTGTCGATTAGAACCTCGATAGAGCATTAACCTTAAAAGCCTAATTGGTTTAGGAGAACATTTTACTCGCTTTGAGCGCCACACAGTGGACATTTCATAAATTAATAACTATAATATAATTTAGCAAAACATTTAACCATGGTCACGTAATTTTCATAAGATATGACTGAATATGGCGGAATTAGACACGTCACATGAGAACCAATGACGTTGACTCCCTCCAGTTTGGCCGTCCAGTTTTTGACATTGAAACCTCTCTTTTATTTTTACATCCCCTGTGGTCATTTCAGCATGTCCTCTGGAGCAGCTGCGAAAGTATTCGTGACCACCTCAAGAAACTGTGCGTGCTTAAAGATAACTCTGCAAGGCATATCTAACAAACATGGGCATCCTCTAATAAAGTCTTCAACCCTATTGACGAACCCCAAGACTATTCATTTGACAAGCCAAAGCCAAACATCTTTTATCCAACACAAGAAAGTAATACTTTCTTATTATAGTTGTTGACAGAGCAGATATCTATTCTCGACATGAAAGCCTGTGAGGCCTTATAAACCAATATTTGCCAGAGCAGAAGGTAATAAGTTCAAGTTAGATTTTCTGTATCTGTCCTTCCTGTGGATCTGACTTGGCTGTGAAACAAAGCACACTTCATCATCTCAGATGTAATTCAGGATTGGAAGGGGACATTGTCCGGAGTTTCTGTTGAAACCATCAGAATTTCCGCTCGCGTTGAGGAGGGATTAGCGTCATTAGAGCACAGCGGTGCTCTCACCGTCCAAAAGCAAACAAACAAGAATAAGAATTTCCATACACACAGCTGCTGCCCTATCCCTGCTTCCCGAGGTTGCCCGCCGCAGTCACGCAGGTACTAAACCGCAACTTCTCTGTAGGCAACATCAATCCACAGTCAATTGTCACGGTGCACCTGTATGTTACCTCTGATCTCAGCCCAACCCTGCCGGCTTGAACACACCCTCGCCTCTTGGAAGCCATGTATGTGAGAGGTTATGTGGTCTTGTGCGCTTTGAATTTGAATGGTCTTGTGAAAGTAATGTTGGTACATCCATACAGATAAATAGAGCGAGTAGACATTTTCTCAGCAGCGAGCACATATTGTGCACCAGACAGCTCGAGTACTGCAAACAAGCCCTGTAAAACAGAGGGTTCAATATAGCTGAACAAACAATCTTTCATGTAATGATGGCTACTTATCCATTTATGTCATGCCTGGCAGTCGTGCTGATCAGAGCGACTGAGTGAACTGTGATGTTTTGTGAGCCATTATTGGCTCGTACTATCCTGAAAAAAGCCCTAGCTGTATCAAACAACTCACAAAGTACGGCAAAAAGGGCTACATGTGAGCTCTGGTGTCCGTTTGTTTGCTTTTAGCTTAGCTACAGTATATGCTATATTTCATTTTATATGAAATAAATGTAAATGTTTTTGATTCGTGTCATTAAAGGTCTTCTTAATTACAAAAAGTATTTAGAGATTAGATCACCTGTACTGGTTGTCAAAGATGATGGTATAATGATGAGGTTACTTTTCATTAATGCATATTAATTTGGTGCATACTGCAAGTGATTAGTGTGTTATAATATTTATAGGCCATTTTGGTAAATATAGAAATCTAGTCATCAAAATGAACCAGTTAAATAATCAGAAGCCAGTTGATCCAAGATAATACCCAAATATGTTCAATGCAATTAAGAACTATTTATTTAGTTAGTTCGTTAGTTAGTTAGTTTGTTTGTTTGTTAGTTAGTTAGTTAGTTTGTTAGTTCATTAGTTTGTTCTTTCGCTAGCAGTTTAAATAAATATACAAAAAAAATCCTGTTTTAAGATTTTTTTCCCCCTTATTTGTCTTTTTGTAATACTACCTGCCCAGGGACAACATTTGGAAATTTGCTTTAAATGGCTAAATTTACAGAATTGTTTATTGTTTATTTGTTCCTGTAAATCTAAACAGGAAAAAAGTTAATAAATGATTTAAATTAATAATCAAGTTTAACAGTCATACTTTAAAAACACACTAAACTGTTTATTTTGCTTCAAGACCAAATAAACACCACCTCATTTGAATGATTGTTCCTGTATCAGCCTATTAAGCATATTGTTACTTATTTACGCCTGTTTACCACCATGCTACAAATCTATTCAGACTGGTTGGGTTACCGGGTGCAAAACACAAAATGCCACTCTATGGCAGCCCCTGCAGGGTGGATCGCATAAAATCAGTGTATCGGTGGATACACATTGCCATCATCTGGTGAAAGAGTGAGTTATCTATCATCATAGTATACCAGTTTGTTTCAAAAACCTTTCAGCTCTGTTTGTGTTAGAAGCGCACGGGTGAGGATATTATATAATAGTGTATAGAGTAAATTTTAAGATGTTTTTTATACACTCATCTCCAGTGTATTTTGGTGAATACAACTGGAAGTTTGAAAAACAACGCTTATTGAAACACATTTGTAAAGTACATTTTATATAAGCCAAACTTCAATAAATAAATCAGGAAAACACATAGGCTATAAAATACCAAATGAGGGTAGTTGACATGCTATACTACATTTAAAACTAACAGCATTAGATTCATTATTTAATCATTATAATGCATGCAGCTTTAATGTGCTAATGTTAACTGAGAGAGTGGTTAGTTTGTACTTTGTAAAAAATATTTGTAATTACTCAAGAGGACCATTTAAACACAAGCAAAGGCAAAAAAAATGTGGAGAACTAAATAAACACTTTCCCTTATTGTAATATAATATTTAAAAAAAAAAAATGATAAAACCCAGAAATCTCCATGTTGATAAACAAATTCTACCAACATACTCTAAATTGAATTTATATGTGCAGACTTGGATCCATATTCATCCAGGTCATTTAATACTGTTCACTGTAAGATGTAGTAACCTGCATTTGTTAAATGTTCATTTCTACCTGACCT
The DNA here is from genome assembly GCA_032164185.1 of Moxostoma hubbsi. Taxonomy (NCBI): domain Eukaryota; kingdom Metazoa; phylum Chordata; class Actinopteri; order Cypriniformes; family Catostomidae; genus Moxostoma; species Moxostoma hubbsi. The sequence goes on along the minus strand of JAVLUX010000052.1, from coordinate 2,928,312 downwards.
AACACAAAAAAATATATATAGATATATTTATTTTTTGTGTAACTATAATTAATTTTACACTAAAACCTATGTAGTCAGGTTAATTCAGACATGTTAAATAGAATATGTTTGACTTCAAGACAATCATCAAACCAGTAGATGTATATGGAAACCCCTTAGAGGACTGGGTGGGAGAAATTGTTTTTTATGCCCTAACAATTATTTTGGGTTCCCTTGCAATATCTTTATCCATTCCGTATGGAAAATAACCATGGTTTTAATACAGTAACTCTAGTTCAACTATGGAAATTATAGTGAAACAGTAACCATAACATTTAATATATTTAAATATAACTATATTTTAACCATGATAAACCATATTTTATCCATGAGAATATGTAATAAGAAAACGTATTATTTAGTAATATTACAGGAAAACCAAAACTATGGTTATAAAAATCATTATCATTCTGCCAAAATATATATTTATTTATTTACTTACTTTGGAAGAATGATAATGATTTTTACAACGATAATTTTGGTTTTCCTATATTATTACTAACTAATAAGTATTTTATATATATAAATATATAGACACACACTGTATATATTTTACTATAGTAATACCATAATCTGTGGTATAAGTATGCTTATTAAAAATCTAAAAATACCCTTGTAAAAATGTAACATGGTTTCACTATAGTAAAATAACGTGCAATAACCATGTAACTATAACTGTGTTATGATTTTTATTACTATAGTTTTTGTTGTCATGTATAATATTTTATTACTATTATTATGAGTATTATTATTACTTATTATCATGGTTAAAATATGGTTAAAATCCACGGTAACACAAATTGCCCATGGTGTTACTAACGTAAAACAAACCATGTTTTTTTAGCAGAATGATTATGATTTGTATTATCGTGGTTTTGTTTTTCAAAGTCTATGGTTTTATTGTGGTTAATATCATGTTTAGAATATGGTTGCTGAAGTAAAACCATGGTAAATTGTGTTATTACTGTGGTTTTACTACAAATACCATAGTTCAGCAATGGTTACTGTAGTAAAAAAAAGGGATGAATGAAGGCATTGCAAGGCAACACAAAAAGTATTGTGAGGGCAAAACTAATTTAGAAAATAAATTCCCTCCATATATTGTGAAGAGGCTCCATAAATGTTAGATGTTAACACATGGAGCACATATTTTTTTGTGTGTAAAAAACAGTGGATTGGGATTTTAGTCAAATATAAATGGTACATGGTAAATGGTAAATGGTCTGCACTTATATAGCAACTATTTTAACCTTAGAGGTTACCAAAGCGCTTTACACTGTGTTCCATTCACCCATTCACACTCACATTAACACACACCAATATATATCTGTTCTGTTCTCAAATCTGGTTAGCTGCCCTGCTGTACAGTGTCTATATAGTCAGCTACCTTGTGCCAACAGTCAGCAATATGTCCCATATTAAAGGCATTGTCTATTTAATTGCTCAAAATACCGTAAGTTAAAGTATTCGAAGGGTGAAAAGATGGCAACTCATAAGCATATAAATAAACAGCCCACAAATATATTGGGTGAAATTAGGTTGAAATATTTTTCTCAATAATTTTCAGTATTGAACTAGTTGTAGTCCATTTATAATGAACATTACTTTCGCCTTATCCGCCACCATTGATGTTTGATCTTGTTGAATTGCATTCTGAGATTGCAGTCTTTGGAAACAACATGTGAGATGTTGCGTTGGGAGTGCCTTAAAAATTATACCCATGTAAGTTTTGGAATTGAGCTTACATACAGAGTACTTGGAAACCTATTGGAAGATCACAAAAAACACTGCTTTTTTTAGATGAAAGATGAATATGAAGTATTTTCCCAAACAAACACAGTCATGGTACTTTGCATTCAAACATGGTGGTCTCAGAGCAGGAAGCGACTCAGTGCAGTTGAGCAGCACAAACTCCTGGATTAATCATTGACTGACAGCTATGTCACTTACAAAATCCCCAGCTGTTCACTTTACAGGTGTAAAAGTCAAAGTTTAACCCTTGCTTACATGCAATTATTGCAGCTTTTTTAAATCACAGTTCATAACTGCGCCTGCAGTGAGATGAGCCATCCAGAAATTCCCTTTCATCGTGACAGCAAACATTTGAAAGCCTCAAGCCCGGCTCTGTCGATGCCTCACTGCCCCTGCTTGTTATCCTTCCTGGCCCCTGGCCAACTGAAAGTGAGAGCCGATGTGTTACTGTTTGTTACAAGTCTCATAGTCGTTAATATCTTTCTTGTGTTGCGGCAGCATCGTTGGAGGCCAGGAGATCTGCGTGGGGAGTGCAGACTGCAGGTGTGTGCTGACAGTCCTCGGGCATTCTTCTCTGCCATTTAAGCAGAAAAAAACAAGCGAAATTGAGTGGATTAAGACTCATGCAGGTACTAACAGTGCCGAGAAGGTATTTGACAGGGCACTTCACGCTAACTCGAGACGGGAGCAGCAGCCGCATGATGTCATGGCAATCTCAAGACATGTTTTAGTGAAAAAGGACAAGAGCATTGAAAGAACGATATATATATCACATATATCAGAAGTAAATTCCCCCTTGTAGACTAATGCTGAAAGTATAAACATTTCAAAATATATTGTTTAAAGATACCATTAAACAAAATGGGGATTTTGGGGTCTTTCAGTCTTTCTGTTATCTTTGAGGAAATTTGTATGCTAGTATAGTCCTAAGAAATGACAAAACTAACTTTAATGAGATATACTCATTTAAAATGTACAGCCTTTCTCTTCCTGGAAACAGGCCAAAAACATGGATGACTCATCCTGCACTGCATAGACTTTTGTCCAATCAGATGCCCTCTAGAATGAGAATGTCCCTCCCCTAATCCCAACTGCAACTGACTAGCAAGTAGCAAATCATGGTTCACAGCTGTGCCTTAAATTAAAGGCTACTGGTTATTTTAAAAAAAGGGATGAACCTTTTTTCAGATGTCCCACCCAATAAGAAATATGCCAACAGGAAAGAAAACTGTGCTCTTCAAGTGAATACACTGGATCTTTAAAAAAGTAGTGTATATTAAATCTAGATTTCTCAACATAGACTCATGACAGAGCCTAATAGTTTGTACAAGATGGTGAAATCAAAAGATATCATACCACTTGGCTTGTACGAATAGGAATGACTGTTATTCCCATAGAGACCAAACAATCAACTAACAGAACTTTAAATCAATACAATACAGGCATAACATTTTAGCTAGCCTCCTATCCAACATCATGATCTTTCTCTAACTCGTACATTTCCTTATGATTTCGCCATCTCGTACTATCATCATGACTTGTCATGGGACTGGGTTGAAATTTTTAAATTTAGTAAAGAAAATAAAAATCATAATAGCGTAACTTGTTGGTTAGTTTATTTCTCTCTATGGGAGTACTAGTTGTGTTAGTTTGTGTATGAGCCAACTGACACAATTTCGCCATCTTGTACTATTATTACGACTTGTCATGAGACTGGGTTGTGATTTTTACATTTACTGAAATGTATTTTTAGAAAAAGCGTAATAGCATAATGTTCGTTTATTTTTCTCTATGGGAGGGCAAGTTGTTCGTTTTTGTTTGTTTTTATACAACTTTTGTATGAATTCCTACAATTTCGCCATCTAGGGTCAAGAAGTCCATATTTTACCATTACATATCAATTCAACAACAGTATTTCCATTTACCCAAAGCATTAACTTATCTGACATGTGCAAGGGCTGTCTTCAGCATATATGATTTATAGCAGTGAACTTAGTCAGGTTTATCAGCACAGTAGAAGAAACAAAAGACTTCAAGAAGCCTGATTTTGACATGTTCTTTTTGAGTGGAGTTCACCTCCAGGTCTGTGATAACATTCACAGCAACACCTGGACTTTTCAAGATGCCTGATGCCCACATACTGATCATGTACAAAAATGCAGCTCCTTAAAGGGTGGCAGGTTCAGATAGTTTTATAAATAAATGTTGGTCAGAGGTTTCCCCCTCAACCATCTTCAGCTTATCTAAACAAACTCTGGCATCATATGACATGAGAACAATGCCAAAAATCTAAATATATGCTTTTCCCATAAATTCTTCCAAGATACAGTGTTTAGAGTGTTTATACACAGTTTAGAGCACAAGAGTGCACGCCCACTTTGTCAGCCATCTTGGTTCTGGTCCAGAAGTGTTTTTACATTCATGCTTTCCATGGGAATTTAATAAAATCCTTAATAAAAGAGTTCTAAACCATGAACCATACCAGCCAGCTCCGAGGTGAATCACAACATTACAAATTTTGATTTGAAGCAAAAAAAATGTATTTTAAATGTACAAGACTTAAAGGGACAATTCACCCAAAAATTACAATCCTTTAATCATTTACTCACCCTCATGCCATGCCAGATTTGTATGACTTTCTGTCTTCTACTGGACACAAATTAAGATTTTTAGAAGAATATCTCAGCTCTGTTGGTCCTTTTAATGCAAGTGAATGGTGGCCAGAAATCTGAAGGTCCAAAAAGCAGATAAAAGCAGCATTTAAGTAATCCATAAGTCTCTAGTAGTTAAAAAGTGCTATCATCAAAAGCAATACAATAAGTGTGTGGGTGAGAAACAGAAAAATATTTAAATGTGTTTTTTTACAATAAATCTCCACTTTCACTTTTACATCTTAAAGTCACATGTGGCGCCTGTTTAGTTTAACTTTCACATCTGAAAGTGGAGACTATAGTCACTGACTTTAAGTTTTAACTACATTACTTGAATTACATTAACAAGTCATATAAGTCATCGTAAGGGAGAAACGTACGACAATGAACAAGGGGAATATACTGTAGACATTCGTTTAAAAATATTTTCTGTGAAATACTTTTGAGAGTAACTTAAAAGTAATTCATAATGTGATTAGTAATAGTAATGTAATTAGCAATAAATACATTATTAATAGTAATGTGATTACCCCATTACTTCATGAATTCCCATGAAGCAATAAAATGTTAGAGAAGTAATTAGTAATTTGTAGTGGATTACTTTTTTGACTAATTTACCCAACACTGCCCACAATACACTATGCCCACATGTGCTAAAATTTGGTTATAGTCCATTTAAAATGTGCTTTTTAACAATGAAAACTACATCCTGGCAACCACCCAGAACACCCTTGGAAATGCACAACAACACACTAAAAAACACCCAGAACACCTTAGCAAACACAGTAGCATATTGTTTTTGGTAATAATTCAGTTTTATTTGAGGGTTTTGACTGTGCAGTTCAGTTTGTATACATTTTTTGTGCCAGGAATTAAAACTCTTTTGGCTGTTTAAGCAGCGACAAGCATTTCCAACAAAACTACATTTGCCATCATTAAATGTGATCACACAAGAATGATAAAATCATTATCATTAGAAGATAGAGCTTTAATTATACAACTTAATCATGGCTTTGCTTTTCATTTTTCATTGCTTTTCAAAACTGGTCGATTCTTTCCAACTAAAATCATTTAAATGCACATCACATCGTATTCACGATTTACAACCTCATAAGCATTGTGTTAAAAAACAACCACAACACCCTAGCATCCACCTAGCGATGCCCTAGCAACCACCCAGAACATCTTAGCAAACAGCATAGCCATCATTGTGGTGAGTTTTCGAGATCACATTTTATTCCAAAAAATAATTGACACAAATCATTCAGTTTCACTTTTAAAGTAAAAAAATTTAAATGTATGTAAAAATCCAGCATGGAGAGGGTTTAGTGACATTTCTTAGGAAACCAACTAGAATATTGGTGTAAAAGAGCCCTTCAACGGCAGAATGAAGATCACTCTAAAACCATCAACACTGTCTGAGGGGAGCACACTCCATTTCTACCCATTACGTGAGAGCATGTCTGACAGACTGCCTGCCAAACCCTTTAATCAGTCTTCCCTCTTTACCACCATTAGCGTGTTGTGATAGCCACGCAGTGGTTTGAGCGCTGTCAGCTTGGTATCCCCTCAAGCTACGACAGGTTCTTCTGGAAATGAGGCACGTCCAAAACTGCAGTCAGATAAATCCTGCTGACTTCTTCTAACAACAGGCAAGGCCTCTACGTTTGTGCTCACTTTAAACTCAGCAAGTAGATCACAAACCTTTCCCTCCCATTTACCACCCTGTTTTAAAAGTAATATTCAGACTAGACTGAGTGTATTGCTATCAATGTCTTTTGTGTAAATCTGTAATACCTTTAACCCAGAAAGTATTTTGTCACTTTTTTGTAGTTATTTATCTTAATAGAGGTAATATAATATAATATAATATAATTGTAAAGGATTCACAGGATGGGCAAGCATTCAGCATAGATTCAGTGAGCAATGACGCTCACTACCACCCCTGCATTCATGAGTTTGAATCCAGGGTGTGCTGAGTGACTCCAGCCAGGCCTCTTAAGCAACCATTTTGGCCCAGTTGCTAGGGAGGGTAAAGTCACATGGGTTACTTTCCTTGTGGTCACGATATAGTGGTTCTCCATCTCGATGGGGCAGGTGGTAAGTGTGCGGAGATTGCGAGGAAAAGCATGAGCTTCCACATGCACCAAGTCTCTGCGGTAACGCGCCCAGCAAGCCACATGATAAGATGTGCAGGCTGACTGTCTCAGAAGCGGAGGCAACTGAGATATGTCCTCTGCCACATGGATTGAGGTGAGCAACTGTGCCACCATGAGGATCTAGTGAACATTGGGCATGCCAATTTGGGAAGAAAAGGGGATAAAAAAGTTTTAGGTTTGGGGGTACAGATTTTTTAAATATGCATTCCTCTTCACTGTATTATAGCCTGTACAGCTGAAATGAGTCACTTCTCAACTCGCATTTGGCGCCCCTTTGTGGTTATTTCAGTAAGCACAGACAGATTTTACTATAGAAAAGTCAACCTACTGTTTCTGATTTCACTGTGAGATCAGTCTGGAGCAACAGTCAGCAGGGAGCAGTCAGCGCAACTGCAACTGTATGCACAGTTGTACAGGCAACCAGTCCCACTTACTGAGAACAAGCAGCACAAAACAAGTAAAGGAGCCTCACACAGCAGGAAGGCAGCTAGACAGCACACAACTTAGAATTCAGGGGTCTTAAAGGGGTCTAAGAATACATGTTTTTAAAAAGTTTTAAACTCCACATAACTTGACACTGCTTTGAAACGGTGTGTGTTGTGAAAGGCGCTGTATAAATAAAATTGACTTGACTTGACTTGACACAGAGTCCTAAAAACGCAGTGTTATGCACGAGATGCTGAAAATCAGTGAAACTTGATGCTGCCAGATTGAAAAAACACGTGTCAGTGGGCGCTTTTTTACTATGGTTGTGTCCAGCGCCAGTCCTAGCCTTTTGGGGGCCCTAAACAAAACTTTGTTTGGGGGACCCCCCATCATTATGTTCGTAACCCCCAAAACTATCCTCCGAATCCTTAAGCCTTTCTTGCAGGGCAATTTTTAAAAAATAACAACATACAGTGAGTTACAGTGAAATGAAAATTTGTATTTATAATTTTTTATATTATCAATAAGTCAGTGGTACATAAGATGCTACATTTTCAATAAATAAACTCTGGAGGGTCAGTTGGAAGGACACTTGCTGACTGTCCGTTACTTGGGTCTACACTTGTGCCTGTTTTAGCTAACTGTACATTTCCAGTGTCTCACTGGTGCTGCTGGTCTTACTGATTAACTTGATTTTCACCATGAGGGTGAATTAAAAATCAATCTGATTCTTTAGTTCAAAGTAATGATCTCAGCTAAGTTGTGTTCTTACACTGATTATGCTTAAAGGGATAGTTCACCCAAAAATGAAAATTAACTCATTATTTACTCACTCTCAAGACATGCCAAATGTGTATGACTTTCTGTCTTCTGCTGAACACAAAGATTTTTAGAAGAATATCTCAGCTCCCAAATGATAGTTGTGGGTGAGAAACAGATAAATATTTAAGTCATTTTTATATAAATTCTCCTTCCTGCCAGTAGGTGGCGACATGCACAAAAAAATGTGAATTGCCAAATACAAAAGAAGAACAATCTTAAAGTGAAAGTGGAGATTCATAGAAAAAAAGGACTTAAATATTTATCTTCTTATCACCCATACCTACAGTATCATATCGAGAGCTATAAGAAAGAAAGTCATACACATCTGGGATGGCATTAGCGTGAGTAAATGAGAGAATTTTCATTTTGTGTAAACTATCCCTTTAATAGGCCAACAACGGGTGTGGTCATGTAAATGCATTAAACGCTTTCCTTTAGCGGTGTAGTCATAAACGGAATTTAAACCGATATATACCAATCAACACGGGTAGATCAGGCTTCCTAAGCAACCAATTGGCCCGGTTGCTAGAGTGGGTAGAGTCACATTGGGTTAACCTCCTCGTGTGCGCTATAATGTGATTCTCGCTCTCGGTGGGGTGCGTGGTGAATTATGTGTGGATGCAGCGCACAACACACAGCCTCCACACACGCTACATCTCTACGGTAACACGCTCAACAAGCCACGTGATAAGATGTGTGGATTGACTTTTTCAGATGGGGAGGAAACTGAGATTCATCCTCCGCCACCCGGATTGAGGCGAGTCACTATGCCATCGTGAGGACCTAGAGCGCATTGGGAATAGGGCATGTCAAATTGGGGAGAAAAGGGGTGAAAATCCCCAAAATACAAAATAAAAAATAAGCTGATTTTTGGGAGTTATCAGTGTATTGGTGTGCATGTAAATGGACTCATTGATGATTTTTATATTAAGTCAAGTTAAAGATGCTGTAAAGCGATTTTAGGCATTCAAACTTCCACGAGACTGAGTCGTTGATTTAGTCATGCTTCCTCTTTACAAAACACTGCACCGATACCATAGAAACCACAAAGCATGTTCCCACAGTTTCAAACACAACAGTAGTGAAATAGCGCCCTCAACTGACAAATTATAAAATAGAATATGGCATTAAGCCTCAACAATTTACTGCAATGACAACACTATGAGAACACCCAAAATGATTTACAGGCAGAAAGCACCTCAGACACCCTCTGATTGGCTACAGAATGAATCTTCCGCGGTCACTTTTTATAATTTTTTTTACTGAGATTATAACTGTCACAGTGATCGGTGTGATATCTCAGGGCAGTTATTTCAGTGATATCTTTCAGGAGGTAGGATTATTTTCTGCATACCTTTCCATGAAAAAAATCGCTTACAGCACCTTTATGTATTCATATTAAAAACAACAATAGTTGTGCCAGAGTTGAAAGTACAATTTAAACAAGAAAAACAACATGTTTTTCTGGCCACACAATTTATGTGATGGGTTCTCCTCACACAAAATAAGAAATGACTTTGGATGTGGCATTTCTGTTGTAAAACAGTGATATCTAACCTGGAGACCTAGAGTATGAGCATTCTAATAATAATGTAAAGATCAAATAAGAATTTTGAATACAATGCTCTCTCATTTCACATTGCTGCCGTGTTTTTCTCCTTTTCTGCTCCTGACGGACAGGTAGCGTCGCTTAGAATCCAGAGCCATGTCTATTTACTACTACGTTACCAATCATTGATTTCCTGGTGCCCAAAACATAAATTAAATAATTATAATAATCATAATAAACTTTTTTACAAGCATGGGTCCCCCTGGTGAATCGCGAGCCCTTTGCAACTTGCATACTTTGCATATTGACCTGTTTCAGTGATGTCACTTTTTCCTTGCAGCGACCATATTTGTAAATATTAGTGGGAGAGAGCAATGGCGGTGAATAAAGAAACACCTGTGAAATGATACTATAATACTAGTACTAATTTTTTTAACCTGGTCATCCATATTTACAATGCAATCTTGGTCTGAGAATCACATCACTATACCTACATTCACATTTGCTTTAGTTGCATTTTTTGTGGTTAGGTTTAGGTTTAAGGTTTAGGGTAGGTAGGAAGGTTTTGTTGATTTAAAGCATTACCGTAACTCACTTTTAGCGGCACACAGTGGACATTTCACTTTAGAACTGCTGTGGTACATGTAATGAACCACTTAATAAAATGTTGCCACAGTCACATACTGTAATTTAAAGACCAGGTTGAAAACATTTTATCTAATAAATGAATGACATGTTCATGCATTATGCAAGTATCCCCAGATAGCACACATACATCTCTGAGGCATCCTAATGCATTCTAATTAACATCTGCTTAACATCGTAAAAAGATCAGATTTACAAACATTCTAAAACCTAAATGTCTTAAAGACATCTGCTGAATGTCAAACTGCCATCTGAGAGGAAACTTCTGCAGATGAGAAAGCAGCCTAAAAATACATCTTCCAGATGTAAACATACATCAAATAGATGTCTGGGTGATGTACGTGTGCTATCAAGGTCATAACTAACAGAACAGAACTAAAGAGACACATTCGTTAAACACCTCACATACACATTGTAAGTTAATTTATAGATTGATGTATGCACACGCAGAGACCTGCAACAAATTCTGTTTGGTCAGTCATAGAGAAATATGTGTCAGTATTTAAAGGCACATTATGTTTGGTTGTGGGTCAGTGAATGTTAGAGATGCATGCAGGAAGGATTAGGCCTAGTTCCTCATGAAACCCAATCCAACAGACTCTTAAAGCACAAAGAGCTGCCAGGTGCAACCAAGCAAGACCAACAGGAACCCAGCTTTAAGCATCCTAAGTGGGCAATTACAAGTATCTTCCATTAAACAGGATTAAAGACAACAACAAACAGAAACCAGAACTGTTTTGCAGAGAAGCTCTGGCTTCAGTTCAGTTTTCAAGCCTTCGAACTTGGCAACCCATTGCAACAATACTTTGCTAGAAACCTCTTGCAACCAATGACAATTTAAAGCTGAAGTACGTCACTAGCATCACAAAATGGAATTGCAAAAATAACAATAGTTTCCAAACAGATTAGGGTTATCCTCAATATTAGTATTTTACCATGTATCTGGATTAACCATTCATGAATACATAGTAATTATATGTATTTGTCTAAAAGGTTTTCAGCATGTCACAGAAGGCTACTGTACATCCAGAATGAGCATTAAGGCAAAGAAATGTTCAGCATTTTACTGCTGAAAAAAAAGACAAATGTTTTGGGCAAACAGAAGTGACGTAATCCTGACAATTTACTTTAATTAACCATTTACACTTTGGTTTCTATGATTAAAAAGATTTGAATGAAATTACCACTTAGTTACCAACATTTAAACATATTTTTTCATTCTACCAGTGAGAGATAATTGAGAAATAATAAAATGATCTAGGGATTAGCTTTATTGCAAGCCTATTATATTACTATTATACTACTATTTTACCATACCCTGCAGAGAGGGTAGACTATCTTATTAGAATTAATGAGTCCTTGCGAATGAATGAGCATTTTTTATGCAGTATCTTTGCAGAAGGGTAAACAATGCGTCCGGCCCTTCCAGAAGGGATAAAAGGATAAACAATACTTCTGGAATAAACAATGCTTATCCTTGTGGAAGGATAAACAATGCTAACTGATGTGTATTAACCTGTGCAGAAGGGTGAGCAGTGTTTGTGCAATACCCTTGAAAAAGGATGAACAATTATGTGTGATGCATCCGGTCCTAACAGAAGGGTGAGCATTGTTTGTACTATATGAAGCAAAAGTAACCAAAGCTTTTGCTAAGCTTTAAACCCCTATAGAATGGTGAGCATTGTTTGTGCAATACCCCTGAAAAGATAAAAATGCTTTGCCATTTTTTTCTGGATAGGAGGATATGGGACCATGGGACAGTTAGTCGCAGATGACTTAAAGTACTGACGAATGTCATAAGATGGAGATCAAGAGAGCAAATATGTTAATGCAAGTAAATACGAGTAATGATGTGATGTTTGTAACTGAAGCTTCTATTAAAGTCTTAGTTAAAACCACAACATCTTTGCATGATCCATGATGTGCGAAGAATCAATCAACTGAATATTCAGTAACTGCTTTAAAAAGCACAAATCCCAGACAGTATTATCCCAAAACAGTTGCAAAAACACCATCACTTAACTAATATTATGATGTTATCTAAACACAGTTTTACCAGCAGGTGTCAGTAATAATACGAAGCTTAGAGAACAAGTGGAGTATTAATTCTTTGTCATAAAAGACCAAACTTAATAAAAGCTCCTTTTCCTTTCACTAATAGCATAATAGTTACAATTATCAAATTAATACATTCCTTTACTTTGGAATGTTCCCAGAAACCTGTTATTAAACAGAAACATTTTTACATAATTGGGAATAATTTGATGTATCGAGCAAATCAGGCAGGTCATACTCAAGATCACTTTCCAACTTACAAAATATTGAGAAACACATTTTAGTTCGTTTTTCTTGAAACACCAGTGAGGAACACCAATTAAAAATTATCCAAAAGATAATTCCAAGATAATACCACTGCACACTTCACTAATAAAACCAATCGACAAATCATGCAATTGAAATGAATTTGCAATACATTTTTTACATAAAAATTAGCAATACACCAATGACATATACTGTATAATGAATTGTAAGGGGATTAAGGGAATGGAGGAGGCAAGAACCGGCTTGGCAATATAAATAATGGTTTAATGATAAACTGAACCAAAAACATACATAAGCACACAGAGCAGCTGCCTGTAATTCTCTCTCTCTCTCGAACTGTCATCAATGTCCGCCTTTATCCCTCACGCGCCCCCATCAGTCTGATTGGGGAAAATTATCAGTGTTGCAACAAATAACATTTAAAATTAGTCTGATGTCTACTTTGCTATCAGGAAATCTCCAGCGCTCAAACTAATTACAGGCTGTGGCTCAGGTGGTGGAGAAGGTTGGCCGCTAATCGCAGGGTTGGCAGTGCAATTCGGCCCACACAACTCATGCCGAAGTGTCCTTGGGCAAGACACTGAACCCCAAGTTGCTCACAATGGCAGCTTTGCATGGCAGCACTGCCACCATTGGCGTATGAGTGTGAGTGTGAATGTGTGTGTGAATGGGTGAATGGGACACAGTGTAAAGCACTTTGTTAACCTCTAAGTTTAAAAAAAAGGTGCTATATAAGTGCAGACCATTTATCACATGGCCATGGACGTGTTTGCATGGTCAAGGTGATGTTCACTCCGCATGTGCAGCCGTGCTCAAGAGGTACAATCACAATTTTATCTTCTGCACGGAAAGATGAAGAGCAGCAGAAACTGAGAGGTGCTCAAATTAAAAGTGAGATATTATTCTGTTTGCCTGCAATTCTGTAAGTATCTAGATGCTTGACTTACAATGAACACACCAAAAGATTGTGTGTGAGCTTTTGACTCAAAAACACTGAATTCTGTGCATGCATTCCTATAATGGGTTATTCATATTAATGGTTGATGGATGAGGGGTTTTCAGCAGTCTATTCTTAAACCAGTTCTTAAAACATCCACCAATTTGTTCTTACAATTTGTTTTTAACCGATATGTGTTACTGACAACAATCAGTCTGCGTAGGCCCGACGTCGAACACACCTATTGTAACATCAATTAACTGTGTGAACTACTCCAAGTAAAACTGATGTTTACATTACTGATCTAACATAATACATTCTTTTAGTTTCCAAATCAGAAATATGTTTTGTGATGAGAGGGGGTCCTCCAAAGTAAAATTTGCCTAATGTCTACAATTGCTCTGGAGATAATTAGACCACATACACCGAAGACGTATGCATAAACAATGTGCATATTAAAAGTATTCCCCAAACAGGAGTATATTCAGGCATGTGAGCACTGTATGAACCAGATGAATAATGTGAACCTGAACGTGGCTTCCATGCTGGAAAAACACAAAATCTTTGTCTCACCTAACATGAAGACCGGTGAGCAACGAGTACTCTTGAAAATGAAAAATTTCCACTTGAAAAAAGAATACTGCTTCAGTATAAATAGTATAATGAACAGAGAATTGAAACATTGATAGTAAAAAAAAATGTTAAATCTAAAACTCCAACAACCACCACATAGATGTATAATGAATAATTGTTCACCAAAAAGAATAAACAGAGGACAATCTTGCTTATTGAGACCAGCTGCGCAAAGGAGCGTGAACATCAAGGTGAGTAAACCAAGCGATGTATTAACCAAATATTAAACAACTGTTTACTTGAAAAGCAAAGGCATAGCGTGAATCATGATTGTGTGTTTTGGCCACGTGTGAGTGATTGAAAACACTCACGGAGGCAAAATGAGCGATGAATTCAATTGTGAAAAATAAAGTCAGAATTGTGTGTTTATACCTCACAATTGGCATTTAATATCACACAATTTTGACTTCATATCTTACAATTGCGCCTTTCCACTTTTTATCTTGCAATTATGCTTTTTACATCACACTTTTACAATTACAACTGCAACAATCAAACAAGATATAGTCACAAGGGTGAGAAATATAGTCACAATAGTGACATATAAAGTCATATTGTGATATCCTGTAGCTCAACTGGCAGAACATAGCACTAACAACATTAAGATCATGAGTTCAATATATATATATATATCGTGTGTGTGTGATCTGGCTTCCATACTCACCTTTAAGGCTCACCTAAAAAATCATTCCATTTTGAGGCATTACTACCAACTCTAAAGCACTGGACAGGAAAAGCTCTAAATAGGTCTTAAAGGTGCACTCAGTAATATTTTCCTCATTAAAAAGTTTTACTCCTAAAGACATGAATTGTGATTTTGCAGTATATGAAGGAACTCATGAACGGTCACATTAAAATGAAGACTCCAGTTATATCAGTAAACTTATAAAAAGCTGTTTTATTCCACATGGAGAGGGTCCACACAAGGGGGCGGCCATTTTAAAATCACATGACCAGCTGAATACTACTAACATAATTTCAGTAACTGTCCTGTTATTTGAACCATTCACTCATTGATTAAAGTAATCTTGGCTGGGGCCTGGGTAGCTCAGCAAGTAAAGACACTGACTACCACACCTGGAGTCGCAAGTTCAAATCCAGGGTGTGCTGAGTGACTCCAGTCTGGCTTCCTAAGCAACCAATAGTCCCAGTTGCTGTGTTGGGTAGAGTCACATTGGGTTAACCTCATTGTGGTTCTCATTCTTGGTGGGGCATGTTGTGTGTGGATGCCACGGAGAATAACGTGAGCCTCCACATGTGCTAGGTCTACGCGGTAACACGCTCAACAAGCCAAGTGATAAGATGTGCAGATTGACATGGAGGTAAATGAGAGTCACTACACCACCACGAGGACCTAGAGCACATTGGGAACTGGGCATACCAAATTGTGGAGAAAAGGGGAGAAAATCAAAATAAGAAAAAAAAAGCAATAATGGCTTAAGTGGATACATCTGAAAACGCAGTCTTTACATTGTAGTGTGGACAGGGAAAATAGAGAAATTTGAAAACAATAAGGTATTTGTTGTCATGTGACACAGTCATGTGATCCATTAAATCCAAAACAATCATGATGGCAGCCATTTTATAGCGTCATTGTTGTGCCTGCTATTCACTTTGATATCCTTGTTAAAGTTACTTTGTACAACCATCACATTTCATTCCTTCCCAAGCAACGGGAAGTTTACTCAGAATTGTTGTCCGTTGACGGAACACAAGGACAATTGCGTTTCAGACTGAACATGGAATGGGGATTTTTCGCATGTGCAGTAAGAGATTTAAGAGTTTTAGAGTTTTCAAACATTTTAATTTGGAGGAGCAGCTTTACAAAACCGCTTGAAAAACGTCATTACGGGATATGTGGCGCCATGCGAGGGTCGGACGCGTGAACAGCGAGTTCTGCCCACTTTGCTTATTTTAATACTTTTTATGTCTTAAACCGGTGAGATTCTACACACTCTGATTCTTGACTGTTCTAGAAAGGCAATATGTCAAAGAATTCAAGAGTGTTGGATCAATTATATGGTGTCATCTGAGAGGGAATTAGCTGCTAATCTGCTAGCGACCAAGATAGACTTGGAGTGTACATGGGAAAAGTTGGATGACTTAGAGAATCGTAGCTGGTGAAACAGCGTCTGAATTGTTGGAATTCCTGAAGACGAAGAAGGTCGAGATATGGTGAGATTTCTGGATGGGCTCTTCAGGAGTCTGCTTGATGACATAACAGGCCATAAGCTGGAAATTGTGCAAGCTCCGGATCGGAGATCTGCTGAGGGAGACAATTCTGGCCAAATTTCTGAGATCATCCAATAAAGATCTTGTGTTACATGAGGAGAGGAGTAAAGGAAGGCTTTCTTGGAAGAACCACAACATTTTCTTGTTCCCAGACTTTGTACATTTGACAAGAGAGAAACGTGATAAATTCAAGGAATGCAAGAAACTCACATCAACGGAGAGTCGCTTTTGCACTGAAGTTCCTGGCCAAAATGAGAATATATACTAAGTATTGTCACAAAATGACAGCAAGTGATGTCCTTCATGAAGTCAATGGAGTGAGTAGGTCATTGTTTGATACTTTCTATGCAGCCAGGTGGGCCTGAATCACTGAACATCCACTTGACCATCTGAGGAAACTGAGCGCCTTCCTTTTTTTTGTGCTGGTTCTGCCTAGCGGCTGGAGTTTGTTTTATGGGATAGCACTCCTTAGGGACAGTTTGTGGATGAATCTCCACGTTCTTTGTTCTTATGCCTCCTGTTGGTTGGAGTTTGTTCTGTAGGGCATCTGCTGCACTCATGTAACAGCCGAGTGGGCCTTACTCACTGAACATTCACTTGACTGTCCGAGGAACTGTCTGCCTTTTTGTTTGTTTTTGTGCTGGTTCCGCCTAGCGGCTGGAGTTTGTTTTGTGTAGTAATACTCCTTCGGAGCAGTTATGTGGATGAATCTACTCATTCATTTTGCTTATGCCTCCTATTAATTTTTTGTTCAGGGGGAAGTTTGGGGTTTGATTGTTGCACTAATGTTGGAAAATGGTCGTTATAATTTTATTTTTGACACACAATCTATTTAAGGGGTCGGATCATACATTCACCCAAAAATTCCTAAGCACGAGAACTTGTGGAGCTGGAAGGAAACATTTAAAATGCAGAGGCAGAGCTGAAGAGCTGAATGTCATCTGATGGCCTCAGAGAATTGACCCCTTTGAAATACAGAAATAATACTATTTTGTCACAGAAAGTGTGGCTATTCAGGGCTAGACAGTAATATTTTGAGTCGGGGGACAAAGCAGGGAAGATTTTGGCTAGATATATAATGCAGAGAGTCTTTTTCTACCATTCCCTCAGTGAAATCTGCTGGTGGTGAAATTTTTACCTTGGCCATTGATATTAATAATAAAAAGGTCAAAGACCCAAGCTAGTATAAGAGTTACCATCCAATTTCCCAGATCCAGTTAGACATAAAAAATACTGTCCGAACCTTTGGCTAACCAATTAATTAAAGTTATGACATCTCATACATATAGATCAGGTGGGGTTTACTCTGGGCCGCAGCTCTTCAGATAACATTAGATGTTTCATTAATATCATGTGGTCAGTCTCCAGACCAGACTCCAGTCGCTGCCATCTCACTTGAAATGGTAGAATGGGATTATCTTTTTAAGATTTTGGAACTGTGCGGGTTTGGGAATATTTTATTGGATAGATTAAGTTACTTTATATACACCCGGTAGTGGCGGTACAAACAAATGAATTAATTTTAGATTATATTACTCTGGATAGGGGCACCCGGCAGGGTTGCCCTCTTTCCCCATTATTGTTCTGTCTTGCACAGGAACCATTAGCAGCCGCAATAAGAAAGGAAGATGATTTTCCAGGGGTGGTGGCGAAAGGTATGGCGCATAAGCTTTTTCTTTACGCAGATTATATTTTATTATTTGTCTCCGACCCCACCAGATCTATGCCTTGCCTCCAAATAATTATTTATTGCTTTTCTAAATTCTCAGGATACATAGTCAATTCGGCCTAAATCCGAAGCTTTGGCTTTGACAGCACACTGCCCAGTAACGGCTTTTTTGATGGGCGCTTTCAGTGGCCCAAACAGGGCATTAAGTATGTGGGCATTTTATTCCCAGCAAATTTGTGTGATTTAGTTAAGAGTTAATTTTGACCCTTTAATAAAAGGTTTTTGAGCGATATGGGCAGGTGGGCTTCATTACATTTATCTATGATTGGAAAGGTTAATGTTATTAAAATTATTTGCATTCCAAAATTCAACTACATGCTACAATCTCTCCCTGTATATGTCCCCCTCTCTTATTTCAAGTAATTTGATAACATAAAGAATTCCTTAATTTGGAATGGTAAACATCCCAGATTACATTTCAGTAAATTGCAAAGGCCGATTGACATAGGTGGGCTAGACCTACCCAAGATTTTGTTTTATTATTATGCTTTCGTTCTCACACATTTGGCTCATTGGTTGCTTCCACCTGAGAGAGCCCCTCCCTGGTTTTGTATTGAACAGGAAGTTTTTGCCCCTATTTCGCCATTGCAAAGCCTTTCTATCAAACGGATCGGAGAAGTTAAGTCACACCTGTTATCTCGCATTTGCACTCTCCATCCATCCATCCATCTTCAACCGCTTATCCGAAGTCGGGTCGCGGGGGCAGCAGCTCCAGCAGGGGGCCCCAAACTTCCCTATCCCGAGCCACATTAACCAGCTCTGACTGGGGGACCCCGAGGCGTTCCCAGGCCAGTGTGGAGATGTAATCTCTCCACCTAGTCCTGGGTCTTCCCCGAGGCCTCCTCCCAGCTGGACGTGCCTGAAACACCTCCCTAGGGAGGCGCCCAGGTGGCATCCTTACCAGATGCCCAAACCACCTCAACTGACTCCTTTCCACGCGAAGGAGCAGCGGCTCTACTCCGAGCTCCTCGCGGATGACTGAGCTCCTCACCCTATCTCTAAGGGAGAAGCCCGCCACCCTTCTGAGGAAGCCCATTTCGGCCACTTGTACTCGCGACCTAGTTCTTTCGGTCATGACCCAACCTTCATGACCATAGGTGAGGGTAGGAACAAAAATTGACCGGTAGATCGAGAGCTTTGCCTTCCGGCTCAGCTCTCTTTTCATGACAACGGTGCGATAGAGAGAATGCAATACCGCCCCCGCTGCCCCAATTCTCCGGCCAACCTCCCGCTCCATTGTCCCCTATCTCGTGAACAAGACCCCAAGGTACTTGAACTCCTTCACTTGGGGCAATACCTCCTTCCCCACCCGGAGTACGCACTCCATCGGTTTCCTGCTGAGAACCATGGCCTCAGATTTAGAGGTGCTAATCCTCATCCCAGCCGCTTCACACTCGACTGCCAAGCGGTCCAGTGAGAGCTGAAGGTCACGGACCGATGATGACATGAAGACCACATCATCTGCAAAAAGTAGAGATGAGATCCCCAGCTCACCGAACCGCATACCTTCCCCACCCCGACTACGTCTCGATATCCTGTCCATGAATACCACAAACAGGATTGGTGACAAAGCGCAGCCTTGGCGGAGACCAACCCCCACATAGAACGAGCTCGACTTCATGCCGAGGACCCGGACACAGCTCTCGCTTCGGACGTAAAGGGATTGGATCGCCCTAAGAAGGGACCCCCCCACCCCATACTCCCGAAGCACCTCCCACAGTCTCTCCCGGGGGACCCGGTCATACGCCTTCTCCAGATCCACAAAACACATGTAGACCGGATGGGCATACTCCCAGGCCCCCTCCAGGATCCTTGCGAGAGTAAAGATCTGGTCCGTCGTTCCACGGCCAGGACGGAACCCGCATTGTTCCTCTTCAATCCGAGGTTTGACAATCGGCCGCACCCTCCTCTCCAGCACCTTGGAGTAAACTTTACCAGGGAGGCTGAGAAGTGTGATACCCCTGTAGTTGGCACACACTCTCTGGTCCCCCTTTTTGAAGAGAGGAACCACCACCCCGTTCCGCCACTCCTTAGGCACTGTCCCAGATTTCCACGCGATGTTGAAGAGGCGTGTCATCCATGACACCCCCTCCACATCCAAAGCTTTCAGCATTTCTGGTCGGATCTCATCAATCCCCGGGGCTTTGCCACTGCGGAGTTTTTTGACTACCTCAGTGACCTCCCCTAGGGAAATAGAATCTGATCCCCCAACAGCCTCCGGCTCTGCCTCTAGCATAGGTATAGAGTAGGGATTTAGGAGTTCTTCAAAGTGTTCCTTCCACCGCCCAATAACCTCCTCGGTTGAGGTCAACAGCGTCCCATCTTTGCTGTATACAGCTTGGATGGTTCCCTGATTTCCCCTCCTAAGGTGGCGGACGGTTTTCCAGAAGCACTTTGGTGCGGACCGAAAGTCCTTCTCCATGGCTTCTCCAAACTTTTCCCACACCCACTGCTTTGCCTCCCTCACGGCTGAGGCCGCAGCCCTTCGGGCCTGTCGGTACCTTGCAACTGCCTCCGGAGACCTCCGGGACAACAAATCCCGGAAGGCCTCTTTCTTCAGTCGGACAGCTTCCCTGACCACCTGTGTCCACCACGGTGTTCGAGGGTTACCACCCCTTGAGGCACCTAAAACCTTGAGGCCACAACTCTCCACCGCGGCTTCGGCAACGGAAGCTTTGAACATTTCCCACTCCGGTTCAATGTCCCCAACCTCCGCAGGGATGCCTGAAAAGCTCCGCCGGAGGTGTGAGTTGAAGATCTCGCGGACAGGGACCTCCTCCAAACGTTCCCAGTTCACCCGCACTACTCGCTTGGGCATCCCAGGTCTGTCCAGAGTCTTTCCCCACCCCCTGATCCAACTCACCACCAGATGGTGATCAGTTGACAGCTCTGCCCCTCTCTTCACCCGAGTGTCCAAAACATATGGCGTCAGATCTGATGACACGATTACAAAATCGATCATCGATCTTCGGCCTAGGGTGCTCTGGTACCACGTACACTTATGAGCATCCTTATGTTCGAACATGGTGTTTGTTATAGATAATCCATGACTAGCACAGAAGTCCAATAACAAACATCCACTCGTGTTCAGATCGGGGAGGCCGTTCCTCCCAATCACGCCTTTCCAGGTGTCCCTGTCATCTCCCACGTGCGCGTTGAAGTCACCCAGCATCACTATGGAGTCCCCTACTGGGGCCCTATTCAGGACTCCATTCAGGGTCTCCAAGAAGGTAGAATACTCTGTACTGCTGTTCGGTGCATATGCACAGACAACAGTCAGAGTTTTCCCCCCCACAACCTGTAGGCGAAGGGAGGCGACCCTCTCGTCCACCGGGGTAAACTCCAACATAGCGGCATTCAGCCGGGGACTTGTGAGTATCCCCACACCCGCCCGTCGCCTCACACCATGGGAAACTCCAGAGAAGAATAGAGTCCATCCCCTATCCAGGAGTACGGATCCAGAGCCACAACTGTGTGTCGAAGTAAGCCCCACCAGATCCAACTGGTAACGCTCCACCTCTCTCACCAGTTCCGGCTCCTTCCCCCCCAGTGAGGTGATATTCCACGTCCCTAGAACTAGCCTTTGCTGCCCGGGTCTGGTCCGTCGAGACCCACGGCCTTCACTGCCACCCATATGGCAGCGCACCCGACTCCTGCGGTTTCTCCAATGGGTGGTGGGCCCAAGGGATGTAGAGGGGGGTGTCACGTTGCTTCTTCGGGCTGTGCCCGACCGGGCTCCGTGACAAGCCCGGCCACCAGGCGCTCGCCGACGAGCCCTCCATCTGGGCCTGGCTCCAGACGGGGGCCCCGGGCTTCCTCCGGGCAGGGTAACTCCTCCTCTTACCGTTTTTTCCATGGAGTCTTTGTGAACCATTCTTAGTCTGGCCCCTCACCTGAGACCACTTTGCCTTGGGAGACCCTACCAGGAGCACCTGGCTCCAGACAACACAGCCCTCAGGATCATAAGGGCACACAAACCTCTCCACCACGATAAGGTGCTGGTTCCCGGAGAGGCATTTGCACTCTGTATGGACAAAAGTGTCCAGAGTGTTTAATTCGGACATTTCTATAAATGTTGCCTCGAGCATATGGCTGAACCCAAACTTCCCCTTTCTGCTGGACAGAGTGGATTGTGAGGGAGGTGACTTATATGTGAGTGGAGTGTTGAGATCTTTTGAAAATATGGTTCAACATTTCAGGATTCTCAGATCTCAGTTTTTTTAGGTATTTACAGCTGTGCCACCTGCTCTGTACTATTTTTGGGAGTAGCATACACCCCCTTAGAATATAGAGATTCAAGGGTGTCTGATGCAATTTAAGATTTTACATCAGTTCTATTGGACCTCCTTTAGATTGTATAGGCTTGGTCTTAAAGACACACCCACCTGCTGGTGATGCCAATCAGAAGATGGGGACACAACCCATGTGTAAAGAAGTTTGCCCTCACAGGCAAGGAAGAGGCGAGAAACCGGCTTGACATACAAACTAAAGGTTTAATGGTAAACTCAAAAGACAAACACATAAGACAACGGACATGTCCGTGAACGATCTCTCTCTCTCGCACCGCCCTCTGCAGTCAGCCTTTAGGTGGCTTGATTAGCCTAATACAGGACCAGGCGTGTTGAGTTACGACCCGGCCCCACCCTCCACTGTGCCACACCATGTATTTTGGTGGTGTGTTAATATCCAAGAATTTTGGTTGAGGGTTCAGAGATTTATGTGTGTCGTATTGGACACTCAATTTTCATTTTGCCCCAGACTCTGCATCTTAGGTGATGGGGCAGTCATATAAAAAGTTGTGTCTTAGCTGGAGTTATGGTTGGCAGACAAATTATTCTTAGGAGGGTGGAAGAGGGTGGAAGGAGGGTCCAAGAAATTATTCGTGGAGTGGTGCGGCGAGATGTGCGGGGTGGCAGCATTTGAGGAGGTGATTTTTAGAAGCCTGTGAAAATGGGATTTATTTTATAGGAAGTGTGGTGGATATTTGGCTTTTTTGGAGGGTTCTCAAGGAGGGGCAGTGGAGAGGGATTTTTAGTTTGATGTGTATGTGTTTGTGTCAGTTGGTGTGTGTGTGGAGGGGGGGGGGGGGGGTTTTGGGGGGTGTTCAGGGGGATGGGTTTGACGTATATAATTGATTCTGTATTTTATGTTGTGTTTGTCTGTCTTGTGGACGGAATCAATAAAAGCTGGTAATAACAAGAAAAATTGCATTGTGGATGGAGAGTTTCGAAAACAAAAATATATCTGGATTAATGTGGACGTAGCCACAGACTGTAGCTAGAAAAACCCTAGCAACCACAAAAACAAAAAAGTTTCCTAGAAAGTTCTAAAGGTTTCTGTTTTGTTTTCCACAGCTAAAGCATGTACAGGTATTAAATAAAAACTTCCCACAGAAGTGATCTTCAAGATTTTTTACTTATAAATTAAAAACACTTTTTATTTCCTCAACATACCCCATTACTTTCAAATCATCAGCAACAGCTTGAACATCTTGAATCCTGTAAAACCAGTTTCGTAGGCTATTGCTTGCTGATTATAGCTTTGTTGAAACAAGACTATGATTTTATGTCAGTCAAAGTGTATTACCTCAGCTATTTACAAGTCTCTCCTTGAGGAAATAGGCACAGTTCAGTTTCTATGGAAGTTACTCCACCATCCGCACACACACTTCTACTTATTAATAAATCAATACGTTTAACTACATATGTTAGTAGTTATATTTCACAAATATACTGTGAGGTAAACAAGGCGTCTACTCATGGAAATGCTTCAATTTTTTCACATTTAAAACCAACATTATTATTACAAATTATATTATCAGCGAGCGTGTTTACATGCACGTTCTTGTACTGATTATGCTAAATAAGTCGACACGGTATGTGGTAATTTAAGTGCCTTAAATGGCTTTCCTTTTTTTCTTCTACTTAGTATACTTTAGTATTCTACTTTTAAATTGTGTTTAAGGAAATACAGATGTAAATAGCTCTAAACATTATTATAAATAAATAATCAATAAACAAGTTCAAAATACTATAATGTAGTACATATAAGGAACACTTACATGTTCCACTAATTTTCAGTTTTGCACTCAACCCAACATGTTTTATAGTCAGCCCAGCAGGTGGAGCTGCAGACCTCCATGTTGAGATACTTTGGTTCGTACAGTATAATGTTTAAAGGGACTATTATTGATTTATTCATAAGATTGCTCTGGCTCATGTAAATCATGCTCACTGACAAGTAAACATGTAAGTATGGGAAAACAGCCTCTTTTTCTCAATAGGTGACTAATTGAGTCCCATTATAAAATTGCAGATTTCAAAGTATTGTTACAATAAATTAAATAAAGTAAAATTAAAAAGAATTATGCAAATATTCTTGCTTTATCATTCCTCTTTTCACCACAATTGCCTGTTTGTAAATAGATATCAAATGATATTACTTTATTGTTTAAAATTTTGCATTGAAATTTAGGAATAAATTGGTTGTCACAATTATACTGTAACAAAAAATAAAATAGGTTTATATTTATTTTAAAGAATGATAGCAAGCATGTATACTTTTTAGCAAAACATTTGAAATACATTTTTTAATTATTTTATGTTTTTATAAATATAAATGTGCATATATAAATTTAGTTAAAAATAAAACAATTGATATCCATCCATCGTTCAGGGTCACGGGGGGCTGGAGCCTATCCCAGCTTACATTGGGCAAAAGGCAGGGGACACCCTGGACAGGTCACCAGTCCATCACAGGGCCACACACTCACATCCACACCTAGGGCAATTTTTGGAGACACCGATTAACCTAGCCTGCATGTCTTTGGATGGTGGGAGGAAGCTGGAGCACCCAGAGAGAACCCACACAGAAAGGCCGGGGCAACCGGGGTTTGAACCCACGACCTTCTTGCTGTGAGGCAACAGTGCTAACCGCTGCACCACCGTGCCGCCCATAACAATTGATATACTGTTCAAAATTAAGTCAAAATTGATTGTCAAAACGTTAGTGCCTGAACATGTCCATAATTAACTTTGCAGTACCTGGAAAACTATCAGACAGGATGGATGGCAATTGTCTGGACTACAGCTTGGCCAGCATTTTCCACTTATACAAATAAATATTTTTAGCTAATGTTTTCCATTATAATGCAAATGATCAAAATGCTTAGTTTAGCTAGCCAGCTGATGTGGCACTGGCCTGTTGCAAGTCTGTATGGGCAGCCATGCTAACAAGTACAAATAAGATCACTGAAGATGAAAAAAAAGAAAGCAGTACCAATTTCTGTTGTGAAATTTGTGATGCGAGGCTCAAAAGAACCAATTTGGAAGGAGGGAAAACAGCATCTGCAATTTTGGAGAGCTTTATACCTTTATTACCTAGTCTGCACACTGGAGCTATTAATATATCCATTACAGAACCCAATTTATAAGCAAACATATCCATTGGAAGGTTTGAAGGTGACACCCCATACCTATGATTCGGTGATGAGTGGTAAGTGAGGCATCCGACCACATGACCCCCTTTTAAATGCCAATTCAAGAATTGAGGTACATTAGCAAACAGGAAGCAGAATTCATTATATTCAATAAATTAACTTTAGTATTATGGACCACGGTGGAAGAACGCTTAATTTCCCAGAATGCTCTAATATACTAAATACATTATATAAACAATAACTTTAAAAAAAATATATATATATAATTTTTTCTAATTAATTTTTTTTATTCCAGTATTTCTGGACAGTAGTGTGGAAATTTTGTGGTGCTATATGACTAAATGTAATTCTGTTCTGAGGGCTGTGTTCATTGTTTTGACCGTTTAAGTGCAGACAAAAATGTCTAATTAGAAACATTTATGAAAATACATTTGCATAATTAGTCAGAAAGTGACTGATGTAAATATGTTTCGTCATGCAGCTTAATAAGTAAACATTTCTATCTACCTACCTATTTTTGCCCTGAAGATGAGCAAAACTGAACATTTGTAATCATTGTGTTGAATTGTTAAAAATATTAGACGGTGAGCTGTGCTGATATTACTGTAAACTAATCCAGAGACATTTAGTGGCTGATAGTATAATGCAGAGCTCTCAGATTAATACTCATGCTGTTTTTACAGGGTTAAATGCAGCGTGTAACACCGGCATGGCATAATCTCTGCATCTGTTCCTCATACTGCCACTGAGTCACAACAAATTTACATTGAACATTGAAATGCAAAACTGACCCACAAACATTAGGCTTCCTGTGAAAGCAGGCCTAACTGCGTGCGGTCTTGTGCCCATAGCACAAAGATCCACAGTGTGTTAAATTAATAAGAAATTATTACATATAGAACTGGGCTATTTAATGATCACCTCAGAGACCATAAATTATTGTAATTATATTATTGACAATGGCATATCTTCACTATAATTTACGGCTCTGTTTTTATCTCCATTTATATCAGTGATAATTTTTTTTTTAAATGTCTGGAGACAGTAAAATGGCTTGGTCTGTCTAGCCCATCTGAGAGAAAGATGACATACTTCCTGGATGCCCCAGTGGAACCGAAAGCCCTTATTGTGGCTACAGCCACCACCATGTGGCAGCAGTGTGACTTAAAGAGGAAGGATCATGAGGCTTTTGAAACCTGACACCCCTGGTAGTTTACTGCTCAAGCTCCTACACTCAGTCAGACGGAGAGTCAAACACAACAAGTTTTGTGTTGCACTGGTCATGCATAAGGAGTTAAACGGTAGTGTTGGCACCAGTTCCCCCAGTGCATACCTGTTTATATCTGCCCTCTCCCCACAGGGTCAGAAAAGAGAGAGGAGGACAGTTTGCATCCAGGCAGTTTGCCAAGGGCACTACACTATGTGAAAATGAGCACAAAAATGAAAATAATACATTACAAGTCAGAGCTGCAATCCCCGGCTCCACCGCTAGATACAGCCATGGCCAAAAGTATTTGCAGTGACATAAATTTAGTGTTTTGCAAAGTTTGCTGCTTCAGTCTTTGTAGATTATTTTTTCACATGTTTCTATGGTATACTGGAAAACAATGATAAGTATTTTATACATTTTAAAGGCTTTTATTGGCAAAAACATTCAATATATGCAAAGAGTCAATATTAACATTGTTGACCCTTGTTCTTCATCCATCCATAACCGCTTATCCTGTGTACAGGGTCGCGGGGGGGGGGGGGGGGGCTGGAGCCTATCCCAGCTAACATTGGGCAAAAGGCGGGGTACACCCTGGACAGGTCGCCAGTCCATCACAGGGCCACACATAGACAAACAACCATTCACACTCACATTCACACCTAGGGCAATTTTTGGAGACATTGATTAACCTAGCCTGCATGTCTTTGGATGGTGGGAGGAAGCCAGAGCACCCAGAGAGAACCCACGCAGACACAGGGAGAACATGCAAACTCCACACAGAAAGGCCAGGGCAACCAGGGTTTGAACCCACGACCTTCTTGCTGTGAGGCAACAGTGCTAACCGCTGCACCACCTGTTCCTTGTTCTTCATAACCTCTGCAATTCACTCTGGCATACTGGATATCAGCTTCTGTGCCAAATCCTGACTGATGGTGATCCATTCTTGCCTCATTAGTGCTCAGAGTTGATCACAATTTGTGGGCTTCTGCTTGTCCACTCGCCTTCTGAGGGTTGACCACAGGTTCTCAATGGGATTAAGATCTGGGGAGTTGCCTGGCCACGGATCCAAAATTTCAATGTAATGATCTCTGAGCCACTTCATTATCACACATGTTTGGTCTCAGGATGCTTCACTGTTGGCACAACACAGGACTCATGGTAGTGTTCACCTTTTCTTCTCCGGACTATCAATTTTCCAGATGTCCCAAAGTTGGAAGAGTTGGAATGGGGCTTCATCAGGGAAAATAACTTTGCACCAGTCTTCTGCTGTCCAATCCTTGTACTTCCTGCAGAATTTCAGAAAAAAAAAGTAAATTTTGTTTGGCTAATGAAGCTTTTTGCAATTATTTAAAATGCATCTGATCACTCTGCACAATGATCTAGAAACAATGTGAATCAACAACACAACAACTGAAGCAGAAAACGTAGTGAAACACCAAATTTATGTCACTGCCAATACTTTTGGCCATGACTGTAGTGCCGCAGTGCCATCAGTGAGCGAGAGGTGACTGCTCGCTGCTAACGCAGAGATTTGGCTGGAATGTGCAGGGTTATCAACTACAATTCACTGTAAAACCTCCACTTTTCAACAGTATGTTAATGTCAACAGTGGAGGGGGAGTCAGCTCAGATTTTGGAGGAAGAAATAACCTCTTTACTGAGCAAAAGAGAAATATAGGTGGTACCGCCAGAGTTCAGCAGTCAGGGCTTTTACTTCAGGTAATTCGTCAGTCCCAAGAGAGGGGGAGGTCTCTGCCCCATTCTGGATTTGCGGGTGGTCAACAGACACGCATATTTCCACATAGGCATTTACCCATCACACAGAAAATTCCTGAGGTTTTCCTATCAGGGTTAGTCTACAAAATTTTAATTGTGCCTTTCAGACTTTCATTAGCACTGAGAGTCTTCAGCAAGTGTGTGGAGGCAGTGCTAATGCCACTCAGATTAACGGTTCTCAGAGTGTCGGTTTATCTGGACAATCTACTCCTCAGTGCTCTGTCGTGGCAGCAAGCAGAGATAGATACGGGAGCACTGGTGTCTCATTCGGAGTGCTTGGGCTTCAAAATTAACAAGACAAAGAACTGTCTGTTTCTCCCACAGGAAATAAGATATCTGGGTCTTAGATTAAATTCTGATCTGTATCAAGCGTTTCAGTCAGAAGAGCACATTGGATCGATTCGCAGTTGTTTGTCCCTTTTTCAGAGAGGGAGGAAAGTCCCATTCAGGCTGTGTCTACACCTTTTTGGATGGATGGCCTTAATGGTGTCATTCATTCCGTTGGGACAGCACAGCTTGTGTCTCCGTTGGGCACCTCAATCGCAGAGTGAGGGTGATGTCAAAGGGGATGCACGCTCTCCATCACTGGAGAATCCCCGCTTTCCTTCAAGGGGTAACTCCTTTGGGGGCAGTCTCTCTGAGGAAAGTGGTGACGACAGATGCCTCACTCACAGGCTGGAGCGCAGTCTGCAAAGGCAGAATGGTAAATGGGGTTTGGCCTGCATCGTTATAAAATGCGCATATAAACTTTCTTTGGCAGTTACTGACAATGTTTCTAGCATTGAATCACTTTGTTCAGTTTTTTCAAGTCTACCATGTCTTTGTCAGATCTGACAACATGACAATGTTGGCATACCTAAAAGAGACAACTAAATATGCATTCACAGTGCATTCACAGCTTGGCACAAAAGTTTATTGTGTGGAGCTGTGTGCACTTTCTGTCATTATGGGTGATGCACCTTCCGGGAGCGATGGATACGGGAGTGGATCTCCTGTCCTGTCTTCTGTACAGAGAGTGGAAACTTCAACCTCCGGTGGTGAGTGGGCTGTAAGAGAGATATGGGCAAGCTCCCGTAGATCTCTTCGCATTGCACAAAAACATTCAATGGCCTCTGTTCTTCTCTCTAGCCAAAGATGATGCTCCTATGGGTGTAGATGCATTAGCACATCCATGCTACTTTATGCATTTCCACCAGTGAGTCTAATGAGTTAAAAATCTAAGAAGAGTAAGCGAATGCAGTCACTCAGTCACACTGATTGCCCTGAACTGGCCAGGGAAACTTTGGCTGGCAGAGATAATTCAACTCTTGTGTGACCAGCCCTGGCCCCTACTGCTAAGCAGGGATGGATTACTGACCGAGCCTATGGGGCTAGTGCCCAGGGACCCTTGACGGCCCTGGGCTTTAAGGTTGCGTGATCCAGTTTGGCATTCCCCCAGCTTGAAAACCCATCAACGATGAAAACGAAACATTGTTACAGATATCTCAACAAATTTTAGGCCAGCTGCTATGTATACAAAAGGTGGAAGGGTGAGGGGGGCCCATTGAGATAATTGGCCTAGGGCCTTTGCAAGTCACAATCCGTCCCTGCCGCTACGCAGGGAATTGCTGTCACAAGCCTGGGGGGAAAATTTCACCCTGCCCTGGACCAAGTATCTCCTGGCCCGTGAGCGGTTTTACCCCAGATGGTGTTTGAAATTATTAAGAGTGCAAGGGCTGCCTCAATGCACTCCGCATGAGGCGTATCAAAGAACCGGCGAGTAAGTTTTTTTCCTTTAATCTCTCTCTCCTCTCTCTCTCGCTACTGCTCTGCGTTGGCCTTTTCCCTCTTTTTTTAAATTCTGGTGTTCGTGGGAGGGGAGGTACCGCCCAGTGCAGGAACCCTCCCTCCCATTTTTAATTGTTGTTTTTTTGTTTCCCTCCCCTTGCCCCTCCCTCTTTTTTAAATTATGGTGTTTGTGGGAGGGGAGGTACTGCCCAGTGCAGGAACCCTCCCCCCCATTTTTAATTGTTTTTTTGTTTCCCTCCCCTTGCCCCCTCCCTCGTCCAGGTTAATGGGGATGACCTGTCGGCAGACCGCGCGGGAGGCCCCCCCCCCCCCAGGGGATGTACGTCAGGCCTGGAGTCCCCAGCCTGAAAGAACGGGGGAGGAATGTGGCACGGTGGAGGGCGGGACCGGCGCGTGATTACGCACGCCCGGTCCCGTATTAGGCTAATTAAGCCGTCAAGAGGGATAAAGGCCACTCGCAGACGGCGATCGAGAGAGAGAGCTAAATTACGGACGTCCGTTATCTTATGTGTTTGTCTTTTGAGTTTTACATTAAACCTTTAGTTTATATGTCAAGCCGGTTTCTCGCCTCTTCCTTGCCCACGAATTTGATCTGTGTTACAATTAAGTTATAATAGCCTGGGGTTGTGAACTTCAGAGGGCATGAGAGCTCATTCTACCAGAGGCATGTCTATCTAGTGGGTGCTGTTTAGGGGCATTTCCATCCAACACATTTGTGCGGCTGCGAGTTGGGCATTACGTCACACTTTTGTCTGATTTAATAGAGTGGATGTTACTGAGCCATCATTGTCTCATGCAGTCCTTGGTGTGGGTAGACAATCTGCCGATGTGTAAAAAAAATACATCTAAAAAATAACAGTGAAAGCACAGGTGGGTTCTTTGTTTCCCCCTATCTATTCTTTGGGAATTTGATTGGGTTCTTATACATTGGAGACTACAAGTCGGTTGACTGGTCTGCTTCGGACAGCATATCAGCAAGATGGGAGTTGGCTATATCCTATAGTGAGAGACCAAAAGGATGTTAGAAAGATAACTTTAGGTTACTCGTGTAACCCTGGTTCTCTGATAATTGGAGTGAGGTATCTCACCACACTTCCCTCCTTGCAGTTGCACAGAGAAAAAAATATTCTGAGAATGAAGAAGGAACCTGTAGCAGTGACTTATATGAGGGAGGTGGGGCTCACCTGTCACTGCTGTGATTGGTCTGTCAATTTACAAGATGTGGTGTCATTAGTGCTTCCAGGATCATCACGCCCGAGTAGATTCCCATAGTGAGATACCTCACTCCTGTTATCAGAGTACCAGCGTTATGTGAGTAACCCAAAGTTTTAAACTGTATTTCTAAAAGATTTATCATATTTATCATATTGGACAACCTGATTTGTCAATGACACAAATGTATTTTTCATACAATATGTCAGTTTATATTGGATACAACTGTCAAGCTCCAAAAAATTACCCCCCCCTTATAAAAGTGACTTGTTGTGCAATATATTTCTACTACATCAAAAAGGTAATGACATCATTAATTACTTTACTTATAAGTTACTTTCTAAAACACTTTTCAATGAAAACTTTTTTCTGCATAACAAATTCAAAATAATGTCTAGATTTCCTTCTTGTTTGCTGTTGCACCACACATGTTTCTCCCTTACAATGACTTGTTGGGGGTCATAGAAATGCAAACAGACATACGTATAAACATAATTAAAGTTTAAATGTGTTAGAATAAGTTTTCGGAAACTTGTGTAACCCAATTCATGTACTTAAAAATAATTAGCCTAGCTGGAAGTCTGTATCTGTAATCTGATTACAAGAATTTAAAATGTAATGCATCACACAGCTTTTTGACAAAGTAATCAGGTAATGGCCGATTGCATCAGACCTATGCCATAGCCTGATGTGCACCTCTTCAAAAATGTAAAAAGTGTGACGTTGATGCAGATCACAACAAATGTGATCAGTCCGATTTGTAGCCAGTTACCCTCCACCAGAATAATTAATTAATTCGATTTATTTTTTCAGCATGGAGCTTCAGAAGTATGCCAGAATATGTATTTATTTATTATTATTTAAGCGACTCAAGAGCAAGCATATATGCTAGATTTATTTTCTCTGCAGAGGAGGCAACATGTAAAATAATATGTACCTACATCTCAACATGTTCACATACTTTGATGAATTAGTTTTTAATGCTTCAATAATTTAATAAATACTTCTGAATCCACAAATTCCATTGGTTTGGTGTAGTTTTTTTTATTTTTTAGAAATTTATAATTATTTCAGATATAGCCTATATTTTTTTCAATATACTAGTACTTGGCTGTGTACTTGCAGAATGACGCAGAATTAAAAATGCAGGCCACCGCATTGGCCATTACGTGGATCCTATGCGCAGTAAGTTTGATGCAAAAGTATTAATCGGCCTTTATAACAAATTTCTTTGTATTCAGATTACACCCAACACTGGTGATCACTATGTTGTTTTATGGAAAACCCTGCAGATAGATTCTTCCCAAATTCCCCTTTAGTGTTCCACTGAAGAAGAAGAAAATGATCATATAGGATGATCAATGTTTGATCAAATGATCAAAATGAACAGCGTATAGGTTAGAAACAACATGAAGGTGAGTAAATGACAATAACTTTTTTTGTAGGGGAACTTTTTCTTTAAAGTGAAGATTACTTTAAATTTTCCTTTAAAGTGCAGAGTGCTGTGTCTAAAATATCTGTTTGACAATCAATCAAATTTGGATTACAAGATAAGTTTACTAAACCCAGGCTATTCACTTGGTTTAAATGCATCAGAAAGCTCTAGCACGTGTGTCACAACTCTCGACCGTTGACAGCTTCAGGTTTCAGTTCTGGGTGACGTCACTTCCGGGTTGTTGTCAGTCAGAAGTCTTCTCTGTCAAGTGCAATTTGGTGTGCTTGTGTTCGCTTTTCCACGTCAGCGCAGCGGCTTTGAGCTGCAGAATGGCTCGGGATCTGTGTGTTAGCGGTGTACGCAGGGGTTCTGTGTAATGCCTAGAACAGGAGTCTTCAGGGGAAGCACGTTTATTTATGTTGTGAGGATTTGTGTCAGTGAGGCGGGCTAGCAGACTGCGTTAGCTCGAGACTGTGAGGATGATTCGCTGGATCCGTCAACAGCTGGTAAGACACTCTCACTCTGTATGAGCTTTTACATTCAGTTTTATTACTTCGCGTTTTCATACATTAATTATTTTATGCTTCGTTTTTATGATATTTTCACAAGTTTTCTTGTGAGTCTTTTGTCATTATGTTAGCTCCAAGCTAACGGCAAACGTCTTAATGGCTTATTAAACGATTCAAATGATGTAATTAATCGTTGTGCGGTCTTCGGGACATTTTTGTCTTTTTCATTTTTATTTAAGTTTTTATTTGTTCGATTATTTTTTTGCTGTGGTAATGCCAACGGCAATACGTTTTGCCAAAAGTGTGTATTTTTTGGGGAATTTTGATATTTCAACCTCAGTCCCTATAATGCATCTATAATATACGGTGTACACAAAATAGTTTCACTCAGGACCTTCAGGACAAAAATATCCCCACTGAAACCCATTAAAACGGCAATATTTCATACAAGTGAATTCATGAATCATGAATTCTATGATATTATGCTTTCGTTATGCATTCCGGAGTCCTGGCTTAAAAATGTTATTTCTCAATATTTTCCTCAGATGGCGCCATTTTCCTCATGTTTAGCCTATGGAGCAAATACATACTTTTGTCCTGTTTTCTGTTTGCTGTATGATAAAGTACTGCAGGCCAATTGAATTAATGATGCAGCTAAAATTGTGTGGGTGTGTTGGTATAGATGTCAGTGTGTGTGTTTTGTATGTGTATTGAGAAATTTGTGTAAAAAAATAAATAAATGGCATTATGTAAACAGACTGGCATTTAAAAGGTTAAAATCCTGAAAATGAAGGAATATTTATTAGTTATGGTTAAAAAATCAGTGAAAGTGGAAAATAATATTAACATATAATATTTTTATGGCAGTTTTTTGACACTGACTTTTTTGTCCTCTAATGTCCTGAGTGTGAGTTTTATTTTATGTTTTTCTTTTTAAATTTGACACGGCACAAAAAATAATAATGCATCAAAATCAATGTTGTTGCTAATCACTGACATATCCCAGACTGTGATAATCCAAAAAAACAAAAAAAAATCACTGTAGCATTTTGTATTTGGAAAATAATTCATTTTTTGTTTTGTTTTTCTTCATAAAAAATATCTGTGGCATTACATAAACAAACTTGCATTTAAAGGATTAAAATCCTGAAAATAAATGAATATTTGGTAGTTATGATCAGGACTGATGTTGATTAAAAAAATAACTAATTGAAAGTGGAAAATAATATTAATCCATCCATCATCAACCGCTTTACAGGGTCGCGGGGGGCTGGAGCCTATCCCAGCTAACATTGGGCGAAAGGCGGGGTACACCCTGGACAGGTCGCCAGTCCATCGCAGGAAAATAATATTAATATAAAATATAACTTTTTTTTTTATTGATGCACAAGGGTTAAATGATTTTAAGTAGACACAGGTCAACGTTTTGCCTCAGCAAAATGATTTACATATACATTTTCATATGTAAACTGTTTATTAAACAGCAGGTGGTCAGATTTGACCTGACTGAGGTAAAATTGCAAGTGATTAGATAAATAATCTTAAACAGATTTTGTTTTAAAATTGTTTTGGAGGGAATTTGTGCGGCATTGTGAAGTTCCTGTGCTGCTCCTCGTGATAGTGAATTGTGTGGTTGTGTTTGTTTTGATTCTCTATAAACCTCTGACAGTTTTACTTAAGCATACAATAAACATCACAGATGCTGCCTCTCTCTTGTGGTCTCGTATTGCAATAAAGGTTAAAGGCAATAACAAAAGCACTGGTAGGCTATATTGTGGCCTTGTATAACCAATGAATAAACCTTGCCTGTTATTTGACATATAAAATGGCATTACGTTAATCTGTGACAATTTTTTTAAATCGAGCTTTGTTGGTAAAGCTCTGAAATTGCTGTTATGTTGCAAGAGCATGTGTTGCAGTCATTTTCCATTCAACAAAAATGTCATAAGAATGATGTCATAGCATCCACACCTAAGTTGTATGCAGCCTGTATTAATGTTAACAACCTGTCCAGTAATACGATTTTGAGGGTTCCCATGTCATGGACAATTTGGAAATATCTGGGAGTTTTTTTGGGAAATTATGATTTGCAGGCATGTAATTCTATCAAGTTAAGCTCACTTGTCAAATATTTTATTTCATAATTCTGAACGACTGTAAAAAAATCATGGAAATTCTTTGGTCAAGATATTTTGGAGCTCTGGATTTGGAAATACAGAATTTGCCACAGGATTGAATGGTGGTTAGTTGTGTAATGCTGTCTTGGGATTGTTTCTTATTTACTGATTCCTCTGGCTGCTTGTAGTTATTTAAAATAAACAATTTTTTATATGATTTACATTTTTCTGTCCCAACTCTGGACGGAAATAAATGTTGTGAAGTTGCATAAGGTTGTTGAAATAATGCCACAACGTATACGCACCATAATCAAAGCTAAAGGCGGTCCAATGAAATATTAGAGTATGCAACTTTTTTTGTGCCAGGCAGTGTAGCTCTTGACTGTGAATGGTTAGGTGAGATGGAAATAGTTGGTGGTGTAGAGAAGAGTG